>AP025067.1:28775401-28926792 GCA_036186865.1 Eustoma russellianum | reverse complement strand
CAGAATATCAGTTGGCGGATGTTTTTACCAAAGCACTGGATTCAGTCACATTGCAAAACCTGATTGCTTCAATGGGTGTTTGTAATTTGTTTAGCAAGTCAGGTTTGCGGGGGGTGTTACAGAGATTGATAAAAGGCAGCTGGAAGAAGAAGGAGTGATGGTTCAAGGGAGTACACGGTCCGTGCAGTAGTGTTTGTTGGATTGTCACAGAACATTCAGGACTTGAAATTGTGAGCTGCTTAATTGGAGGTTTTGGGAGTTTGTTTTGATATAGCTCGTGTGGATAGCTTGGGTGGTGCGTATGCAGAGTTCGTGGTGTAAGGTTGGGGATGATTCAGGGAAGAAGAAGGAAGAAGCAATGGTTTTGGCGGTAGATATTTTAAACATGCGAAAGTACTATTTTGCCTTTTTTATGTAGAGTATTGTAGTTGAATAAGTGAGGATAGTTTTGTCTTTTCAGGCTTTTTCTTCCTTCCTCAGGCTGTATAAATGGCCCGGTGTAGTTGACGGTTAGCTTATGAATTCAATCAAGGAATTCAGTTGTTTCCTTTGGCCAGTTTCCTTTTCTCTCAATTTTCTCTACTTCAATGTTGTCTTTCGTTCGTTATTGTGATCAAATTTGACAACAATTGTGATCATGTCAAATACATAAGACATGCTAAGCCTACGGGTAATAATAAGACATAAAATCAGGAAAATAGTAATGAAATATAGTAATATACATAATAACAAAGAATTGTATCCCGTGAGTCTCTAAATCAATGAGTAATGTTGTTGTCGTCTCCGTCTCCAGGAGAAACCACCCCACGTCAAATTTTATACCGTTAGAATCAAGAAGTTGATTCAAGACCTCAATCCTCTATTTTAGGACAAGAGACATCAGATTTAGAACGAAAAACCAGACACCAAAGCGGTGACAACAACACCGACAAAGGTGGAGACCTCAAGAACTGCCGCGGAGCTCGATGGCGATGGTGCTGGCGTCAGGTTAGTGACGCCACCCGAATGAGCTGGTCTACCAACCTGTGCAGCCCCACCAGCGGCACCAGCTGCTGAAGGTGCAATATTCTTAGACCCAACCGTATCAGCTGCATGTGTCGCTGAGGCGATAGCCATGATGGCGAAGAAAATTAGAGCAACAAAAGCGATTTGACGAGCCATTTTAGCAGGCCCAATTTTTGTTATACGTTGAGGTAGTGGTTGGTGTAGGATGTATGCAGAAAATTGTGCATGCAATAGAAAAGAAGGTACGGTGTGTTGGGTGAATTGGAGACAAGGTGGAAGAGTCTATATATAGGGGAGATGGAGAGTGGAAAAAGGATAAGAAAGTTTTGAGAAAAGGCGAGGAACGAGGAACAACGGTGAAAGGTGAAGGGACATGCAAATTTTCAGCATTTTTGACTTATCAATCTTCTAAACTCGTGGGTGATTTTCATTTCACTTTCCAACTACTACTATTACTATGTTTAAATTCCTAATACTTTCCATTTCAAATGGAATCAAAGACACATTCTTTCTTGACTTTGAAATATGATGGAATAATATGATGGAATAAATCAAAATGTCTCATTAAATTAGTTGCATTTCTTGTATTGTGAAATATCAGTTGGTCGACACAGCTTAACGCAATTTTCATTATGTGTCATGGGGAAACAACCTCAGTGTGTTTATAACACATAGGTGCGGTTGCGTACATCCGACCTCTCATACCCCGCTATAAGCGGAAGTCAATAAGACAATGGAGTAATGTTGTAAATTCCTAACGAAGAAAGAACCAACACAAGGCCCTAAAATTTGTATCTAACGACTATTATACACAAAACAATAATAAATCTTGAATCAAAATAACAACAATAACAATAACAATAACAATAATACAACAACATTACCGCATTGCATTAGAGACTCCCGCCTATAGTGGGGTATGTGAGGTCAGATGTACACAACCATACCCATATGTTGAAACACACAGATGTTATTTACTGATGACCCATAATAAAAATTGCGTCAAACTTAGTCGATCAGCTGCTAGTTCACACTATAAGAAACACAGACAATTTAGTAAGTCATTTTGCTTTATTCTATTATATTATAAAGTCAAAGAAAAATGTCTCATTGACTCCATTGGAAATATAAAAAAAAATCATAATAATAATAAATCTCAATTGTTTTAAGCTTTATTATCATTCGTCCAAGATGGTCATGCTAGCCGCAATTCTTAACAAACTGTTTGGGGGTGGGATCCTCACACTGCCTTGTACCTCACCCTCACGTGACCGTCCGCCACGTGGCAGGAGAGTGGGGTGGTGAGGCTAGGTGAGAGTCATCTGCACCCAGCCTCTCCACCCTCTTCCTCTGCCACGTGGCAAGGGGTCATTTGTTACCCCTCAAAAAAGGGGTGATGAGATCCGGACTCAACTGTTTGACCTAAATAAATCGGCTGAGTTAACTCTTGCCTTGCCCTTTGATTCCGTTGACCGGCGACTGAACCAACAAAACAAAACAACAAAAATCAAGGGACGGAGGATAATCCATAGACTCCCATTTACCCATAAAAGGTACTCCTTCTTTCTTAAAGGTAAGGTTACACTATGTTTGAACAGGTAAGGTTACACTATGTTTGAAAAGTCACTTCAAAATCAAAGTGAACATATATTTTATATTTTAAAACAGAAGGAGTAATATATAAATCAATAAAGAACCAAAAGAACGTAACGGTGCTGCACCTAACAATTTGGCAAATAGAAGAAAGCCATGTAACAAGGGTGCACAGATGAATAACTGAATCACACAATGCTATCTGAAGAGTTTGACAAATTATGAATACAAACCAAAACAAGTTACACAAAAAACAGGTCGGATCCTTTCATCACAAGAGGGTGGAGAGGGATGATCGCACAACATGTGTCCAATAAGAGAGGTTGTGAGGTCAGATCAGAGAGTGGCCCTCATGGGGTGTTCGGATGATTGAGGCGGTGAGGGGATCCCATTCTCATAGAAAAAGCTGTAGGAGTATGCTTACATGCAACACAACTTCACAATTCACTTGTTTCTCATAATAAATGAAGCGACGATGACTATTAACACCAGAACAAACAAGCATCTTGATTGATTTAAAATCGATCATGTAAAGAAATTTTTGATTGAGTTACGTGCATACACATAAACTAATAGACCTCTTCAAAGAATAGGATGAATCGTAAAAACAAATAAACTGTACAACCAAATTAGCTTCTCTTCTCTAAAAGTGAAATAGCAATCCAAACGCTTGTTTCACATAGCTCTCAAAAGAGACAAACAGATCATAAACCAAGACAACTAACCAGATGGAGGATCAAATAGGACATGAAAACAACAACAAGCACGTTACCCTATTGCCTTAGAGGCTCCTGCCTATGGCGGGGTATGGGGGATCGGATGTATGCAACCATACCCATGTGTTAGAAACACATAGAGGTTGTTTCCCGATGACTCATAATGATGCATCGAGCTATGTCAATCAACTGTTATTTCACAATATAAGAAGCGCAGCCAATTTAGTGAGTCATTTTGCTTTCAGCCATCATATTCCAAAGTCAAAGAAGAGTGTGTCCTTAACTCCATTTTGGGTAAATAGAAAGCTCAAATACTACTTCTCCGCTTACTTTTAGAGAATACTCCATTATATATTGCCAAATTCAACTAAATTAATTTAGGGTTACAAGATAATTCCTGCATACAACTTAGGGTTACATGATAAGTCCTGCACACGGCGCATGGAGCATCGGTGTCATGCAGAAGTAAAAGAATTGAACTACAAATTCTACAGCAAAATCTTGATATTTACCAGAAATAGTACATTACAGACTGGCAATGCATGTCACTGCACTTTCTATTACAGAGTGCTACAATTTTACAGCAAATATTTTCTTCCTGATCTATTCACTAAGAATTGAAATCCAAGTCCGCGAAAAGTTAAGGCAACAAGAACTTGGATTCCATAGTTACAACTTGCAGTATACAAACACGATATCCAACGCATCAATCAAAAAATGGATCAACCCTAAGCTACCATTACACAGTACAAAAAGGTATAAATACAGGTTGATCTCAGGATATGTACAGGACATTCAAATGATTCCGAAACAGACTATGATACAAAGGAAAACTAATTCCCAAAAGGCTTCAATGTGCCATATCTTGGTATGAGCATCACTTAGAACATTTAATTAGTTACTCAGAGGAATAGGTACTTGGGCAGAATGATTTAAGCTTCTTTGCCAATTACTATAGACAGTCACCTCTCTGCACCCTGAATATAAAATGTAAGCCAAGTTATGACTTAGGTGAAGAATGCGAAAGCACTTGCATCATATCGATATTACAAGCTAAGAAAACAGCCTTGTAAGCACCAGAAAACCACTTTAAACTATTACATTTTCCAGTGTTATTTATTTAATATCACCTTTGTCAACAGTAATTATAACTTCTAGACTACTGCGTAAAATATTTGATGGCCCGACTAGAGTATGATGTTCACCAAAGACGCGAACTTTGCTTAGATAAAAGGAATCACATTCATGACAAATAGTCTAAACTCTCCCACTTTGGGAGCCCTCCTGAAGACCACAGTGACTATTAAGCCACAACTTGGTCATCAACTTCAACATCTACTCAGTAACAGTTGAATATTAAAAAAAAAAAAAAGCAACCTAACCTATAAAAAGAGCCTTCTTAATTCATTTAATCAAGAACGAATACCACATACGCATATATATGCATATATATCTACATGAATATATACATACATATATGAAAGAAGAAAAAAAAACAAATCTTAAGTGGGGTCAATTGACTCCACATTTATTGAGTATAACTGCTTCTGAAAAATTCTTTAATAATCAAGAAAACTGCAAAATATTCAAATCAATGGATGCCAAATTCATAGCTGAAAATGCTAGTTTTCCTTTTGTCCATTCCACGATTGGAATAAATACAATGTGGTAGTATGAAAAGCTTTAGGCATTGCTCGATTTGGTACATGAAGATATAATAACACTTCAGGACATATGTAGAGGGCAGAAATATGCATAAATCTTACTGATTGCATCTCAATTTTAGAAGGAAATCATAGAACTAGATGTTACTATTCTTAAGTTAGCCAAAGCATAACTGAAAGCTATTCACAAGAAGTCCAGAAAAGGTTATATTCCCATTAATGATTAATCAACACATTAAACTTAAATGGCAGATACACACAGACAATAATTAAACAAAAATAACCCTGCATCTCTATCCACACGCACAGAGAAAAAAAAAAAGAAAGCCCTGCAACACGAAAAATCTATGGGCACCAGATCAGAGCAGAAAGACATTCCACGACCTATGTGAAATAATGAAACATCACCATTTTAGATATGACACATGACAAAGTTAATACTACATATATCAACTGACCGTAAATCAGCAACTATATTCATGTTAGTTCACCAAATCACTCCCAAGTTCAATAAGCACAGGAATAAAACATTGATATATGCATCAAAAGACAGGAGAGTCTCATAAAACGCTATAAAATGAAAAGGATAAAGTTTTGTTTTATCCAAAGATCCAAATTCTCTTCTAAAAGTGAATTTTGCAGGACAGGAACTGATATATGATTAATGCAGTCTCAATCAGGTAAATACCACACAAGTATGTTCCTCAGAGCATAATATTAATAGCATACTTATAACTACAACCCAGAATCAAAGAAAAGGGAGATTTGTCCTTCGAACTTCTTTATGTAAGTACCACTTACTTCTTTACTTATATAAATCTTTGTTGACGGCGCCAATAGAAACCAGAACAAGCGCAAGTACAGCAACCCCAGCTCAGATGACATGATTACGATTTCTTGTCCACATCACTCAGACGGACGCCTCCGCTTTCCATAATCTGCATCCCTTGATCGAGATCTGCGACGATCTTCTGGAACTGGCCGGGATCTTGACGCTTGTCCCCTGTCCAAGTCATCTCCATAACCTGAATCACGTTCTTTATGCCGGTTGTCCCGGTAACTATCCCTGTCTTCCCTGTGTCTGCGGTCCCCCTCATACCTTTCTCTGTCAGGATCTCTTTCTTCATGGTTCTTGCGATCAGAGCTTCCAGACCAGTCACGCTGAGAACCCCGACCCTTTACACCGGAAGCAGAACCTGACCTCACTCCCTTATCTTGGCTCCCCTCATATTCTGACGCATTATCATCACCATTGTAACTCGACTCTCTTGTCCTTCGACCATGATCTTCTCCTCCCCAGCCACCTGTTCTATTGTCAGTCCACATTGATGTATGAGGTCCCTCCATTCCCGCAGTTCCCATCATTCCCATTCCATTGGATGGCATTCCGCGCCCAAAAAAGGCAGGGTTAACATGAGGAGCCACACCATGAACGCCCATGGGATTAAGAACTTGATATGGGGGCATCATTCCAGTAAATGCAGGTCCTGACAAGCCTCCATATCCAGCTCCTCTTCCCATATATCCAGGGTCAAATCCAGGACCCATCATAGCTTGAGGATGAACTAAACCAGCTGGAGGACCAACAAAGCCATGACCAGCAAGTCCCTGCCCGTAAGGACCTCCCCCTATGCCACCGTTGTTAGCACCTAGCATATTGTCAACAAAGTTTCTTGCTCCCATAGGACCTCCTCTACCTCTTCCAGGTCCAACCCCAGGACCCTTGTTTGAGAAACCCTGACCAACCCCCCTTCCACCCCATCCACCCCTTCCAAAGTTCCTGCCTGAATCTCCACTAGGGTAATTTGTTCCATTACCTCGGCCGCCGGCATCATTGCCAGGCCTCCTACCTTGTGGCTGAGGAGGTGGAGGCTGAACTGCTGGTTTGTTCATATAGGATGCAGAAATCTGTTTAATAGTCTGCGGAGTGGCAAAAGCTACCACGCATGCTCGCCCATTAAAAAGATGCCCATTCATTCCTTCTTTGCAAGCAGCTGCAGCAGCAGATTCAAAGAATTCAACTTGACAATAGCCCTTGGACTTGCCACTTGCCCTCTCATCAAAGAACTTAAGTTCCTTAACCCTCCCATAGCAGGTCAATACACTCTCAATCTCAGCATCAGTCGTCCACCAATGCAACTCCCCGACAAAAAGCATAGTATTTCCATTATCTACAGCTGGTCGTATCTGGCTTTCACTATTAAGGGGCCTGTTATAACTAGCATCTGGAGTAATTTGATTTGATCCCATATGGGAAACAACTCTTGATGGACCAGAGTTCATCACTGGCACTGGCTCACCTTGAATCTTCCGAGAAATATCAAACGAATCAATGGAAACTTTTTGAGGCACAGACACTGATGATTGATATCCCAAACTTTCTGCTTGAGCATTATGGGCTGCATCTGAAGCTATTCCTTTCTGAGAAGAATCAATGGCTAACGGAGGTCCTTTGTTAGCTGACAGTCCAATGCTTAATTTAGGAATTCCAGGGTTGTTCACCAATTGAGTAACCTTGGGTTCCGGTGTATCCTCTGGAAAATTAGGTTTTGGAGCTCTGAAGCTACCATTATCTACACCAGCAGTAGGCAACGGTGTGTCAGACATCTGCATATGCTTAAATCCCTCTCCAACATTAACATCATTGTACAGATCATCATATTCATCATCCTCGTTAATCAAATCATCTTCATGAATCGGCTCACCTCCATGATATTGCATACTATCACTTCCCACATATACTTCGTCTCCCAAATCTAGTTGCTCATCGGCCATCGGTAAGATAATGTCTGCACTGTATTGGAACCATAAAACCCACCACTCAGTATATTATATTTTCCCCCTAAAGGATATTAGAAACATATAATTAATATCATTATGGAAGAGAACACAGCAATAGCTCTTAGTTAGTCATACATAAGTGAAAGTTCATATATTTCTGAAACATTATGGAATCAGAATACAATACTAGGCTCAATCAAGTACTTAAACATATTTACATGACCTTAACACTGTCAGCGCCACAATAACACCAAAAACATATAGGCATCTTCGTAGCAATTCAATCCCAGTATATAATAATCGCAACGGAATAATAACAATAAATCAACAGCTGCTAGATCTCCCCTCATTTCACCTGAATCCAAGTACAAAGCTACAGTAAAGTCTCCAAAATGTCATCACCAACAAAGCAAAAATCTGAGGAAGCGTCAATTTACTTTCAAGACATAAAAGTTATATAAAAAATCAAACCACTTTTTCAGATCACCAAAAACAGAAAAGTCCACATGACCCATATCCCATTCCACACCCCTCAATCACACCCGGGGACGGCCACCTAACAGAAAAGTCAAAGCAAAAAAAGGCAGATTGCTGAAAGCAAGCCAAAAAAGAAAGACCCTCAAGCTTATTACTAATCATAACAGATCAAGATGCTAAATTTACTGCAGAGCACCACAAGATAAGAAAATGAAGTTAAAACAGATACTTGATGAAGAAAAGGAATGAACTTTGGAGCAGTTAACAAGAGCATATGAATAATAATTCAATTCAGAGAGCTTACGATTCGAGTAAATGCTTTTTCCTACTCCTTCTCAGCCGCCCAAGTCAGTCCATTTGCCTGCAAAGTAACTAGAGTTTCTTTTTCTCTATCATGTTCTTCAAGTTCTATTGAATTTTTCACCCATTAGTGGGCCCATCTCATCTAATTTTTGACGGAGTAATCTTTTTCTTTGTCCGTAGCGAATTTGTGATTCTTTTGGTATAAATATTCTTTTTTTTTTTTGCTTGTTAGAGTTTGGTACTAATTGTTTAACTTTTCTTATTTAGATTCTTAGATCTAGCCATTAAAATTGAAATATTAATCACAAGCAAAAACACATTTGGAATAGAGATTTAACATTCTGGGTCTTTTTCATTTCGATATTTTTTTCTTAAAAATAATTAGGGAGGAGGATTTAAGCTAGAGATCCGAAATATGAAAAATGATACTTAATCGCTAGACCTAAATGTTATTTGATATAGTTCCATTACTTTATTTATTATATAAGTGTTGTTAATTAAAATCATATGTCTATTATTGTGTCATTTATACAAGTACATATAGAGCCGGAAGTCTCGTTTGACGCAATTCTCTATCTTTTATGATGAATGTATTGTTCGTCTGCCTCTCACCCTCCCCAAACCCTAGTCATAGCTTTTACTGGGATATAATGTATATGTGTTGTTGTTACGTGAACAAATAAGTGAGTGAGAAAATATGTGGAAACAATTCCACATATCTTTTTTATAGTTTTTCTTATTAGACTATATAAGGAGTGTTTCAAATACGTCTTCTAACAAAATATTATAAGATGGTACTCATGTTCTATTTATCATATTTATTTATTAGTGATTGACTTTTTAATATTAATTATTCACTAAAAATTTCCGCATTGAGAACGAAAATACATAAATTTACGAACGCTTGTGTTTTTGAAAAAAAAGGATGCGGTAGTAAGCTAATATCAGAATCTCTAGTAATGTTTAAGTGTCTGAATGCATGCATTTCCCAATCTTTTGCCTATATTGAGGGAATGGTTTAACAGCGAAAATAAAAAGGGTAAATTCCCCCCCCCCCCCCCCCTTCTCTCAACTCCCCAATTTTGAAATTGTCGATTTAATGTGTGGGCTATGAAGGGGCATATGAGAACGAACTTACTATTGTGGTAGATTTGTCATGAGGCACTTTCGGGAGGGAAAGCTTTGCAGCGGCATCACATCAACGACAATCCGCAGTGTAAGATGTGTGGCGGGACATCGGAAGGGATATTGCATGTGTTGAGAGATTGCAAATGGGCTGCTAAAGTTTGGTCTTCTTTGATCCGGCCCCTGGATGTGCAGGGGTTCCGGAACTCATCCAATCCCAACCAATGGGTTATGCAAAACTTGGAGTGTTCTTGGATTCCTAGCATTAATGGAATTGAATGGAGGTATGTCTTCCGAGAAGCTGTTGCAACAATATGGTATTGGAGGAATCAAGTGGTTCATGGATGTGTTCCTCAATTACCTCACCCACGTATCACCCATGACGAGATTATCCGACGAGCAACAAGACTAGTGCTAGCTAATTGTTGTACTCACTCTGTTAAAAGTGATGGTGTTGATAGTTAGCGATGTTTTCATTTGATAGTTGGAATTTTGTAAACAAACTTTGTTGATGTTAATAATAAAGATCCATTTTCTCAAAAAAAAAATTGTCCATTTAACTTTCATGTTTCAAAATACAGTTATAACAGCTTATATATCCACTATACGGTTAAAGTCATTTTTCCAAAATTATTGATTTAACTTGTATGTTTCAAAATACACTCATTAACTTGTTCTTATATATGTCCACTATGAGGACACAGTGATTTTTCTGAAACTGTCGATTTAACTTGTATGTTTCAAAATACAATTATAATATCTTCGTGTATCGACCATGCGACTAAAGTCATTTTTCCGTCTAAACTGTCCTTGAAGTCTTCGTTATACCCTCTAAATGTGAGAAAGAAAAAGAATGATATGTAAAATAATATTTGATTTAAAGAAATGTATAAGGATTATCAAATAAAAAATGAAGAAAAAAAGAAAATATTGTCTTCTTCCTTCGATCCACAACATCTTTGCCAGTCTATCATCACAACCCGCCCCTGCCCGCAAATCATACGTCAGCTCCCATCTCCCCCCCCCCCCTACGGCCTACCACAAGATCAACCCTCTGAAATCCTCTCCCCTTAGATCTATCATTTGGAACACCTCTTACGAAGTCAGATATTAGAGGTGATCTGAAAAGGAGAAACATCGTTTAAGTATCACGCATACTCTATTTGCCACTAGAAATAACGTTGCTATAAACTACACAAGTTAAATAACCTTAGAGACCCTAAAGTTATTGTTCCGAAAAAAAGTCTCCGGCGTTCAAGTTAGTTGTGGGTATAATCATTTTGTATGTTGGAAAAGTAGAAAAACCTGCCTCATTTTGTGTTGTAGCTGTGATTTTTGCTCCATGGGTTGAACGTGGTCCTCTTTAAAACCTTTTTTGCACTTTTATACGTCTAGGGCAACCAATGCATTATGGCTAAATTGCCCACTGGCACGTGCCAAATTGGACTGGTCGAGTAGAAACGCCTGAATGCCTAGAAGGTGTGCATGTATTAAGTCAAGTAACATTGACTGTGACAGGTTGAGTTGAACACCTTTATCGTTACTTAGGGTAATAGTTTTGTTTTCATCATGCGCTCCCATATTAGGCTGCCGTCAAAGAAGGGAAGGCTAATCGTTTAACGAGGGATAAAAACTTCTGACTGTTTCGATACGCACACCAGTGACGTGTCACTCGTTGAATGGTTGTTCAGTAGACATTAATAATGAGATTATGTTGGCATGATTTTTGGAATCTCTAAACTCTTTTATATGATGAGGTATACATTATGTTTTTAAGCACACTTTTTCTCGTGTATGTCAATTTCACTATATATGTAGACTTTATAAGTGATGAATAATAATTTGATTATCTAGTAGTTGCATATTGAAAAATGAGTGCGACATTTTAACTAGTTGACATATTGACTTGATATAAAACGGGTGGTTTTCGTGTAGAAACTTTATAATAATAAATTTGGTGAAATTTTGGTCATGGAAAAATCTTTGCAATGATTGATTAATGCTTTTGAGGATGATATAATGTTTATAAGATAAGTTGTTTTAATACATGTTTGGTGTCGAGAGTTTAAAATATCTGGCAGAAAAATATTTGTATAACAATTTATCAATTTATGATATATAAAATATTTAATATGATACTCGTATTATTACTTGTTTTGATTATTATAAATAGCGTCATTATTTTATAGAAAAATTATATCTTTGCTGAAAAGTATGAGAAAAAAATACTGAGTTAAAATTTATGTTGGAGAACGTATATGAAAAATTCTATATTCGCATGTCCTTTAAGTTTTGTTTTAAGGTGAAATATACATATCCACATAAAAGCCAACCGAATATAAATAATGTGATGTGTTTAAAAAGGCGAAAAGAAACATGACAAAATCCTAACGAATGATAACAACTCATCTCCCTATGAAAACATGCAAAAATCAAACTGCCAATGTAGCAGGAATGACATTATTTTTAAATATTTTTTTTCATGATCGGAGGACTAAAGAGACGAATATAGTGAAAACCGACAGTGGGTATGAGAGAACTTGGAAGGTTCACGTCATAGTGGGGAACAAGGTTTTTATTGGCCTTATTTATTCCGGAAGATGTTATGTGTTATTTGGTACTCGCGTAATCAAGTAGTACATGGACGAGTGCAACATCTACCTCCATCTTGACGGGTTTGCGGCGAAATCCTCCGACGTGTAGATAGACTTCTAACAGCATATTCTTACACTAGTCTATAGTTTTAGATTGCTTTAACTATGTAGTCTCTATTTTCGTAGGAAGCTCAATGTATTATTTTGGCAGAACATCATGGAATAAAAGATCCTTTTTTCCCTAAAAAAAAGATATAGTGAAACTTAACCCTCCCCATTTTTATTTTAAAACAACAATAACTATACTTAGTATATCTCCACAGCAGTAAAAACTATTACTAGGATATGGGTAGGATGAGAGCCCGATAAACAATACTTTAACCACAAAAGATAGAGATTTTGCTTTCAGAGAGATCTTCGGCGCTACATATACCTGCATAACCGTGTATATATACAAATAATGAAAGACAAAGACAAAAACAGAAAAGTGCAAAGTCGTCCTAAAGTGTATAGAGTTTTTAAACCCCTAAATATACTCTAAGGTGTCCCTATATTCTGATTAAACCTCGTTAACATTACTACTCTGCATCTATGAACTCATATACTGGACTTTGTCCTCAAAGAGATGCAAATTTTGTAGGTCATGCTTAATTCGCACATCCTAAGTCAGTTTGAGCATGCATTTACTCCTATTTACCTCTACAATGAGGGTTTCAACTGATTTGACAGACGTTGTTGTCGGTCTCCTCTTGACATATATAAATCATCTTAGTCTTCCATCCGTTATCTTATCTGTTATATTAGTCGCTCTTAAGCTTTTCTTAAATGCCTCATTTCTGATCCGACCTACCTTTATATGCATACATATCTACCTCAACATCCACATTACGTATAGACTAAAAACCACTGCTTGAACAAATAGATCTAGGGCTGTAAACGGGCTGAACAAACGAGCATCACATTGTTCAAGCTCTGTTCATTTAACTTAGCAAACAAGCCGAGCTTGTTCGTTTATATAAACGAACATATTTAATTGTTCAAGCTCTGTTTGTTTAACTCACGAACAATATTAACGAGCCGAACACCTTAAACGAACAGTGCACTTACCGAGCTCGAACAGAAAAAAATGGTTCAAGCTCTGTTCGTTAAGCCTTTAGCCGAGCCGAGCTCGAGCCAAACGAGTCGAACTTACCGAACGACTCGGTTCATTTACAGGCTTAAATTATAGACCTATCAATTGCATTAATCTGAGTAAATAAAATATATTTGAACAAAGTTTAATAAGTACCATGCTTTTGAAATTTAATTGTCGCGAGTTTCTTCCCATTAGTATTTATCTCCTTTTCTTTTTAAATTGGGGTTTTCTTACCCTCCAAGCCTCTGCCTTTTTCGTTGTCTACTGTCAAAGCTCCATCGCTCTCCTCACTTTGTCTTCCACGGTGTTGTTTCTCCCCAAATCTTTAAATATTTTCAGGTGAATTTTTGATTCTGGCGATAACTCATTTAACGACTTTGTCAATTTCTGCAATTAGATTCAGATAAATTTATGGCGATTAAAATTTTCTTTCCTTGATCTGCCAAGGTTTGAATCCGGTGTTAGCAATGGAAGGTCCTCCAAAGGGTGGGTTTAGTTTCGATTTATGCAAAAGGAACGATATGCTCTTGAAAAAGGGTTTGAAAGGTCCATCCTTTCTTAAGACCGGCACTACCATCGTTGGATTGGTCTTTCAGGTATCTATCAGACTTGGCATTTGGACTACTGACTTGATTTTTATTATAACTTCCTCTTGATGTCAGGATGAATGTGAATTACCGTCTAGCCATCGGATTTGTGTCTGGATTTTAACTTTTTCTTTTTTCACTTCAATGGGGTAAGGTTTTAGATTTAGGTGTGTGATTTTGAAGTTTGATCTTTTGCTAGGGTGCTTGAAAGGACACATTTTAGATGCTTTGGGAAGTTTTAGGCAACGTACTGTCTTTTCTGTTTATTTTTTAAAAATAATTTGGTGGAGGGCAATTGATGAGTTCGGAGGGTGGAAAACTTCGTCAGTATTTTGCTTAACTGTTTCAAATTTTTCTGGTGAAGTCTATAAATGATGGAGTCTTTGAAGTATTTACATATTGGGCAGAACTTTTTTTTTATGTGCTAATGTATAAAATGTTACAAGTAAATGTACTAGTTGTGGTATAATTCATTGAATTAGTTCCAGGAGTTATCATGCTTTCTCTGGCTTGTATAATAGCAAAAACATAGCCAAACGCTAGTTTAATGATGTCTTAAATGGTCTTATCTGAATCATTTTCCATGTTCATGGAAAGAGAGGTGCTTTTTCCTTGGATCAATTGCAAGTCCACTGTCTCAGGCTTTAGGGCGAGTACTAGTATAATCCCATCTTGAGTATCTGCTGAAGTTATGAGCTTCTTGATAGGGAAGGGTTATGATTCATTTTTTCCCCAGCCATTTAGAGGGAAAATGTGGAATAAGATGTTGGTTTCTTCGAACACCTGCCACTAATTTGTCTGCGAGTGGAAATGATTGATTTGACATTACTAGTCCTACATTAGTAAAATAAGGGTGAGATAATGTAGATATATTGAAAATGGATTAGAGGAGGTAACTCTCTGAAAAAAACATAAAGTTAGTACTGAAACAAGTTTTGCAAATGCCAAAATGAGGTTATAATATCCCAGTGTACTCGTTTGTATAATGGTTTTGTGTGGAGGGCCTGCTATTTGGGTGATGAAGGAATCTAGTTCCTTGATATGTTAAAGGATGAAGATGCCTCTTTTTACATGTCTTTTTTTTAGATGAAGCTATTAAGAGGTAGTTCCTCTCTCTCTTTCTCCTCTTTGTTTGCCAGTCTTTGGCTTCCCACTTCAAAGTGGTAGCATGATATGCTCACCTCCTGTGTTTTTGATTATTTAGTTGCACATGAGAGAACTATTCTCTGTGTGGTATCTTTCAGTAGATATACCAGTCATTTGGCTAGCTTTTGTTGGCATCAAACTCTTATGTCCCATAGAGGTCAGGAAATGCTCTATTGCTGCTGAAAGGGTTGGAATTAGGACACTGGCAATAAAGGGACCATTATATGTGATTGTGTATTTGAGAGATGCCTATATGTTGCATTATTCCTATGTCCAGAGGCAATGCTCTTCCTAGTGTAATATACTTATGATGGAACTTTTGCAGCAGCACTAGCAGCTTGCTTTCAATTTTTTGTTAAGTGATGGTCTTTAAGAAATTAATTCATAGGACCATGAGGTCTCCATTTTTAGGCAGCAGCAGCTTTTGAATAATTCTTGTAAATTGTTGGTCTTTAAGAAATTAGTCATCTGTTTGCAAGGATCAAGTCTTCCATTATTTCTATACCCAGAGGCATTTTCTTTGTAAGTTTCTAAAGTAAGTTTCACAGGTATATATATCTAAGTGCTATAGTAGCTGTTTTGTTGGCATTCTTTGTAAGTAGTGGTAATTTAAGAACTGGCTGTCTATATGGTCTCATAAGGGAATAATAGTATGAAAGGATCCTAAAATAGTTGTTGGCATATTGTTATTTATCAGCAAGTACCGCCTAATCAAGAATGCATCTCACATTATGTAAAGGTTTATTTTTAAAGATCTTGCGCTATTAGCTTCTTAGGGCTTACTTTTCATCTTATTTGGTTGCTGCTGCTTCTTGTTACCTACTAGCACTGTCATCCCCTGGACTCAATAGGTAAAGGAAACAGAAAAAACTCTCACCTGATTTTAACTTAATTTTCACAGATGAAGTAAAGAATTTTAGAAGGTTCCCCGTTGATGGTGTCACAAGAAGTGCACCAAGTATTTTGTTTCTGTTGTAGATTTACCTCCTTAGAAGTGTAAATTGATTATTTGCTGAGCATCATATCTATATCTAAAACTGTAGTGAATGGATAAGAAGGGCCCTTATCCAATTTAGTGGAAGTGCGGAAAATAAATCAAAGGTTCTTGTTTCAGTAGAATTCTCACTGATCTATTCTCAACTTCCATCTGTTCTAAACATTATTCAATGAATGTTCATATCAATTAAACTGTTCGATATTGGACCTTTAAAATACAGCAGACCAGGGTTGTCCCAGAAGAGTTGAATGCTTTCGGAATTACTTTCTATGACTCTCTTTAATGTACTCTGCTGCGCATGTTTCCTTCATCATGTTGAAGGACTCTTTCCAGATTTTACTAGCTGCCTGATTTGACGGGCCACTACTTCATATTTTTTCAGGATGGTGTCATTCTTGGGGCCGACACGCGAGCAACTGAAGGTCCTATAGTTGCGGATAAGAACTGTGAGAAAATACACTACATTGCACCAAACATTTATTGTTGTGGGGCTGGAACTGCTGCGGATACAGAGGCAGTGACAGGTGATAAAACAAGCATTTCTTCGATGCAACAAGTGGCAAAATTGCTTGTTGTTTGAAGGTGTCATGCTCATTGAACCATGGAGGAAATTTTTTTGTTTTTGTTTTCCTTTTCTTTTCTTTCTGTAACACTTTTGGATTGTCCTTGTATCTTGAAGTTAACATCTTCTAAATGCTGCAATTGCATTTTCTAGATATGGTTAGTTCACAACTCACGCTACATCGGTACTATACTGGTCGTGAATCCAGGGTGGTCACAGCTCTGAGTATGCTGAAAACACACCTTTTTGGGTGAGCTTATATACGGGTGGCTCTTTTCACCTAGTTAGTTATTCAAACTTACCAGCTCATATAACTTTGAAAGGCCTAATTCTGTGGTGTATATTTTAGTTACCAGGGTCATGTTTCAGCCGCCTTGGTGTTGGGCGGAGTTGATATCAGTGGCCCACACTTGCATACGGTGAGTCACTTGATTTAGTTTGTTCAAAAAGTTCATTTTGTCTTGTCTTATTCGGTTTGTTAAATGTTATCAGATATATCCCCATGGATCCACGGATACACTGCCATATGCTACAATGGGCTCTGGATCTCTCGCTGCAATGGCAGTATTTGAGTCCAAGTATCGTGAGGGACTTTCGGTGAGTTAATTTTTTTCTTAAGAAGACAAAACGTTGGCCTCTTGATTATGATTAACGAAGCCTTCCATATCATTCACAGAAGGAAGAAGGTATAAATTTGGTTGCTGAAGCTATTCGTTCGGGCATATTCAATGATCTTGGAAGTGGAAGTAACGTGGACATATGTGTATTAACCAAGGTCTGTATTACATTCTAACTTACTCTCTGGGATCTTGTTGTGGAGTCCTTAGTTAGGCACTCGCTTACCTTTCACTTGAAGTGGATTATAACATTTTAAGAGCTACTATCTGTAGGGTGACAAGGAGTACTTGAGAAATTATGATACGCCTAATCCACGCACCTATGTCAGTGAGAAAGGCTATTCCTTCTCCAAGAAGACTGGTGAGCTTTTTTGTCCCATCATTTTGTTAGTTGATTTTGGATACTGGAAGGCTAAATGTACAAATTTTATTTTATTTTTTTTTTCATATTTTATTTGTTTGACACATCTTTGAGAGATTTATTGATATTCCTTATCATACTCTTTACGGTTTCAGAGGTTCTGGCAACCAAGGTTACTCCGTTGAAGGATCTGGTCGAAGTGATTGAAAGAGGAGATGCAATGGAAGATTGATAAATGTATTTTCCCTATTGTCTCCATACATTAGATTGTAATCTGCCAAGCTATACATTCAAATGCACGTTATGTGTGACTTTTTAAAATTATTAAGATTCTACCACCTCAAGAGCATAGGAGATTTTCTCAATCTGGTGGGAAGATTGTGCACTACATCTAGTTCTTGTACTGTCAATTATCTTGAACCACTGGCTTCCTGGGTCGCATGAGTTGTCTTTACTCAAACATTTGCATCTGTTTGTGACAATAGCATTGTCTGAATCCACGTCTAAGCAGACATCACTTCCATCCCAAAGCTTGGATGAGAGATGCATCTTAGAATCCGAAATAGCTTCCCATTTTGAGCTAGCATCACTACAGACTATACCAAGTTTTGCTGGCTGCCCCAATTTATCTGCCTGTAGGCAGTCATATGTTCCTTTTATTGTTAATATATGTTGTACGCTATAGCTCCATGCCTCTGCTTCTGAACATGGTCCTAACACCAGGGGTTTGTAAAATGATTTGCTCTGTATGCAAAGTCCTGTTGCTGGATGGAAAATTATTTTGTGTGGACGAGCTTCTACATAGCCAGGCCCTGCATCATTAAACGAAAACCATTGTGTCCACATTAGGTAGGCAGCAATTCTATTACGGTCAATAAATAGTTGGTACCTTCTGGCTAATAAGATATAAAAGTAAGGTGGATTGGCATGATTGGTTTAAGATAAAATGACAATCTTTATTTATCCAGCTTTTGTTGTTTAAGGAGTAACTGTTACAGGCTATTCTTTAATCATGTTAAAATTGGTGGTAGGTATTTGCTTGATGGATTCAATGACACAAGCTTTCTTGACTTTGGAATATGATGGAATATAACAAAATGATTTACTAAATTGGCTGTGTTTTTTGTATTGTGAAGTAGCAGTTGATCGACACAACTAGTCGCAATTTTCATTATGGGTCATTGGAAAAAAACCTCTGTGTGTTTCTTAACACATGAGTATGGTTGTGTGTATCCGACCCTTTCATATTCCGCCATAGGCGGGAGCGTCTAAGGCAATGAGGTAAATGTTGTTGTATTTGCTTGGTGATGTGTGATTTTTAGGAGATAGTATCTTCTCACCCACATTTCTCTCACCCCCTTCCCCACTGCACGACACGTGGCAGCAGGGGTGGTGAGGCTAGATGAGGTTAACCTGCATAAGTGTGTACGAGGGGGAGGGGGTGTTGCCACGTGCCGTGCGGTGGAGAAGGGGGTGAGAGAAATGTGGTGAGCAGATCCTATCCCGATTTTTAGGGTGTAGAAAGTTGCTATTGTCAAGTGGTTTTTACCTTGAAGAGGAGTCTGGAGGACAGAAATCCTTTGCAATAAGCTTGAGTTCCTGATCTCACACCAATTCCATCCATAAATCCCATAGTATTCATTGAGTCCAACCACCCCTTCCCTCAAATAATAGCTTCCAACAAGAGTCCACAATGCCCAATCCAAGTCTAGTTCAGCTGCCACCCCCAAGAAGCAGTTCAAGTATCTGTTATCATTTACATTTGTCCCTCTCAAATCCACTCCGAACTCGCTTACAAACAACGGATAGCCTTGATCCAAGAGAAACCCTGCCCTCCTCATGGTGTTGCCCACTACTTCACCACAAACCTGGTTCGCGTTACCGCTCGCCCAAGCCTGTCCGTCTGAGAAACCATACCAGTGCACCTCAAAAACCAACTTGCCTGTGAACGATAACTGCATCGGCTTGTTGAGAAGAAAAGACAAATCTTTATCATAACTAAGCCCAGAGAGTATGACTAGAACATCTGGATTTGCAGCATGAACTGCTTCTGCACCTTGTTGCATATATCTATCTCCGATCCAAGACATCCCACAAGGAAACAGAAGAATCAGTTGTCAATCTAATGTGAAAAGTTACATGGCTACAGAAGCCTTTTCTTCATCATCATAATCAATCATATCCAGTATATCACAACAATAGCAAAAACTATTGCTAGAGTCTGGAGAGAGTAAGCGGCAGGCAGACAATACTTCTATCCCAAGGGATAGAGAATTTGCTTCTAGTGAGACCCTCGGCTCTATATGTACTTGTATAAATGATACAATAATAGAGATCTGATGTGCTAGTGTGTTAGTGAGGAAATTCAGGAAATACGAAGAGGAGGATGCTGATATTAAAATACTCATAGATGCAAAACAACGACCAAAACATAAACAAAAAGTGCAAAGTCAACCTAAAGCACAGATAATATCTACGCCCTTAAATATATTCTAAGGTGTCCCTATATCCGGCTTATATCTCGTGAACTTTAATTTTCTGCCTCCATGAACTCTTATCCTGGACCATGTCCTCAGAGAGGTGCAAATCTAGTAGGTCATGCCTAATCCACTCATCCCAAGTCAGTTTATTCCTGCCTTTACTTTTTTCCTTCTACACTGAAGTTTTCAATTGCTCAGACCATTAAATAAATTAATGTTATTTTCATAAACATAACCCAACAATCCTACATAGATCGTGAGAAAAAAGCTTGAGTGTTGTGTTGATAACCGATCAATCATAAGATTGTAAGGATTTGTAACCAACAATGTAGGAAATTTCTAGAGTGGAGTACCTGTACCAATCATCAACATTCTGTTTAGGGCCTCGCAGTTCATTTCTTAAGCTCATTCCAATGACATTATCGATTCCCTTGAACAAAGTGGCTACCCTGGTGAGGCCCTTGATCCAAAGGGTAGGGTTGAAGTACTGATCTCCGAAAAAGCCGTTCCCATCAGTATTGCTACAACACCAGCCTGGCTTGCTTATGTGATTATCTAGGATGATCATCAGATTGCTCTTGGCAATACTAGCCACCACTTCCTGATATGAAAAAGGGAAAAAAAAAATCACCCATACTTGTAGGATGTATTTCAATGTTTCTTTTGAGTCCTGGATATTTTTGGCAGCTCTTTAATACGCTCATAAACACATTTTATATAATTAGTCTATAAGATAATTTTCAAGTAGTTTCTATTTATTATTTTTGAGGGCCGGTCTTGGAGCAACCTATAAGTTTGCTGCTTTGTGATCTTGAAGTCACAGGTTTGAACCGCGAGAACAGCCTCTTGCACAAAAAAAAGTGTAGAGTAAGGCTGCGTATATTAGATCGCGAAGCGATCTATCCCCTCTCCGGACCCTGGGCAAACGCGGGAGTCTAGTACACTGGGAACAGTCTTTTTTTAGTTATTATTTTTTGCTATTTTTAGATTCCAAAATATCTGGCTGAATCCACTATAAAACATTCAGTCAGACTCATAGAGCAAAAGGTCATTTTCTGACCCTGAAGCTCCTACCATCCCAGCTCTAAGGAGCATTGTGGATGATGCAAATCAGGAGCCAGCGGCTTCTTAAGTTGGGTGAGAACTTACGCAGTGACCCACACAAGGTGTCCCCTTGCAAACGAGACCTTCGACCTAGCAGCAGTGGAACACCCACACTGTGCGTGTCCCTGGATTCAAACTCTTGACCTCTTAGAGCAAATTCCAACTATCAACTGAGCTATGGCGTAGGGTCCATTCAGTCAATCTCAGTCTGCATACATGTTCGTATTGGATAAAACACTAGTTGCACATATCCAGTAGCAAAGCTATAGTATTATATTCAGACTTTTAGATCAAGTTAGTTAGGACATTTATTTTACCCACACAAGAAGATAAATAATAGTTCAAAAGCAGAAGCAATAAATATCTAGCGGATAGGGACTACATAGTATAAAATAATATCTAAAGCAATATGCTTTTAAGAAAAACACAAGTGGGGTCTTAGTTGTCTGTTTTTGCTATTGAAAATTAGCTCAGCATTATATAGGGCACTCAATAATGCTATATGTGTAATATTTTATTGGTCTAAAAAGAAGATTGTGAAGATGATCATATAGTTTGAATATGTTGTTGCATCTTTACGTTTATAATAAAAATAACTCTAAGTATTCTAACCGGGAAACAATGTCTGTCTGTTTTTAACACATGTGTATGATTGTGTACATCCGACCTTCCATACCCCACCATAAGCAAAAACCTCTAAGTAGGGTTGTTGAACGAACTGAGTTCGGTTCGTATTCGTTCGGAATTATTTGTTAACGAGCCGAATTCGAACAGGTATTCGGGTTCGTTTAGTTAAACGAACCAAACAGTTCACGAACAGTTTGGATCTTTTAAACAGTTATAAGGTTATCGAGCCGAACTCGAACCAATTTTAAAATTCGTTTAGCTAAACGAACCGAGCCGAACAGTTCGTTTAGCTAAACGAATCCGAATTCGAAAACCTAGTATTCGGTTCGGCTCGGTCCGTTAACACTCTTACCTCTAAGGCAGTAGGATAATGTTGTTGTTGTTGTTTAAAAGCGGACAATACTTTTGGTACGAAAGGAGTATGATTGGCATATGATTGAGAGTACCTGATAAGCATTGATGAGGCTAAGATCAATGATGGATGGATTATTGGCCTGGATTCCTGCAATTGATTCTGTGAGTCCAAGCCTCAGAAAAGATTGTCGAACCGAAAGGGATGCCAAGGAGTCATTAGTGAACAAGAAAAGTGGCCAAGTTAGCCTAACACAGTTGAATCCCATGTCCAAAATTGACTTAGAAATGACCTCCACAGGCTGCTTGCTTAGCCCTTCGGCCACCACAACTTCAAGATGTGACACCCAATTCACACAAGCTAACTTAACTCTTTGTCCTGATTTATTCACAACCCATCTTGAATTTGTGTAGAGTGGTTCAGCCATGGCAGCTTTGAAGGGTTGATTATTGTAGTTGAAAGTGGGAAAGAGAATGACAAGAAACAAGCAAGAAATTATACATAGAAAAGTGTTGAAAGTCCATCTTGATCCCATGATTTTGTTGTTTGGGATTCTTGCAAGAGTTGAGGAGGGGTGTGCATGTATTGAAGGGGTATATATATGGTCTAGTCCAGAAGAATTAAGGGATGGGTCATAAGGAATTTGTTTGAGAGAAGGTAGAGAGGGAGAGGTGGAATCCATTGATTGTTTCTTCACGTTTCTCCATAAGGCAATTAAGACGTGTAAAAGCATGGTGCTTGACTTTGAGGCAAATTTAAAACATTTATGGTATTCTATCCAATCCTTTTTTTCACCAGAACCTGATTATTAAATTAACCTTAAAATGATGCACTTGAAGAAAGAAAAATTGATATATAGGTAATATGTTGCATCAGGGGGGGGGGGGGGGGGTTGATAACGGCAAATAATCTACAAATTAATCGTTTTCAGTGATATGGAGATAGAGATAAAGGGGTTTTTTTTTTTTTTTAATTTTAGAATAAGCCCACATCAAACAAAATCGTCAGAAACTAGGCCTATTAAAGGCAACAATGACAAAAAAAAAAAAAACAAAAAGAACATCAATCATAACTTATTTTCGTGATTATATTGCGCTTATCCTATCAATCATAACTTGTTTTTGGAATTTCCAAAGACAGGTTCGAGATCTTTGTCATCCAAAGTACGAGTAACATTGTAAAAGTATCCGGAAGCTGATGCGATAAAAGGACACGACAAACCAGGTCAATTGCAACCACATGTACATCCTATCCGAGCATTGTTTTAACTTTTTGAAGAAAATCTGAGAATGACATTGTATGCGAAACCTTCATTATTTTGGTTGAATTCATACATAACCAACTTCATCGTGTTCTGATGGCAAAACTTAACCTCTTAAATGCAACAATACATGAACAATTGAAGATCGTGGAGATGACATTTGGATGGATTGATAGACTGCAAAAACATTTTCTTGATAATAATAGGCGTTTGTTTTAAGAAATTGAGATGGTTTTATGCAAAGACATGGGTGGCACATCGCGGTTGTGACAGAACCGCTGTGCGGTAGGTGATTTTTACAAAATCATCTCACTGGAAGCAGACTCTCTATCCCTTGAGATAGAAGTATTGTCTGCCTACCACTTACCCTCTCCAGACCCTAACTATAGCTTTTGCTGTCGTTAGAATATACTGGGTCCTAATGATGATGATGATCGTGCACATAGCGATTTTAACAGAACCGTCGTATGTTAAAACTCATAATAACATATGACGGTTCTTCAAAATCGCCGTTCATTTCATACGACGGTTTTAACAGAACTTCTGTGGTTTATTTCCAAATCTATGGCTTTTCTTAATAAAACTATTGTATACATATTTTTCCTTTCCCCTGGTCCGTCTCTTGTATTATAGTCTATCTTCAAAAAAACAGCAGCCCAGGAAAATTTCTTTCTGTTCCTTTAAGCAATTTCTTGGATGTTGGAGGCCCATCTGAAAGGGGAGAACTTTATGCTCTTGGCTGCTTGGTGTTTTGAATTGTTGTTGAACTGAAAAATGGAAGCAATCAATAAACATATACATACCCAAAATATAATCAAACCAACATGATTTTTTTATTTTTCAAAGAAAGTGAAAAGAAAAATTGACACTAATGCCGTAATATTAGCATATAATGTATTTTCCTATACAATAATGAGATAAAAGGATACACATAACTAAACCTAAAAAATAATGCTCAACATTGAGAAACATACTCCACAAATACAGAAAGAGAGTACAAAAATAGATCAAATTTTGAGGTGAGAAATCATCATCATCCGTACCCAGTATATTCCAACGACAGCAAAAGCTATTGTTAGGGTCTGGGGAGGGTAAGTGGTAGGCAGACAATACCTCTATCCCAAGGGATAGAGAGTCTGCTTCCAGTGAGACCTCCGGCTCTATATGTACCTACATAAATGACATAATAATAGAGATATGTTGTGCTAGTGTGTTAGTGAGTGAATTCAGGAAATACAAAAAAGAGGCTTTCGATATTAAAATACACATCACGTGTATATGTACATGTAATGCAAAACAACGGTATAACATACGCAAACAAGTGCAAAGTCAACCTAAAACATAGATAGTGCCTACGCCTATCTATGTCCCTAAATATACTCTAAATTGTCCATATATATGACCTATACCTCGTTAACCTAATGTCTCCATTAACTCCTATCTTGGACCATGTCCTCAAAGATGTACAAATCTAGTATGTCGTGCCTAATCTGCTCATCCCAAACCAGCTTGGTTTTGCGCAATGTTGTAGCTGGGAAATCAGATGCTCGCCTTTGAGGTGTTTTGTTGGTCTGGAGGATACCTTCCTTGTTGGCCAGGAGTATTTCTTCCTTCATGTGACAGGATTTGCCATGGCTCGCTAGCTGGAGCTCGAGACTGCTGGTTTCCTTGCTGTTTTCGTTTTCCAAATCGACCATAATGATGTGCTTCTACATGCACTGGTAAGCCAAACGCCTCACTGTTTAGCCTTCTCTTTGGTTGTATCCGGGACTCCCGTGCCAGATCATTTGGGCTTCTCTTTGGTTGTATCCGAAGTGGTGAATGAGGGCGAGATGTGGTTCACGAGGTGGTGAACGGACGTGAGACCATGGTTCGTTGTATGCAGGTGGCAAGGAAAGACCATGTTTTGTCAACTGAAGCCGAGGCTCTTGCCCAGGAGCGCTTCGCGGCCTTTGTGGTGGTGAAAGGGGTGGTGAAACAAAGTGAGGGTTCGTCTCGCGTAAGTGATACATTGGATTGAACTGAAAAAGAAACAAAATTGTATAGAAGACGAGGCAAAAATTTGTTCTTGTGCTGAAATGGAATTAGAAATAAAAGCCATGTTGCAAGGGGGATTCTGAGTGCTACCATTGGTGCAAAGTGAAATAATCAGAATTTACTTGTGTAACCAAGGCAACTAACGTACTGCTTTTAGAATGCTATCACCAAACAGTTGGGAATTTCACATGCCCCATTCTACATAGAATATTCTAACTATATATATATGTGCACATTTTTAAGCACTACACTAGTTAAACTTAAAATAGTAATAATAATCAATATTAAATTTTTTTTAAACTTTCTACATAGATTTTTACAGATAGACTGTAACACTAAAGAATCCCCGAATAAGCATTTATGCAAATCTAGTACTGCAAGCATCTTGTCTATAACAGCTTCAATTAATAAGGCTAATCTAATGACCACCCTGATTTTCAAACCAAGACCAGATGACTTTCCATTGCCTTTGCAGTTCTGAATATTTTAAAATTTAGGACTGAAAAGAATAAAAAGGAATAAGCCCAAGTTTCCTTAAGTAGGTATGCACTACACAACTGCAACCATCATTGTTCAAGCCTACTGGAATAAGCATTACTTCATATATCCCTAGGAGGTGGTCTTTCATTCAACCCACAACCAAAACCTAAGTTCATATAATTTAACTTTTGAAAACGAAACTGATATATATAGTTTTTTCCTTAAAAAAGTTTACGGTAAGGAAACACTTCATCGATCCAAGGTCAAGGCATACCACTAGTCTCATTGAGAGTTTATAGTGAAATTTACAGATTGTTCACCAAGAAAGATGTCTGGCCGCGGAAATCAGACCTATGACCTTAGATGGATGAACTTTACCAACTGAACCAACCCTCATTGCCGAAACGAAATATATACACTACTGTGTTTAGACGATTAGAAAAAATCTAACCATGCCAAAGTATATCAGGGTGACTGCATAAGAGGGCAAGACACAGCATCAAGAACATATTGTTAGATAATCTCATGATCAAGACGACATTCTAAAGGACTCCTACAAGAGGTTTACCGGGTTATGCAGATCATGTTTCCGACAACATAATACCACTTCGCCGTTGTTCAGACCTTAACAAGTTAAAAGAGTTGATGTCTTGGCTCTAGAAGTAGTTCTTCGGCCTTAACAAATATATTGTTCGGCCCAGAGCACCACCTTATAATGCTCTGTATGATGATGAGCTCCTGATGGAACTGGCTGCTTTGCCCCATGAGTTTTCCTGAGGAAGTTGCGCCTTCTTGTCACTCTGAGTCCCGCTGCATTGCTCCCACAGGTCTCTTCTTTTTTCTACCAATAGAGAACATCATAATCAAAAGCATACAAACTTATTTACCAAATGGGAAAAGAAATCCATCAGTCTGTCATAACATTGTACTCAACTGCACTGGCATTCACACACAAATTCAATCTCTAGAGCCTAACAAACAAAAAAAAAAGAAAAGAAGAAGAAATATCTTAAGTAGAGCTTATGATTGAAACATTGAAAGAGCCAACAGTCAATACTTGCGTTAGAGAACTCCGGCTGCTTACCATTACTAGCAGGCAGTGAAGGTGAAACAGGTTGGTCCATGGAACCTCCAGAAGCTCCATCTGTTGCAGCTGTTGCACCTTGAAGACCATCTTTGACAATGTGAACATCAATGAGGCTTTTGAAATCAATCTGCCACATATTCATGGTTCCAGACACGTGAAGGTGTCCAGACAGAAACCCATTAAATAACAACTCTGTAACGAATGAAATCAGAGAAAAGAAAGTTGTGTAAAAGGGAAAATAGCACAGATTTCATGTGAATAGATGTGGTGGAGACATTGATACCTCCAAAGGTCCATCTCCTTTGTAAAGAGAGTAATCAGGTCGAGGATCAGGTGCATTTTCAGTGGACTTTTTAGGTGTACTTGGACATTCCGTGAAACGCTTCAGCAACAATTTTCCAGACTCAGAACACCATGACACTAAGCCAACCTACAGAAAAGAGAAGTCAAATAGAGATCAATTTGTCCAAATTGAATTGAGATTATAGCCATGCAATATATATGATTATTATATACCTGGTAAGGTGAGAGTTCAGGTGTCCAGCATGATGACAACTCGATCAAACGATATCCAATGACATCACCAACCTATTTTAAATAAAGGAAGAAAGAGAAGTATAATACTTTAAATTTTTGTGAAAAGGAAACATTGTCGAGGATGAAAGTTGGAACTTTCACACCTATGATGAGCATGAATCACAAGATTGAACACCAAAACTGAAAGTAGCACCAATTCAAACTAGTCATGGAGCACATCCTAACATTCAACATTAACAAAAGAGAACAGCAAATTGCAATCTGGGACTATGCAAAATGATGGAGGGGAGATGGCATTCAAAGGTGTTTATTCAATAAGACCTAAATACTACTTTGGTACTGCACTTAAGAATCGACTCACTGAGAAACTAACCTTTGGTAAATCGCAAAGCGGTGGAAGCTTTTCAAATTGAATTGGCTCATTAAAGCGTAATTCATTTTGTAAAGACCACATTTCAGCTCGTGCTTTGGCAATATCTTCATCATCTTTTCTCTTTGAAGACCAAGGCTTTTCATTTGCCCACTTCTGACCTTTTCTCTTGCTGGTGAAGCCACTAAATTGGAAACGTTCCTGAAACAAGAGCAATATTCAAGAAATATAGAAGTGGGATGCAACTACTGACCCACAATCTCTTCAACACATGCGAAAACAGAACACTCACCCACTACTGATCCGAATTTTTTTTACTTTAAACAATTAATGCAAATACAGGGCAATGTGGTGCAACAAGTACAGAGACGTCCTTCTGTTATTGCACTCCAAGCACAAATGCACATGAAAATTCAGATACGCAAATACCTAATTGATTAGGTAAAAAGGGTCAGATTGCAGTGTGCCAAATATAGGTAGATCTTAGGTTGAAGCTTCAACCCGGCTACCAAAAGCGTTTACTTGACCACTTCATACATTAAATTCTCTTTTTAGATTAAGCAAATAAAAAAGCAACTGTAGGACGTCCAACAATATAACCACACATGTAGTTTCTGAATTCTGAATAGCAGAGCAAGCAATACAATAATATAAACATATGTGGCTCTCTGAATTCTGCACATCTCTTTTATTAAATGGCAAATACATTTATCTTCCCCAAATCCTTTGATAAAATAGTATTACCTGTCTATCAACAAAAACACAAGCAAAACACTGTTGCTATTCCATCATCCAGGATAAGTCAGAATAAAGAATCCTGGCTCTATGCAGACTGCAATATCAAAATAATCTACAATCACACAGGAAATAAATCCAATGCTTTTGGCTTACCCCTGGCTGTTGACTTTGTGGCTCATCATGATCTGCAATCAAAAGAAAAAGTTTCACGCTTTAAGGCTCCAGATTGATTACTCTAATGCTAATCCAGCTCAATGAAGTTGATATTTCCAATCATGTTATCAATATTAGGATTAATTGCCAAAAACCTCCTCAATGTATAGCAAAATTGCCGACCCTCCTCCATTTAAGACCATATAGACTAATTAACAGATTTCATCCAAAATTACTCTACACGCGCTCCTCATGCAACTAGATGAACAATTTACAACAACACTCGAACTTTTTTCTCACTATGTGAAAAATAGGCCAACAGCAGCCTCTCACTGGTCCTTCCACCGCTTCCCCACCTCACATCACCTTGCTCCTATACATCAGCGAAACTCAGAAACCCCAAAGCCCAATTTCTCCGGTAGCCCCCTCCCTCCTCCACCTCCATCTCCCCAAAGCCCAACTTCTACAATTCATGCAACCACCTCCAACTTCCATTCTACATCCAGCCCCAAGTTAAATCATACAAGATTGTTTAATTTTTGGCAAACAATTTTAATCAAAAAAATGTAAAACGAAAAAAAGGGAAATGAGATTGTTTGATTTGCGCTGCTTTACTGAAGGAAGATAAGGTCTGCATGTAAATGGAGATGGTTCCCTGGAGATTGTAAATGGTGTTTGATTTTTATGCAATCCCATATATCATTTTCTCTTTGGTTGATTCAATCGGTTATTAAAACTCAAAACTGTGAAAAACACAGATCCGGTGGTTTGGTGGCTTGACTGGAATTGGGGTTGTTTGTCTCTTTGGAGTTGTAAGAGAAGGGGACAAGTATTGCTAGATTCAGATTGGGTGTTTGGGTTGTTTGGGGGGGGGGGGAGGGGGGGGACATTGGTGGTTGCAAAAATTCGGTGGTGGAGTGAGTGGCAGGCGATGGCGGTAGCATGGGAACGGGTAATTGCAGAGGGCTGATTGGGGACAGGGGGCGGTTGCAGGTGGAGGTGCTGCACTGGGGAAGAAACGGAAAAGAAGACAATGATTTTTTTTTAAAAAAAAACGAAAAGTGGGTTTTTCCTTTTTTTTTTTAAATTTAAGTATCTTTTATAAAAAAATAATAATTTAACCCTTTTTATAGTATTTCCAATTTTGTAAAAGAGTATAACGACCACTTTGAGATTTTAACAGCAAACGTAGGGGGTTTTTGATGTATTTTTGGACATTGTGGGGTTTCCGGCAATTCACTATTCATTGAGGGGGGTTTTGGCAATTAACCCTAGATAGTAAGTACTTGTAATACGCATTCAGCTACTTTACAACCTAGTCACGGTTCTTTCTGAAGTTGGAAAGTAAAGAAAAGGTAGGTCAGGAAAGAAAATTTTAAACCAATTGAAAGGGAAACAGAAACACAAAACAACAACATTACTTATTGCACATTACTCTATTGCCTTAGAAGCTCCCACCAATGGCGGGATATAAAGGATCGGATGTACACGACCATACCCATGTGTTATAAAAACACAGAGTTTGTTTCCCGATGACCCATAATGAAAAGTGCGTCAAGCTGTTTCGATAAATAGAAACACAAAAAAGTTCTCTTATTTCCTCAAACCATCTGCAGCTCCATGAAACACTTGGCTGCAACTGAGAAGGCCTATTTTTATTGTGAAAAGATAAAGTGCCATATGAATTGCTTGCACACAAGCACACAAGATAAAGGAAAGGGGGGGAAATTTACATACAAGCACAAAAAGAACACCAGACCTTTATCTGAACAATCAAACCGGATGTGCCCTGGCCTTGTTACAACTGCCACTACTTTATCCTCCAAGTTGCTCTTCTGGTTTGCATGCTCATATATGCCACCATTCTGCTTAGCATTTCGTCTCTTAGAATCCAAGTTATTTTTTCCAGACCATTGCTTCCAGTGTAGCTGCATAGGAGAGCACATAGGATGCGGGACACTCATACATAGGAATACAAAAGCAATGAGTGGTGTACATAAGCACTCACTAATCCCTTGGCTTCGCCGTCCTCTTCTTTTCCATCAGGTTTAGCTGGCTTCTCTCTCCCATTATTCTTGTTCTTTCTTTCAGATTTATTTGATTTCTTCCAATCCTGTAGCAACATGCAAAGAACTATTTAGCACTATTTCCATAATCTGTACTCAAAAGAGCGAAATTCAGTATGAGTGGGGTCAACAAAAACTGTTGCTGGTTCAGAAATGCTTATTTTTGGAGTATCAACTTTTTCAGGAAGTGACTCGGAAATTTCATTTGACGCTGTCTGTAATCAAGAGAGGCAAACCATCTTTAAGTTTAGTCACTGACATGTCCTTGTGATTGAGAAACCTCTGCTTGCTTCTGGATTTTTTTCATTTCGCGAATCCACTGCCTTTTCATTCTTTTACGCCGCGCACTCCTGCTAGATTTCTGAAGATAAAGGTTCAGGACATGTTAGGAATTACTTATGCTGGTTTCCAAGAACATAAGCGTTACCACGATTTACAAGAAAGACATCAAGTAGATATAATATTTCATACAGTCAGCCCATTCCCCCTCCCACCCCCTCGGCCCTCCCTCTCTTAAAATGGACAGGAAAAAAAGAGTGCAGGGAACTTGGGAGGAGAGGCGGCATCGTAGACAAGGGCTATACATGTGCAAGAGGAAGCTAGATTCTAAATGTAGTCCTTGTTCTGCTTGTTCAGACCGAAAATCATCTTCAATAAATAAAACATGAAACGCCACTTATGGTAGCCATAGCATTATAAAACACCATATACAGATCAATTACCATTTCCTTCCCATAATAGTAATTTAAGGAGAATTATTTAATCCAAAGTTAGTTGTCACTTCATAACCATGGCGTACTTATTAACCTTTCCCCACATTTAAACAAGTAACTATTAATCCCTTATTCAAAAACATCAATACCAAAAAACGACAACATAATAACTGCGACTGTAGGAGCATCACACAAGGAGAATAGATGAGAGCACTAAGGAAGATGGGAAGAGCTAAGGCAGTTGGCCTGGATAACACACCCATTGAGGCGTGGAAGTGTTTGGGGGAGGAAGGGGTTCATTGGCTAACTACTTTGTTCAACCTTATTTTCAAAACAGAAAGAATGCTAGATGAGTGGAGAAGGAATGTAGTGGTCCCTATATATAAGAAAAAAGGAGACGCACAGTATTGCGGGAATTACAGAGGGATAAAGTTGCTAAGTCATACTATGAAGCTATGGGAGAGAGTAATTGACACTAGAATTAGGGAAGAAACTCAAGTTACGGTAAACCAATTTTGTTTTATGTCGGAACGGTCAACTACGGAAGCAATACACATCCTAAGGAGATTGATGGAGAAATATAGAGAGAAGAAGCGCGATCTACATATGATTTTCATCGATCTTGAAAAAGTGTATGATAGTGTGTCACTTAGATTGATTTGGGAAAGTCTGGATGCAAGAGTGGTCCCTATAAAGTATATCGACATAATTAGTGTGCCACGTAGTATGCTTTTTGCTGACGATATTTTATTAGTCGCGAAAAGTAGACATAACCTGAGTATGAGACTAGAGGAGTGGCGAGGTGCTTTAGAGGAAAAAGGCCTAAGGATTAGTCGTTTTAAGACCGAGTATCTGTACTGCGACTTCAGCGACGCAGCCGAAGATGAGAATAGCCAACTTATCATCGAGGGTCAAGTGGTACCAAAGATAACTAAGTTCAAGTACCTAGAATCATTTGTACAGCAAGATGGGGAAATAGATAGTTACGTAGCACACCGAGTTCAATCAGGTTAGTGTAGGTGGAGGGCCGCCTTTGGGGTGCTATGTGACAAGAATTTTCCAACTAAATTAAAGGAAAAATTTTATAGAGTGGCAGTGCGGCCGGAAATGTTTTATAGAACAGACTGCTGGGCCACCAAGAGGACGCAGTCGCAGAAGATGGAAGTGGCAGAGATGATGATGCTGAGATGGATGTGTGGACATACTAGACAAGATAAGGAATAAGGTATACAGGGAAAGGTTAGGGGTGATTAGTATAGTAGATAAGATGAGAGAGAGAAGACTGAGATGGTTTGGGCATGTCAAGAGGAGACAGATAACGGCATCTGTCAGAGCAATTGAAAGTCTCACTGTAGAGGAGAAGATGAGTAAAGGCAGGCCCAAACTGACTTGGGATGAGCAAATTAGGCATGACCTACTAGAGTTGCACCTCTTTGAGTACATGGTCCAGGATCGGAGTTCATGGAGGCAGAGGATTAAGGTTAAGAAGGTGTAGACAGAATATAGGGGCACCGTGGAGTATATTTAGAGGATTAGATACTTTCAACTTTTTTTCTTCTTTTTTCTTTTTTTCATATCCACTGTTATAACTAATTTAATATCGGAAACAGTCTATTAATGTTTAGTAAAATCCCTTCTACAGTACATGTCCCTATTATTATGCTATCGATGCAGGTACACAGAACCGGGGGTCTCACTAGAAGCAAACTTTATATCCCATGGGATAGATATATTGTTTGTATGTCTTTCACCCTCTCCAGACCCTAGCGATAGTTTTTGATGTCGTTGGTATATACTGGGTATGATTATTGTTGTTGTTGTTGTTTAATCCCTTATTCATTATGTTTACTTCAGAGGAAAGAGAATAATAATGATAAAGGCTAGTCTAGTCACATTCTTTTTTTTTTTACTTTCCCACACGGAGGGGGAGTTTAGTCACCTTGCCTTACATGTTCTGCAATTTAAAGAGAACTTATAGAGCGTGCATCTACCTAAACTAATAAGATTAAAAAGCACTTCACCATTACAGAATTGATACACATAAAGACACTCAAATATAAGTTATAACAGTAACCAAAGACCTTCTGTGTTCCGGCAGATCCTTCGCCACCTTCATTTCCACATTTTTGGATTTCATCTGCACTGAAAAGCATAATAGAAGCTGTCAGCAATCAATCAACCAGTGCAACACAACTGGACCAATATACACATACGTACATCAGTAGCATGAGAATATGAAGGTAAACAAAGACCTAACAACAAAACAGTTGGAGGTTTACCTTAGGCTAATAAAAGGAGCAAGATAGATATCTGAATTAAACTTCACAGCCGACTTGAGTTTAAGTAGAACACTAGGCGCTAGCCAGGTCCTATTCTTGCTAAAATAAACTCTCGTGCAATATCTGTGACCCAAATGATCAGACGGTTCTGTAGTATCTATAGTTCACATATTGCATTTTTGTTTGTAAGCAGCGCAATTTCCTTCAGTTATCATTTGTTTCCCACATGGATTTTTTCTTTTTCCTCTTTTCATTGAATACACAGAACGCAACTCACCCTCTGAATAGCTAGTGAGCTGATCCAAGCTTTTTATTTTTATTAACTGAGTCAAACTAGGCATCTTCAAGATCAGCATCCTTGCAAGGGAAATATAATAAATCAACAAAGCTGCTGGAATGCGAGAAGGAACTAAACTAGGCCGTATTTTCTCAATCAAAATTTTCTACTGGCTGAGAATAGAGCAGTCATCGAAACAGCCCATTTCTTTTTTTTCTTTTTGTAAGTAGAAACAGCCCATTTCTACTCCACCCAAAATAGTAAAAATACGTACATAATTATTACAGCGCATAAGGAGAACGACAGCAAATTTCTAAATTTTGTCTTATTGCCCCATGTCATTTTCATTGCTATTTGTTGATTTTATTTACACCATTTTCAAAATGATTTACTTGCTAAAACTGAACAACTTGAGCTAATAATTTGATTATAAATACAATAAAGCATCAAAAGAAGAACGTACAGATGAGAACAGAAAACCCCCATCCCAGATGGACATCCGTATGTGTAAAGTACCTCTTCTGAACATTATCATGGTCAGATTTCTCACTCTGCCTTGTAATGAGCGAACGTTGTTTTTTCTGTCTACAAGAGAAGAAGAAGAAGGAATAACTAACAGGCATTCTAAGCTCCTTATTGTTTTTGGGAGCAAAATCCATCAATTGTATTAAGTAATAAATCAACTCGGTAGATTAAGTAATAAATCAACTCAGTAGAGTATAACAATGCCGTGACATACTTTGAACCCTGAAGTTTATCCAAAGCTTTCCTTTTCTTGGTGGCATTGCCATCGTCTTTCAGGCTCTCTTGCTGATTCTCCTGCTGATATTTATTGGATTCCTCTTCGACATCCACCTCTTTGGATGAATCATCTGGTTCATCACTCTGATAACCTCCAGATTCTGTCTCAAACTCCTCATTTGCCAGAAATAATGTCCCATTTTGGCCAACTTCGTTCCCCGTTTCCTGGACATTAAGCGCAGCCGTAGCATTGTTCCCCTCAAGAGATAATGTTAGTTCTTTCTTCCTCACACTGTTAAAAAAAATTATGGTTATTCTTGCCCCGCTCGCTGAGATGTTCAAATAGTCGGGTATTAAATCAATCACAGCAAAAACAGATACTCTATAAGCATTTATGCAAACCTGATAACATCTCTTTCATTTAAAATTTCAGTTGATTCAAAGGGAGGCAAACTAAACCCATCAATCTGCAGAAAAAGAACAATGATCAAGTGAAAAATAGAATTACTATAAATAAATAAACCAAACCCGAAATGATGATCACATACGACAAATAAAAAGGTAGCTCAAAATAGTCCTTGCTTCAACAGTTAAAGTTTAAATAGCAAAAAAGAAATCGTCTGAATCAGTAAATCAACCATCTTTTCTTGCTTTTTTGCCTCCTTGTTGCTGGAAAATTAGGGTCATAAAGACCATAAATCTCATTCGATACCTTCAGCAAGAAAACTACGAAAGGCCCATTGTACTAAAGAAAAATAAAAGGCAAAGATAGGAAAAAAGTACATAGAGGAGAAGGCCCTGGGGACAAGAAGGTTGAAGTCGAAAGGAATGGAGAATGTGAGCAGAAAAATCGGCGATGGTGCAGTGAAATTGGGGTTTAAGTAGAAGCCAGCAACGCTTAAGCCCTTCCGATTTCTGGGATGGGCTCAAGATGCCATCTTTGTCTTTGAAAAGTAATCGGATTCTTCTGCTGTCCTCCACCATCCCACCTCCACCACGGTGATCCTTGATATCTCTGCCACACTGAAAATTCCCCTTTGGGCTTTCTTGGTGCTAAATACAAGACGATTGCTAGTCATCCACCACTGTCACCAAAACCGATATTAATCACTTCGTTTCCATTTTTTCAACCAAAAACTATCTTCCACCATGATAGAAAGCAACAAATAACACTCCTTCCGTCTCATTTTCATCTACATCAAAGGTGAAATCTCTAATCCCGGAACTCTTACCGTCTCAGTCCAAGGAGTATGTGTGGAGAATGTAAATTAGCTGTCTAGCGCGCTTTTAGATTGGATGAGATCTTACACAGTTACCCACATAAGGTGTCCCTCACAAACCAGGCCTTTGGCCTAGCAGACACTGTGCGCGTAACTCGATTCGAACTCTTGACCTCTTGGAGTAAATCTCAATCCGAGTACTAACTGGACTATGTCTGGGGCACATCTACATTTCTCATTGTGTTTACTATGTAAGCTCCCGCGTTTGAAGAGTGTCGGTAGAAAAACCGGATCGCTTTACAATATGTAGTCTTACTTACACTTTGTGCAAGTTTTCGCTCCTGTGTTTAGGCAACGTTGTGAAAAGGTCAGATCGTTTTGCGATCTGATATATGTAAAATTACTTTACATTTTGTGCAATAGGCTGTTTTTCCTCCTCAAATTCGTGACCTCAATTCTCTTCCTACTGTTTAAATATTTTCAATGTTCTGAAACTCAGCGTGGATATAATGCTGTTACTAAAAAGGAGGGGGGGGGGGGGGGGGGGGGATGTCTCTCCATATAAAACAGAAAATCAGAAATATGACTCAAAAAGAATGTATAAGACAGGAAGAATATTACTGTTAGGTATCAATAAACATATATGCACACACCGATACACAAAAGCTCACATACTCGTACACCCATATCAATAATCATATATACACAAATAAAAACTTACACACTCGTGTACACACAAACACACATGTTTATATATACACATACATACATATACATATAGATATATGTGTGTGTATATGTATATATATCTTATTGCACTTGTATAAGCATTTTTAATCTTGAATGTTTATAGTAAAAGATGTCGCGTCAATAAAATTGGTCCGACCGTTTTGCCTGGTTTATACTTTATAATTTAAACTGTTAAATATTACTCAATACTCGCCAAAATTTGCCATCCCTACAGGCTAAAGCTTCTTTCACCTAATATATATAGTCAAATTTCATGACAATGTGACATATGAGTAGCCGAAACAAATTCAAGACACAGAAGGTTAAACTAAGGTTTACATAAGTTCAAAATTTTAAACTTAGACTATACGCTAACAATGATTTTTAACACTTGAACTACTGTAATCGTGTGTGTGTATATATACAAATGCTTATGTATGTATATGTATATGTATGAGTAATGATTAGAAAGTTGACGTAAGAAATTGTATTTTCAGCACCTCTTTCATATCTTTGTTGATCTATCTCATTTATATTGTCGAATTCATGTTGTTTTGGGACACTACTCACATTATGTATAATCATTTGATTGTATCTATTTAAAAAATGGGACATAATCATTTTAATTTAATATGTATGTAAAAAAAATGGGACATATAATGTGCCGTTGTATGGTGTAAATCATTTCGAGACGTCATACGATCATGCATTTGCCTTTCCAACAGCATAAACAAAGAAAAAGCCAAGATTATAGAGCATATATTTTGTCTATTCCTCTGTAATTCAGTTAGGAGTGTAATCATTATGTCCATTCAAATTTCTACTGTTTTACTGTCTTATGTTCTGTGACAGGAACCTTGCTTTTCTACTCGATTAGAATAATAACATTACCTCATTGTCTTAGAGGTTTCGACTATGACAGGTATAGGAGGTCGGATATGCGCAATCGTACCTATATATTAGAAATAAACAGAGGTTGTTTTCCGATGACCTATAATGAAAATTACGTCAAGTTATGTTGATCGATTGCTATTTTATAATATAACCGTTGTCCTAACTCTATTGAAAATGGAAATGGAATGATAGGAGAAATTGGTTTGAGGGGAAATACGTGGGCTGGTTTGGATCTGGTCCCGCTTGGTTGGCTAACTGATTCAGGTGAATTACCCTTTACTCCCTATAGAAAGAGTCGAAGGGTACTAATCATCCCTAATGAAAATAATGGCTTCAAATTTTACGTAGTCATAGAGTTCGGATTGATGATCTCTAGTTTCTGTTGGCACAATCAATCCTGTACCAAGACGCAGTCGTACACTGTGTGCATATGAAACAACAAAATAAATCAAACCCGGGGCGAGTCAAGGACTCTGTCCTTAAGACGTATTGCTCCGGTATACTGTGCCCAACCGGTATGAGCAATCGTCTCCCAGGATACAACGGGTACCTGTTCAGTTGAGCGGCACTGCTGAACTTGAACTTCTTCGAACCTTTGAATGTCCTGACTTCTCCCGGACGAAATGCAAGACTCACGTGCTATGAATGCAGAATGCTCTTATGCTTGATTGCTTAGTGTGTGTTTATGAAAGAGCCATTAGCCCTCTTTATATAGGGGAGTCGGTTGGAGGACAAGGTACCGTGACCGTTGGATCAAAACCGAAGTTTGATTTAGACCGTTAGATTAAAACCTCCTATTTAGATTAGGAAGATTTAATCTCAGCCTTTAGATCGAAGATAGATTAACAGGTTTAAACCTGGAACGTTGGATGGAAACCATATTCGGTTAAGCGGTTAAGACAGTTTAAATCTCGGCCGTTAGATCAAAGCTATCTTCCCTGCCACCATTATATCATAACAGACTGATCTTATTTTAAACCGGAGGATAGTGTTAGTTTCACGTTTGAAACTTAACAGCTTAAACAGATCGATTCTGCCCGCTGTCAGACTTCGATCGATCACATCGATCGATCGAAGTGACATCGATCGATCGATGTGATCGATCGATGTCTGACAGAGCACTTCAATCGATCACTTTGATCGATCTAAGTGACATCGATCGATCGATGTGATCGATCGATGTCCTCTGATCGTCTTTGATCGATCTATCCATCGATCTATGCTGCCTGATCCACTTCGATCGATGACATCGATCGATCGAAGTGACATCGATCGATCGATGTCATCGATCGATGTCCTTCAGATGCCTTTTACGCCACACGGACACTTCCAACGTGGCATTCCTCCACACGAGTGACACGTCACCCATCCATAACATTTCCATCTACTTTGAGCATTAATTTCACATTCACACAATACATAATTGAGTGAGATCACATCCTAACATTAACTACACGTTAAGGATTCATTAAGCTCATAGTACGTTGCACAAGTCTTGCAACTTCATAACAGGCCAAGGCCCAATCTTCAATATCCAACGATGGGCCAAGCCCAACCTTAATTCTCCAACAATCCCCCATATGAATGTAAATTAATGCAGACACTTATGCAAACTCTGAGGAGAAGTCAGACAAGAAAATATTGCATCAGAAGAGGTAGCTTCTGGCTTTGAACCTTTCTTAGTGATATACCATCGGATCCACTCGGCTAAGTAGTGACTTGATGTCTTGAACTAGTCAGCCTTTGTTGTGAACCTAGACAACGGCACTCACACAATATTTCCTTTAACACCCTTTTGGTTCTCATGGTTGTGTTCGTTTTGGCCATGAACAACCTGGTTTCAGAAAGTGTTTTAGAGAAATCTTGCCACCTAGACTTTCTCATAGAAGCGGCCCCACTTCACACTTACATAGGTGATCCCTATCAAGAGTATTCTGCCATACTCCACTTGACGTATCAAGATATAGGACGTCATTAAAAGCCTTAGCTTACCCTACATTCTCTGCAGACAGCACTTTTATCAGACGGAATGAGTAAGTGCTAACTGAACCTTCATAACTTAGTTGTCCCATTGAACCAAGATTCTGGGATCTCCAGTCAACAAGGTTGGGTTACCATTACAAAGATTCATGCATTATGGGCTTCAGTCCCATTCCGTTTGTCAATCTTGACATCTGATCTCTAGGCAAGCCTTTTGTAAGCGGATCCGCAAGATTCTCCATTGATTTCACATAATCAATGGAAATCACGCCATTAGAGATCAACTGTTTAATGGTGTTATGTCTTCGACGTATGTGTCGTGACTTACCATTATAGATGCTGCTTTGAGCACGTCCTATAGCTGACTGATTATCACAGTGTATGCTAATAGGAGCTATCGGCTTAGGCCAACACGGAATATCTTCCAGAAAATTCCGAAGCCACTCAGCCTCTTCCCCAGCTTTGTCCAACGCTATGAACTCAGCTTCCATAGTGGACCGAGCTATACAGGTTTGTTTCGTGGATTTCCACGACACAGCAGCACCACCAATAGTGAACACGTACCCACTGGTGGACTTCGAGTCCTTACTATCTGATATCCAATTTGCATCACAGTATCCTTCTAATACTGCTGGATATCTCGTGTAATGTAATCCAAGATTCAATGTGTATTTCAAATACCTCATTACTCTGTTAAGAGCTTTCCAATGATCATCACTTGGATTACTCGTAAATCTGCTCAACTTGTTTACTGAACAAGCTAAGTCTGGTCTTGTACAATTCGTTATGTACATCAGACTCCCGATTACCTGAGAGTATTTCAACTGGGCAACAGGTTCGCCTCGATTCTTTCTTAAGTGCATACTTAAGTCGAGCGGGGTCTTTACCGGTTTCACATCATCCATATTGAACCGTCTCAGAACAGATTCAATATAGTGAGTTTGTGACAGTATGAGTCCCTCAGTCACCCTAGAAATCTTAATTCCTAGAATGACATTGGCAACTCCCATGTCCTTCATATCAAAGTTTCGTGTTAACATCTTCTTTGTATTCAAGACGATATCACGAGTATTGCCCATGATAAGCATGTCATCTACATAGAGACACACTATCACAAATGCGTTCTGTGTGCTCTTAATGTACACACACTTGTCACATTCATTGATCTTGAAGTCATTTGACATCATTACCTGATCAAACTTTAAATGCCATTGCTTGGGTGCTTGTTTAAGTCCGTACAAAGACTTAACAAGTCTACATACTTTCCTTTCTTGTCCTGGAACGACAAACCCCTCGGGCTGTTCCATGTAAATTTCTTCCTCTAACTCACCATTCAGAAAGGCAGTCTTTACATCCATTTGATGGATTTCCAGATCATAGACTGCAGCAATGGCTACTAGCATCCTTATTGAAGTGATCCTAGTCACTGGTGAGTAGGTGTCAAAGAAGTCAAAGCCTTCTTTCTGTCTATAGCCCTTGGCTACTAACCTGCCTTTATACTTCCCAATAGACCCATCCTCTTTAAGTTTCTTCTTAAAAACCCACTTACAACCAAGTGGTTTACTTCCAGGTGGAAGGTCAACCAACTCCCAAGTGTGGTTTTGAAGAATTGAGTCTATCTCACTGTTAATTGCCTCTTTCCAGAATGGAGCTTCTGGAGTTGACATAGCCTCGGAGAAATTCCTTGGCTCATTTTCTACCATATAGGTTAGAAAATCTGGTCCAAAAGACCTCGGTACTTTGGCTCGTTTGCTTTGACGTATTTCCTCAGTATCTTGAGGAGTCGTCTCACGCACTCGCTTACTTGAGCTAGCTTCTTCACTTTCTTTGTCTTTCTTTGGAAATATATTTTCAAAGAATACTGCGTTCCTTGATTCCATGACAACATTTTCATGTATCTCAGGAACGTCTGATTTGTGCACTAAGAAACGATATGCACTACTATTCGTTGCATAACCAATGAATATGCAATCAATCGTTTTAGGCCCGATTTTAACTTGTCTTGGCTTAGGTATAGCAACCTTTGCCAGACACCCCCACACTTTCAAGTATTTGTAACTAGGCTTATAGCCTTTCCATAATTCATATGGGGTCTTATCCGTCTTTTTGGACAGAATCCTGTTCAAAATGACGTTGGCTGAGAGAATTGCTTCCCCCCACAAGTTCTGAGGTAAACCCGAACTTATCAACATAGCATTCATCATCTCTTTTAGAGTGCGGTTTTTGCGTTCAGCAATACCATTCGATTGAGGTGAATATGGCGCAGTCGTTTGATGAATAATGCCATGTTCTGAGCAGAATTCAATAAACGGTGTACCATATTCGCCACCCCTATCACTACGAATTGTTTTAATTCGTTTGCTAAGTTGATTCTCAACTTCAATTTTATAATCCTTGAAAGCATCAAGGGCCTCATCTTTGCTACTTAGCAAATATACATAACAGTATCGTGTGCAATCGTCGATAAAAGTTACAAAATACTTTTTACCACCTCTTGTTTGCACAAACTTTAAGTCACACAAATCTGTGTGAATTAAATCCAACAATTCAGTGTTTCGTTCTGTTGAAGGAAAAGGCGCTTTTGTTAATTTCGCTTCAACACATATTTGGCATTTTCCTTTATTACTAAAGTCCAGTTTGGGCAATAAGTCAAGGTTAATCATACGTTGTATTGACTTATAATTTACATGTCCCAAACGAAAATGCCATAAACAGGAAGACTCAAGCATGTAAGTAGAAGAGGAAACAATTTTATTAGCCTCAATGGGCGCAACATTTTTGGGTACAATGGTCATAACATTTAACTTAAACATGTTATCCGAAAGATACCCTTTCCCCAGATACACCCCATTCTTAGAAAGTGTAAATTTGTTTGCCTCAAATACAAGCTTGAACCCATGCGTGACCAGCAGCGCGCCAGACACCAGATTCTTCCTTATATCGGGAACATGCAGCACATTCTGCAGAGTCAACTCCCTTCCTGAGGTCAGCTTCAGGATTACCTTGCCCGATCCTTCAATTTTCGAGCTGTTGGAGTTTCCCATGAACAATTGCTCATTGTTTGTCGTGGGCACGTACTCTCTGAACATTGCCCTGTTCGCACAAACATGTCGAGTGGCTCCTGTGTCCACCCACCATTCTCGTGGGTTTCCCACTGCATTGCACTCGGTCACCACCGCGCAAAGGTTCAAATCATCCATTGCGTCGACCAGATTTGCTTTCGCTTTATTCTGATTCTGATTCTTTTTGGGCTTCCTGCATTCACTGCTTCGATGCCCTGGTTTACCACAATTATAACACTTACCTGTGAACTTCTTTGCAATTTCCTTGCCCTTGGAGTTCACACTCAAAGTGTTATGTTTCTTCTTGTTCTTTGCCTCAGCAACATGAGCCTTGGCTTGACCAGAAGATATGGACGGCTTTCTTTCGGAGCGACGGTTGTCCTCCTCAATACGAAGACGGACTATCAAATCCTCCATCTCCATCTCCTTTCGTTTGTGTTTGAGATAGCTCCTGAATTCCCTCCACGAAGGAGGCAGCTTCTCAATCACAGCCGCAACTAGGAAAGATTCACTGAGCGTCATGCCCTCCTCTTCCATTTCAGAAACCAACATCTGTATTTCTTCCACCTGCGAAATTACAGTTTTGGAATCTAACATTTTATAGTCGAGAAATTTTCCAACTATCAACTTTTTAGTACCCGCATCTTCTGTGCGATACTTTTTATCTAAAGCCAACCATAAAGCCTTTGCAGTTTTAAATGTACAAAACACGCCATAGAGAGAATTATCTAGGCAACCCAGAATCAAATTCAAACAACAAAAATTTGTATACGCCCAGGCCTCAGCACCCAAGGCGTTCTGCATATTTTGTTGTTGATCCTCCACAGGCTCAACCACGGGTGGATCCTCGGACAGCATTCTGGCCAACCCCAACGCCGTGAGGTAGAACAGCATCTTCTGCTGCCACCTCTTGAAAAAGCTTCCAGCAAACTTCTCCGGCTTTTCCACCTGAGCAGCAGTGGCAGCCGGATTCATTTGTGGCCCTCCAGTTGGTGCCAACGGGACCGTATTGATCTGCGGCCCGGCAGCAACATTGTGAGCCCCTTCAGGTGCAGACACAGAGTGAGCACCATTGAAGCCTTGAACAGAGTTTGAGCTCTCGTGTTCCATTCCTGTTCAGTTTGATCAAAACGTAGAGATCAGAACTATCACAGGTTTAAGAATGAGTAGAAAGAGACTGCAAAACAGTACGAAACTGCCTTTGCGTAATAAAAAAAATAGTACAGGAAGTAATTGAATAAAAGAAATACGTCTTAAGATTGTTGGCACAATCAATCCTGTACCAAGACGCAGTCGTACACTGTGTGCATATGAAACAACAAAATAAATCAAACCCGGGGCGAGTCAAGGACTCTGTCCTTAAGACGTATTGCTCCGGTATACTGTGCCCAACCGGTATGAGCAATCGTCTCCCAGGATACAACGGGTACCTGTTCAGTTGAGCGGCACTGCTGAACTTGAACTTCTTCGAACCTTTGAATGTCCTGACTTCTCCCGGACGAAATGCAAGACTCACGTGCTATGAATGCAGAATGCTCTTATGCTTGATTGCTTAGTGTGTGTTTATGAAAGAGCCATTAGCCCTCTTTATATAGGGGAGTCGGTTGGAGGACAAGGTACCGTGACCGTTGGATCAAAACCGAAGTTTGATTTAGACCGTTAGATTAAAACCTCCTATCTAGATTAGGAAGATTTAATCTCAGCCTTTAGATCGAAGATAGATTAACAGGTTTAAACCTGGAACGTTGGATGGAAACCATATTCGGTTAAGCGGTTAAGACAGTTTAAATCTCGGCCGTTAGATCAAAGCTATCTTCCCTGCCACCATTATATCATAACAGACTGATCTTATTTCAAACCGGAGGATAGTGTTAGTTTCACGTTTGAAACTTAACAGCTTAAACAGATCGATTCTGCCCGCTGTCAGACTTCGATCGATCACATCGATCGATCGAAGTGACATCGATCGATCGATGTGATCGATCGATGTCTGACAGAGCACTTCAATCGATCACTTTGATCGATCTAAGTGACATCGATCGATCGATGTGATCGATCGATGTCCTCTGATCGTCTTTGATCGATCTATCCATCGATCTATGCTGCCTGATCCACTTCGATCGATGACATCGATCGATCGATGTCATCGATCGATGTCCTTCAGATGCCTTTTATGCCACACGGACACTTCCAACGTGGCATTCCTCCACACGAGTGACACGTCACCCATCCATAACATTTCCATCTACTTTGAGCATTAATTTCACATTCACACAATACATAATTGAGTGAGATCACATCCTAACATTAACTACACGTTAAGGATTCATTAAGCTCATAGTACGTTGCACAAGTCTTGCAACTTCATAACAGGCCAAGGCCCAATCTTCAACATCCAACGATGGGCCAAGCCCAACCTTAATTCTCCAACAGTTTCTACTGTTCCTTTTCTCTTTTTCTGCTGAAAGTATTGAATTTTTTTTAAGGAGAATGGTGACCTTATTCACCCCAATTCTAGTCTTGGCTTGTCTTGTTGTCTTGAATGGATTTTTGGTTGGTTGGGAATTTCCAATTGTAAAGCTTTTGCAAATGATATATGCAATAGATGGAGATTGAAGCGTGGTCTTAAATGGAGCCTAAAAAGATACATATATTCAATTCATTGTACTAAGAAAGAGATAGTGAAGTATGGCAATAAGCAGTAATCTGAACTAATTTGCCACTGGTTTTCTGGGATTGCCTAGCTGTCTCAGCCAATTTTCACTGATCAAAAATTCATATAATGGAATGAAAGGTTCAAACACGAAGAAATGACACATATTACATTTTGTTATAGCAACGGGTAAGGTTGTTGATTTGTGAGCTTAAGGTCACGGGTTTGGACCGTGAAAACAGCCTCTTGTACAAAATGTAAGGTAAGACTGCGCACATCACATCACAAAACGATCTGGCTCTTCTCCGGACTCTGCGAAAATGCAGTAGCTAAATGTACTTAGCTTCCAATAGAGGTCCATACAGGAAATGCCGTCTCAATTTGAGTGAGCGAAAATTCCAAGTATTTCTATTTTTCTACCTTCTATGTTCAAAGTTCTAACATGTTCGTTCTACAATTTCAGAGGATATACACATGCCTGCAGGTGTTCAAACAATAGCATCATTTCTTTCCCTCCCTCCTCTGGAAAAGAGTACAAATGTAAGACTCATTTTCTTCCAATAGATGACTCTATGGTCCATGGCAAAGTCTCCTATCATGTTTGTTGGAGACATGAGATTTAGAAGAAAGTACCCTAGGCTAATCACAAATCCTGTTTTGCTGGAGATAAACGCTTACAGTTCAAACAATATTGAGGCAAGTGGAAAAGTTTACCTTCTTGGTGGAGCACCACTGTCAACAAGGAATATGAACGCCTATTTATTGATGAGTTTCCTTATGTTTCAGCTGAAAACCATCTAAGGCATTGGTCGACAAGTTATATGTCGAAAAAAATACAATGAAATGGACATCTGAGCGCCCTTTTTTAGCTTTATCCAGCTGCAAAGATACAAATGCTGGAGTCTGGTGGACTACATCTCATGATAGTCTTGAACAAGTGTGCTGGAAAGGCATTTATGAAAGGAAACAAAGGCATTATGTACGCAGTCTTACCCTGTGGAGGCTATTTCTGCGACTCGAACCCGTAAGTTGCTCCAAGGCCGTCTCTGTTTCTTTCTTGGTAAATATTGGAAATTTTTTTTCCAATATGTTGGACTTGCAGACATGGCTATCACACATCTGGAGCAGTTTAATATTCTTTCAGGTTAAGAAAGAGCAGATTACGATCATGTCGTTTTGAAAGCAGAAGAATGTGATAAGCGTTTCAAAGAATTGCAGAGAAAGATTGGAGAACTAGAAAAGGAACTTGATGAAGAAGACAGCGAAAGATTGGTGGACGGAGAATGCAAATATATGGCAATCTCATGCTGACGAAGTGCTTGAAGAGTTGAACCGATTGAATTCTAAATATCAAAAGCTCAAGCACAAGAAATAGTTCAACCAACTAAAGTTTGGCCCTGGTGCTTCTGGAACTCTCTGTCTTAAAATATAGAGATATTGTTTGTCTATCTTTCATCCTCCTAAGTTCTTATCGATAGCTTTTGTTGTCGTTGGAATATACTGAGGATAGTTGTCCTTGGTATATACAATGATGACTATTGTTTGTGATTTGTTGACATTGATTTGAAACTTATGTTTATAGTGTGCGGATACTTTTTGTGGATATTTGGTAAACTTATGTTTTGGCGTTTAATTTGTTAACTAAAATCAAAGATAACTGTAAAGCTATTGTTGTGTGGTTTTGAGATATCTATATACATGTACCTGCACTGATATTATGCATGATGTGTATGTGGAAAAATGTTTTTGGTGTTGACTGATTGATGACTCTTGTTTTGTTGTAACCCATGTTATTCGGCAATCATATATTTGCCACTATTCAGGGGAAATCTTCCATCTTGAGCAAAAAGCCAAATCTTTGGTCATGGGCGCTCCCATTGTCTTAATCCCAAGGAGCATTGTGGAGTATAGTTTTGGGTGCACTAGACTCTTGTGTCTGCGCAGGGTCCGGGAAGGGGCAGAATCGCTTCACGATCTGATGTATGCAACCTTACCCTATACTTTTGTGCAAGAGGCTGTTTCTGACCCGTGACCTTAAGGTCACAAAACAGCAATCTTTCCAGTTGCTCCAAGACCGCATAAACATCAAAAGTCTAACGAGATATCATAAGATATAGAATCTTGTATTAGGATGTACTAAAACTTAGTTAAGCCTTGTGTTAGAATTCTTTTAGGCTTGTCTAAAGAAACTCAAGTCAATGATCATTACAGTAATGTCATCTAGACTGCCCCTGGTAACCGCGAGGTTTGTTAGTTCCTTACAAGCTGCGAGAAGTCCCATGCAGGATTGCTTTCTGCCAACAGGACTGTTTTCATGGCTGGTGTATTTGGTCCTCTTTAGATGGTTTGTTACTGAAATTCGTTGAGCCTTTGATGGAGGACTATCGTTTTCATTCCCAAAGATATCTTCACTATATTTCCAGCTCTCAATCATCTTTCTAGAGTCCGTAACTTGTCCTGGTTTTTTTGACTTAATCAACACTCTTCGCAGCTTTGGTGAAGGATTTGACTGTCTTGTGCCGTCTTCATCAGTATTCGCTTGGCGCGTCTTTGGTGAATGATTTGAATTTGCCTCGTCAATATTCAACCTCCGCAACTTTGGTAAAGAGCTCATGTGTATGTTGCCCTGCTCATGAATATTCTCTTTCTCTTTCCCCTTGGCATTCTGCACCTTTTCCCTTGGTGAAGGATTCGAATTTATCTCATCAAGACTCGGCCTCCACAATGAAGGGCTCATATTTATGGTGCCGTGCTCATCAACATTCTCTTTCTGTTTCCTACTAGCATTTTGCACCTTCTTTTCCTTGCCCAAACAAGATCTTCTCACAACTTCTGCTGCTTCCTCATTGTCAACCTGCAACCAGAAGTTGTTGTATTAAGTTTTGAGCTCAATATTCTTCATCATAACGTTACACTCTTAACTAGAAAAGAATTCTCTCAGAAGGTTGAGAGGCTCAAAGAAAAGACATCCACAAACGAGGAAATCACTTGGCTCATTTACTTGCTGTTAACCTCAGGTAGTAAGCAGTCCTCAAAGAATATGCCAGTTATCAGATCTGAGTACAACTTTGTATGCGTGTATATGTGTATGCAGGTATTCTATGTATGCCTCTGTGCATGTATATTTGTAAGTATTCCATATATCAAAGAGCGTATGAAGATAAGAAAATGTGAGCTCAAGAAGTAAATGAATATGTTGCTAATTAATTATTGATGATATGATCCGCCAAATGCTGATGGCTAGTTAAAAGATGAAGGGATGGAAATTTTACCTCTTCCCATAGTCCATCAGATGCTAAAACAAGAAACTCCATGTCTTGGGTCAAGTTAATGATCTTTGTATCTGGCTCAGCTAAAACCCAATCTTTCAAATGCGAATCCCCAATGCTTCTTGAAACAGAAAGTACTCCGTGAACTCTCCAGGCTCCCTTATGATGCTGTACAAATCCACCCTGCAAACGAGTTTGAATGAAGTTACAATTATCACTTGCCTCTACATTAAACAACTAGAATGCTCAAGTCCACTGCAATTTGTACCTTCTCTTCAATTCTTCTACGCTCAGCCTCATGTCCTGCCCTATGATCTATTGTCAGGGCTTCAGCCTTTCCTTCCCTACATAATACCGCTCTGCAATCTCCTGCATTTGAAACAACAACTTTCCCATCTTCAATCAATGCAGTCACACAACAGGCACCACTACTTACGCCCTGCATCATTTAAGATACATCAGAATGCTGGATCAATACTGTTGAAGAAGCTATAGCAAAATAAGAAAATGAGATAGATTTGCTAGGGAGTTTCCCTCAAGTTCTTTGGACTATCACAAAGAACTATGGTTCTAAATATGAGGAAGAGGCCAAGACAAATCGGAAAAAAAAAACACTTGGTTAACTTTTAGCAGTTTTCTAAAGAGATTTTTAAAATTATCTTTCTATTTTCTGCTTGTCTAGGATAACTGTCTACAAGTTCATATTAAGTTGAGCTTATGAATTAGCAGTTGTGAACTAGTAAATAACACATCAAGACCGGAAAATTCACAAGGAAGTCTTTGCACTGGATTTGAGAAGGAATTTTAGCTTCACTATAAAGAGAAGTTCCCTACTTTACAAGTATAAGTCCTGTCCAGTCTGATCAAAGATCAGGTAATTTATAAATGGATATTGTTAAGGTTTTTATGGCTATTCCCTACTCAGAAAGGTACTCTTTTGGTCTCATTTATCAACAATAGGCAGAACGAAGAGATGACTTCTGTGACACATTATATAGGACGCTTTAGCATCATTGCAGACCATCCATACCTTCCAATCGGCAATCTTAACAGAAAGTACGGACAATAGCTTTCAAAATGAACTAGTCAAATAAAATTTATATGATTAAGGGAAGCAGATTTCACTTGTGACTTGAAAGAAATTTTCTCAATTTTGAAGAAGGAAGTTTTAGAGAAGGGAAACACTGGCCTTTATACTGCAAGAAAGGTAAAGATGGAACGGTCAAAAGACTTAAAACTATAAGCCTTCTTCCCATTCCCTTATGGATGAGAAGTGCATTAAAAAAAAAGGCAACTAAAGAAAAGCATGTGAAACTTAGAAGTACTCTTCAATGGAAATTCTACCTGCTTCAAGAAATCCTGGTCAGTTTTCAAATAACCTGCCTTGATGGCTTCTTCTTTAAGTCCATTACTACAAGAATTCTGCAACATGCCGAAAATATTAGAATGCAAGTTCTCCATTACGAACTCAGCAGCCTTGCTTCCCCCATGTCCATCATAAACACCAAAAAATTTCTGCATTTCACCAAAGAAAACTAAGAGTTCAACGTTACTCCTTTTTCAAGCAAATAAGGGGAAAATTCAGAATTCCCGTGACATACCTGTTTGCTATGTGGGCAAGAAGCAATCTTGTGGGCATCTTCCATGAACTTTTTCTTGCCTTTAAGAGAAATAACAGCAAACCCAGAATCACTAAAGCAGACAGAATCTTTCAGGAGTCCACATTCCCTCGAAATCAACTCTTTGTCCAAGGAAATTTCACGCAAAACATTAGGGATCTCAATTGTAGGGGGCCTTTTTCGCTTCAATGAACAAGAATTAGTGGAATCTTTCTTCATCCCCCCTTGGCTTATCGATAGAACAGAATCAAAAGAGGCAGTTGAAGGCATCTTCTTCTTGGAAATCCCAGTTACAGTAATATCTTCGGATATTGAAATACAGGTTGACCCAGATTGATCTTTAGCCATTTATCGAGTGCTAAGCCGAAATTGAAGAACAGAAAGGGAAATGATGCGAAAAAAAAATGCCAAACATTAAAGAAGGGGCAGAGAAGGTCGGTGGAGTGTGGAGCGATAACGGCTAGAAATCTTGCAGAGGAAGAGCGGTGGTAGTGGTCAAAGTAACGAGTTGATGATTAGTCCCGCTGACCGCACTTACTATGCTGACACGAGAATTAGTCTTCTAATTTCGGTTGAAAGTATACGTTCGACAACCAAAAAAAGAAACAGAGTTGAGGATTAGGGAAAGTCAAAAGAGTAGGATTTTGGTCTACCAAGCCGTTGGGACAGTAATAGGCTGTGGTTTTACTTCTATATTTAGATAAAATTACACTATGTAACCAAATGTTTATAAATTTTATCATAAAATATTCAAATTTAATTTTATTATAAAATCTATCCATAATTCCTAAGAAATGTTTTAGGGAATGCGAAATGACATGATGATGACTAAATTGCATGTTGTCACATCTTTTTTTTCTCCTTATTTCTCCCTCCTTCCTCTTCCGCCGTCCACTCATTATCCAGTGTAACTTCTCACAACTTCTTTTTGGCATCACATATACCATTTTTTAAAAGTGTAATTCATCTACATCTCTACCTTCTTTGCCTTTCCTCGCCTCCTTCAGCATCATCTCTTTCTTCTTTTTCCTCTTTTTTTCCTCTTCCTAACCCGTCTCTTTTCCCTCGCCCCGACACCCTCTCTTCTTCTTCCACTTTTCTCTTTCTCCCTTGTAGCCCGTCTCCTTCCTCTTTCCCACCACCCGAAGTTCTGGTGGATTTTATTAAATTATCGCAATTGAGCGAAAATTGAACAAAAGTTAGGGATAATTCGCGGTTGAGATCAGGAGAGACAAAATATGAGGTCTCCAATCACGCGGTGTTACGTGTACAAAAAAGGGAAGATATTAATTTTTTTTTTGTTTTTTTAAAAAGTTACTTGTACACGTGGCAGCGCGTGATTAGAAACCTCATATTTTCCCTCATTTTCGCCTCTCCTGATCTAAACCCGATAATTCATGACATAAATTGAGAAATCTGCAGCATAATTTTGGGATAAACATGTGCACTTCGCTTTTGGATTGAGTTTGATTTAAATTAAAGCACACAAGGGCAACTCAGAACTCTTTACTGTTCTAACACTATGAAACATGAAAAATACAAATCAGAAACCCGATTGTAAACCAGATCTATAGCCTAACACCCGATTGAACCAGATTCATACTTTTGACCTTTAAACCTAAATAGCAGTGTTGCTCCTATGACGCACGTAAACTGATTCGAATATGCACTTTTCTAAAATAATATTTCAAATCGAATATCAACTAAATTACTAGATTTCCTTAAATGCTCATGGTATGCGTTGTCATATTCAAAAAGTATTTATCCTCATATGTTTTGCTTTCTTTTTTCTAATGTATATAAAGATTTTTCCATTTATACAGTTCACAACTACTTCTGTTTTAAGCACAAAAGGATCAATTTCATACACAATACCGTTGGTGTTTGCCATGTTAACGCACAAGTTCGTTCGAAGAGGACAACTACATTAACTACGTAGGGGCTAAAACGAACATAAGGAGCGAAACTTTATAACCAAAACCAACAAAGGATTTGAACAAAACATAGTGATGATAATTGAACACAAACACATTCAACCTACAAAAATTTAACTGATTAATACCATATATGAAAAAAAAAAAAGGTGGGGGGGGGGGGGGGGGGGGAAATACAACTAGAACTCATGCTGTAACTCCTAATGCTGCTTGAAATTGAGCAGGCACTCTGAGCAACGGAGCCTGTGTTTCACCTAGCTTGCCAAGCTGGCCACAGGCAGCCATTTCATCATCACCTCTACTCCATCTCATTAACACAACACAACCTGCTTCAGCAAGAATATTGCGGAATTCGATCATTTTCTCTTTCTGGGTTGGTTTAAATTGGGATGCGCAGTGCTGGTTGAAAGTAATGAGGTTGATCTTGCAAGGGATGCCCTGGACAAGATCCACCAACCTCTTAGCATCTGCAACACTGAAAAAGAGTGGAAACTATCAGCCAGATGCATTGATATCTACGTCATGACAAATGATTCAAGTGTGGCTATCGTATAAATCCATACATCCCCCCCGCCACCCCCCTCTTCTTGCAACCGAAAGGGAATAACTTATGCTTGAACTTCATCATTTAAGTGATCAACCGATATGCTTTCTGAGGATGATACAGAAAATCAAAATGATCAAGTAGCCAAGAAAAGGGAGGAAAAGAGGGTACCTGTCATTGACTCCGGCAAGCATTACATATTCAAATAACACTTTGTACTTATGCTTTGATTGAAGCTCTTCGCGAAGGGTTTCAAGCAGCAAACTTAAGTTATACTTGCGATTAATCGGCATGATCCAGTTCCTGACCTGCAACGTTGACATAAAATCATGAGTTGAGAATCATTCCTCTGCTATTTGACGGATAAAGAAACAAAACAGAAAGTACCTCGTCAGTTGTTGCATTTAAGCTCACGGCTAAAGTACAGCTAGATTTGCGAAGGAACCGTTTTAGTTGGGGAACTAGCCCACTCGTAGAAATGGTAACCTTCCGAGGACTGAATTGAAGTCCTTGTTCGTCTACCATAATTTCTGCTGCCTTTAAAACATTTTCATAGTTATGAAGTGGTTCTCCCATTCCCTAGCATTCACAGATATAAGAGTTATTAGAAAGAGGCCAACCGTTGAATCAAATAGTCAAAGAGATCATTTACTAGACATATATATCTTCATTAATGGAGTACTCATGGTTGCATGCAGCGCCTTAGGTCGAAAGCAACCTTTGTAATTTACACTAAATTGACAAGTCAACTGTGACAATATTTTGGACAGAAGGAGTATAGAGGATTTGCTTCCGGTATGAGGTGGTGCATGCGAACGTTGAAAAAAGAATGAGATACTAGAAGTACAAAGGATTTGCTTCCGGTATGATTTCTTGTTACAACAACTAAAAGGCAAGAAGATGAAGCAAACACAACAAATGGAGCCAGCTACGAACATGTCAAGCTATGTATTAAAGCTGAACAGTCATAGAATTAAAGGAAGGCTGATGATGAGAGCTTTTTCAAATAAGTACATGCCTCATGAATCAAGAAACCAATATGACACTCATGTTTCCTGGACAAAGTAATCTTTTTTACATTTTTCATAAAGTGCACCAGGCCAAGCGATTATATTCAACATGGAAACAATCCAATGCTCTTGACATGCAAGACTGTGTCGATCTGATTTTTAACAGTTGAAGCCAAGATAACAAAGATAATTTAAGCATCAATTCCCTACGGATGAAAGAGGATACTGAGACAAACTATGGGGGCAGAACTGACCAACTAAAAGAACGGATGCAAAAGATAGCACTCCTTCCAGGATGCCCTCTAGTAAGGGGGGGGGGGGGGGGGAGTTATTGTAGAGGATAATTTTGACCAACTGCATGAACAAGACACAAAAATGCAAAATTTGGCATTCATATGATGTACTTGGAAATGAAATACTGAATACAATGCACCAACCATGAAAACCACATTGGTGATGGCACCAATTTCAGCTGATAACAGTTTACGAGTAAACACAGCCTGCTCTACAATCTCAGCGGTAGACAAATTTCTCTTCAAACCCATCCTGGAAAGAAATAAGCATGACTCTTTAGTATTTCATGTAGGAGCATTTTTCCGATGGAAGAAGGGTAAGTAGTAGACCTCACCTGCCAGTAAAGCAGAACTGGCAATTCATTGCACATCCCACTTGACTAGAAACACAAACAGTCGTCCTGCCTCTTTCACAAGGAATCACAACAGTTTCGATAACTAGTCCATCTTCCAATGTGAATAAGATCTGAAGACCCCTGCATGTTTCGAATAAATAAAATAACCCTCATAACAAACACATCTAAGACAGTGATATGCATGTCTCAAAAAAGGAACGTATGCAGCTACCAGAGAAGCACACAAAGACTATCAGAGACAAAATTTGTCTACCTTCTTTGTTCCATCAGATGCAGTACGCGTATCCTTCAAAGACAATGCAGTAAATATGGCATGTTTGCTGATCATTCTCTTGAAGTCTTTGTTCAAACCTGGACTCACAAAGGAAAACGTGCATCGCAGTTACTAAATATACACTAAAAATAAAAATACAACTGACGAATGTGACATTGATGCTGCATAAGTACGTTTCAAGCAAGTATAAGGAAAACTATGAAAAGAATAAGGAAAAAGAAAATAACCTTCCAGCTCCTCACACGAGCTTGCCCAAATGTCATTTCCATATAAACGTTTCCACAGCATCATAGCTTGACCAGGCCTATAACCGTGGGATTGAACCCATTTCTGATTGAAGAAACTCAATTAACACAGATAACTTTTAATAATGAAACTGATCCGCAAGCAAGTCGTGATAAACATATAACAAGCATATGGAATTGCCATCAATAGACTAATAAATCACTTCACAGTCCAACATAGCCAAATTGACACATTGCCGATAAGGAAAGAATTATAGAAATAACCATAAATTGTTGACCAACACAAAAATGCAAAACTGGACAGGCAAAAATGGTTGACCAAATGCCTTATTAGAAAATTGAGTAAAGAAAGAAAGATCAAAATCAGTTCCTTTCCATCTAGCGGTGGGTTCCTTCTCTTTTGTACAAGATGTTTCAGTGCAGGAAAGAATGAGTCTTTATTGCAGGAATCAATAAATAAAATTGAAGAAGACAAAGAAAAGACGAGAAAAGTAACAAATTTTTTACACTTACTTCAAGTTCAACATATTTCATTCCTTTCAAAACAACTCTGGATCCCTTCAGGGGAATGCCACCCTTTCCAGAAGCATCAAGTTCAACTACGCATTTCCCAGTAAATTAAAAGAAAGAAGAGGAGAAGTCAATCAACTTGAGAATTAGACATTGAACAAAAATAGTTGCCCTCTCCCAAAATGATGTTGCAGTTTTTTCAACATATTTCAACACACTGAATATATCAACAGAATGGATAGGAAGTGAAAGGGTAATACCTGAGGGAGCAAAAGAATTATCAGTTGGAAGAGAAGGGACAAGAGGAGAGGCAGAGGACTGAATGGCTGTTGATATCAAGCAGCCTGAGAATTTCTTCGGTAGACGAGAGAAAGATGAAGCTACAGCTATTGAGAAAGGAGATGTGGAGATTGTTCTATGAAGCAGAGAGCGGCAGCCACCGCCGATGGTAAGCCGCCTCATCCACACACAGCCGCCTATCTCCATTCTCTACCTGTGCCCAAAATTTATCCTTTTCCACGGCAGGTTGATTAGCCACTCTCCCCAGGCCCGGAAAAAGATCCTCTATGCTTTAAATAAAATTAATTTACTAGAAATCCAAAGTACAAGAGCGTCTGTAGTCCAACGGTTAGGATAATTGCCTTCCAAGCAATAGACCCGGGTTCGACTCCCGGCAGACGCATTCTATTTTGACTTGAATTCGTGCCTGTTCCGTTTATATGCAATTCAAATTTGTTTTTGAAAAAAATAATACTAATTTTGTGATCTTAATTCAATCGTCACAATCAATTTGTGTTATGATAATAATGTCTTTAGTTTTATGAGATTTTTTTTCTAGTGTTATCATTATATTCTACTGAAAAGGCGGTGGAACTTGCAAAAAGAAAATTGTGCTTGCCTGATGACTAATTTACAAGAGATTGTGCTTAGCCCTTTGATGAATTTTCAATCTTAAGTCATGATATTTCCTTTGATAAATGTTTTGCAGGGCATAATGTAAAGATGGAGATATGCATGCCAAGGCTAATATATATGTATATACACACACTAAGGTGACGTTTGGTTGGCACTTGGGAATCGGAATTAGAATCGGAATGGGTATGATAGGGAATGAGTTTGGAGTATATGAGTTTGGGGTTAAAAGTGATAGTTGTTTGGTATTAAAGTGGGAATAGGAATAGTGACCGGTTGGAATAGTAGTGGCCGGCGGTGGACGGCGGCCGACGGCACTAGCCGGCGTCGTTGACCGGCGTTGACCGACGGCTCCCCATTCTCCCATTCCCACATTTTGATATATAAGGGGGGCCTAGTATATCAAAAAACAATATCCATTACCAAATAGTTGGATATCAAAATGAAATACATTCCCCCATTTACCCCAAACAAACAGCTGGAATGAGTTTGGAGGCCTTCAAACCCATTCCCTCATTTCCATTCCCCCAACCAAATGCCACCTAAGTTTAGATTATTGAGAAAACATTATAATTAAGTCACTTAAATTATTTCTAATTTTACTTTTATGTTTTAACGTATTATGCGTTTTCCGTCAAGTAAAAGAAATATATGTTCTTTTAATGTTATTGTGTTTTTCGTCAAGTAAAAGAAAAATAAAGTGAAATTCGCATAACGAGTTATTGTTTTCCGTCAAGACATTAGTGACCCGATAGCATTGACCTTATTGTTAGTATTTTTCCAGTTGAAACTAAATTAGTTTAGAAAACTATTTTGATTTCAAACTGTTCGTTGTTTGTCACATTACTAAATTATGAGATACATTCCCTTCATATATATATATATATGTATATATATATATATATATCAATATATATATATATACTATTGGTTTAATAGTTACATATTTACCACAATAGTACTTAGACAAACACTAAACACTTAAATTGTGAGAAATTAAAAGCTATAAGTCCAAAATCAACACGAATGAAGGTCGACGAAGCTAAAGATATCTGAGATTGAGTTTTATTATAATATAGTACTAATATTATTTGCAAGCATCGTCTCATAATACGATTATTATATCTTTAGTTCACTACTTCAAAAAAAATTAAGATAAAAATGCAGATAGTTGACATGTTCCTAAGTTGAGATATTTCTTAAAAAAAATCAAATTTCTGGTATAGGGACTTTTAATGTCTCAGCTTTATTGAGTTTTGTGTAAGATGTAAATCAAGAATCCAATGATCTCTTAGATTGGTATAACATTACCAGACAATCTATACAAGCAGCCAACTATAAACTGGCCTATAACAATATCTGATAAAGTTGGATTCAAGCATTTTGCCTTGATACCCAGATATCGATATTGCTTCCACGCTGCGTGTCCATGTTCAAACATGTACATTTTTGGATCAATGTTTCCATACGAGTGTCAACTGAAATATGTGCAAGATATTTCATTAGTGTCAGCCATTGACTAATCACAATCTGATCCCAATATTCAGGCCAATATCGTTATATTGTACTACTATTATTCTGTACTATGCTGCTATATTCTCAAACCATGGTTTGTTTTATACTGCCAATTTTCTTAACCATGGTCTACTCAACTATAAAAACCTCGTACAATTCACGGTTCCCCAATTCTACTCCATAAAACTCCTCGTCTCTGATTCTGTAAATAGCTTCTGCAACGACAAGACCGATCGTCTTCCTTTCATCTGCTAAAAAAGGTGGATATCCTCACAAACGCTTTGGAATTTTAAGGGATGATCCAATTTCTGTGCATGAATATTCTTGTTTAATTTCGAACGTTTCCTCTTGCAATAATTGTTTCCTTAATTTCACTTTTTTTTTCTGTCTGAATATTACACAAGTGAGCTGTGATTTTCGATTAGATTGAGAATGTTTCATCACACTTCGTATTTTGATTTCATGCGTTTAACGATGATCTTCCGTTAATCCACAGAAATGAAGAAATTTAATTCGGATATGGATATTGATGAATCGATCATCATTATCATGATGCATCTCTTTATTACAAATAATGTCTTAATGTTCTAGATTATGGTAATTTTCGATTTGCAGAGAGAAGAAATGGCAAAAGACACGTACGAGGAAGCGATTGCAGGACTGAAAAAGCTTCTAAGGTATGATCCGCTGCAATTTCTTCCCCTCGATTTTTGCATTTTAGTCCTTTCCGTCAGAATCCTCAAAACGCCGATGCACTAATTTTCTACGTAAAGTGTGGGAAATCACACAAAAAAAATTCTGTCCTGATTGGTACTTTCACACGGGATGAGATCATCTCACCAACTTTTGCCTCACCTCATGCGTCACCGTGCGACACGTGACAGCAGGGTGGGTGGTGAGTCTAGATGAGGGTGACTCACATTTAGCTTCACCATCCACCCTTACTACGATGTGTTGTTGTGAGAAATTTGGTGTGGGGTATCTAACCCCTTTCACACATGCACCTTCGACGAAAGGGAAGTGCGTCAGCCGAACCTCAATAAACGCCACAAATTTGTTTGGTGCCAACTGTTAGTGGTTGTAGGGATCCACGTGGGATACGACATAGGAAGTTGTCCCCACACGCACTGTCTGAAATTTCTGACTTTCCGTTATTTTGGGGTTTGGGTATTGCAGTGAAAAAAGGGAGCTGGAGGATGTAGCGGCGTCAAAGATAAAGCAGTTGACGGCGGAGTTGGAATCTTCCACCCCCAATCAGTGGGATCCGGTGGAGAGGATCAGGACAGGATTTGGACATTTTAAGAAAGAGAACTACGAGTAAGTACATTTACTTTAGTTCTTGAAGCTGTCAATGATTCTGAATTTTCTGGATATAGTGACTTTGTATTTATTGGAATATGATGAAATAAAGTAAAATGACTCACTAAATTAGATGCGTTTTTTATATTATGAAGTAACGATCGATACAGCTTGATGCAATTTTTATTATGGGTCAAACAACTTTGTATGTTTCTAATACATGAGTATGGTTGCGTACATCCGACTCCCATATCCCGTCATTGACTGAAGTCTCTAAGACAATAGGGGTAATGTTGTACTTTTTCTGACTTGCTTTGGGCCTGGGCAAGAATCACTGTTTAAAGCATTTTACTAAACGTAAAACCTTGTCGAATTACGTTTGGTAATATTTATAATGTACATTTGTCATTAAATTAATTTTTGTTTTTCATATTAATTGCAATTATAAGAGTATTATGAAAACTTTAGATGCTAGTACTAGTTACGTAATAACTTATTCATAACTCGTGTACTTTAGCCTCCCCCCGCCCCCCTCTCTCTAATCAGTGGCGGACATGCTTATATCTAGTTATTCATACTAATGTGATTTTCCACAAACGAGTTGTCACTGTTAGAAATAGTATATTTGGGAAGAAATGAGATCCCTCACCTTCAAATTCTTCACCCCTTCTTTATCGTCTACCACGTGTTCTCTATCCACTCTCATATACTTCTTGTTGGTTATCTTCTCACCATTCCCTCTAATGCCACATGGCATGCGGTGGGGAGGGGATGAGAGAATTGATGATGAGGTAATTCCAGCCTATTTGTGAACCATCTAATAGAAAAATCAATCAGCCTATCATTATCAAAGCCTCAATCTATTGGTGTTCGAAAAGGGAAAAGAGTAAAGAAGAGTCATTCACGATTACTAAAAATTAATCAAACTAAGGTTCAAATCCATTAACGCAATCGTGGAATCCATCGATAGACAACAACAACATTACCATTGCAGTGCTTATGGCGGAATATGGGAAGTTGAATGTAAACAACCATATTTATGTTAGAAACATACGTATGTTGTTTCTCGATGACCATAATGAAAGTCATCTATCGACAAAAGTAGCTTAAATACAATGATATTACATTGAAGTTTACAGTGAGAAAATTCCAAAGATGCTACCTGATGACTTGTTTACTTGTCCATCTACAGTGGATGAATGATATTCTAAGTGTAAATTAATTTTTATGTACATGCAGGAAGAACCCTGACTTGTATGAGAGACTCGCTAAGGGTCAAAGCCCCAAGGTTTGTCATCATTTGTACATGGCCAGACATATCCCAAAAACCACTCCCCTGTCCCCCCCCCCCCCCCACACACACACAAAATACAAAATACACGTCGCAGGACAATCATCTATTGCAGATGCAAATTATTATCTTATCTCTTTGTCCCTCAATTGTTGCCTTTTCTCTAAATCTAGATGCAAATGGCAAAGAAAAGAGAAAACACATACCTGAAAGTGTCCAATCTCGTTTGTCTGGTATAAGCCTATCTATATCATCAAACAACCATAATAATTTGACCTTTTATATTGGAAAAGAAAAATAAGTATAACTTTCCTATCTCGCTTGTGCAGTTTGGACATATCTTTGTCGTCAGCTAATTAACATAAGTTGAGCTCTTGCCAGTTGTGTTTGTCTGTGTATGTATATACATGTTTGTGTATATGTATATGTGTGTGTATGTGTATTTCTATACTTGTATACATACATATATATGTATACACACACACACAAATATGTGTGTGTATATATATGCATGCATATATATGTGTGTATGGATAAATGTGTATGTATATACATATGCATATGTATATATGTGTACATGCATGTATACTGAATCTCAATGCAAATGGCAAAGACACAAGACTTGACGTGTGAAATTGATATGCAATACAGTTCATGGTGTTTGCTTGCTCAGACTCCCGGGTTTGCCCATCACATGTTCTCAACTTTCAACCAGGAGACGCATTTGTAGTCCGTAACATTGCCAACATGGTGCCTCCATATGACCTGGTAAGCTCCATATTTCTCACTAAAGGAGTAATAGTACACGAATACCTTTTACCATTTTTTTGAGTGGTGGTGGGAAAGTATGCGTATATCATATCGGAGAGCAATCTAGTTTTTTCATGGACTCTGTATAGAAGCAGAAGGGTAGTACATTAGTAACATCCTTGACGCGGTGGTGGAAGGGCTGGAATTAAAAAAGGCGGGAGGGGGATAAGAGGAAAAAAATCTTAAAAATTATTAATGTTCATTTATGTCAACTTTCTCTTTTTGGGATTCTCTTTTCTCTTATCTTTTCAGCCCTTTCAGTTTTATCCATGACCGGGTAAAATCCAATTTCGCTTTAGGTACACCAATGCACTATCTTTTTTGCTAGGGAAAAAGGGAATAAGAAGAAAAGAAAGATGAATACTGCATATAAATACTGCTGGGAAAAGGGGATAAGAAGAAAATCAGTTGACACATGGAAGCATACTGTAGATTCCGGGCCTATGTTTTATTCATCGTGATATACTAGAGCATGTTAGTTTGTTAGCCTATGTACATACAACTATATTGGATATTGTAGTAGATACGTGATGTAGTTTTGTCGATGTAAACTTTTTGTACTTTGTTGACACCTTAATAAACATCCATTTTACCTGAAAGCATTATCATCTAGAATTATTGATGTTATATCACGTCAACTTTCTCTTTTGGGGATTCTCTTTCCTCTTATACTTTTTGGACCGTTGTATAGTTTTGCCCATGATTTTAATAAAATATTCTGGTCTTACAGAAAAAGTATTCTGGAGCGGGCGCTGCCATTGAATATGCCGTACTGCATCTGAAGGTGATTATTACATCCCCCCCCCCCCCCCCCCCCCCGTTTTTTTTTTGGTGTCCTTTCCAGACTTTCGGTGGACGCGTTTACTTTTCTGCGGTATTATTTTTAGCAATAATGTGTCACCTCTTTGACTTATTAATAAAATTTAAGATAGTTTAAATATAGACTACTGAGATTAATATAATAGAAGAGGAAAAAAAACTCTTGTGCGTTACGTAATCACGTACTCACATTCATTCGTGGACGCAGCGTTAAACACTTATCAGCCTCCCTTTCATTATTTTTCTAAATAAGAAAGTCATATAGATTACACTTTTCCTATGTGCCACTTCTTTAATATGCATATTTCATGAAGACTGCATGCATTTAACATATACCTTGTCATATAAGAGCTGCTATAAAAGAGGATGTGAGTAAGAACTTCCTGCATGTAACATTCTCATATAATTATTTTTATCTTATTAATATGAGAAGATCTAGAATTAATCTGTAACTAGTGTACCAAACAACAGGTGACTTCGATATAACTACCTGCTCTTTCAAAAGGTACTAGTTCTAAAATATAGAGCCATTTTGATTTTTCAGTATAATCGGTATTACGTCCGTTTTAAAATATAGAGCTATTTTGATTTTTCAGCATAGTATAAATTACACTGTTAAATTTTTTTAATAGAATTACATTTTATGAGGAAATATAATATGATATTGGAATTGTCTATCTTTAAAAACAATCATACTGTTTCATACAAATTAATTCGCATATCAAAAATAAATAAAACGAACACATGACACTTGTTACCATATCTATTTGTTGTCTATTTTGGACAAACAAGACCTAATAATTGATTATAGATTGGTGATGTCGGACTTCATTTAGGATCAACAAATGATTTTAACGTTGAAACTCGACTGTGGTTGCACCTATAAGATTCAACAATGTTAGAGGATCCAGAGTTTTATTATAGGAAAAATTCTTTGATGATCAAGTTTGTTGCGAGTATTTTCATATTAGAAAGTGTTTATGCTAAAATATTTAGAGAAATTTATCTCTTGTGGTAGTTCTAGAAAAGTGCTTTTGTCATTCAATTCCACACGTCCTACCCCTCTATTGGGTGTTTTTGTGCTTTTTGTATGTTGGGGTGAGCCAATGAATGTTTAGGAGCTATGAGGGAGTGCCAAGTGCCTTGTCTCATTTCTGCATGGTTATCAAGTGTCGCAATGTATCGAGTTGCATGATTATGTTGCTCGCATGACAAAAGCCTGCTTATTCTGTTTAAGCTGAGCTGACATAAAAGGCTCTGGGCACCAGGTTCGTGGCCGACCTGCCGAGTGTGGGAGGTGCACGTTATTGTCGAGGTGACAGCTGCAGCCAAGGTAGAGACAATAGCTGATGTGACTAGTTGAGACTGATGTGACTAGCCTTAAATGCCTTTGTACGAGAAGGTTGATGCTAATTTGAGATCCTAGTTGGCACTGAAGTGACATTGTACATCTCATGGGCCACACAGACTTGAATGTGTATTTAGGGCCGAGTGGCAGATGTGCACCCTAGACGACTTGAGCCCACTGCAAAGGTCAGATAAAGTTGACTGTAATGAGATGCGCTGGTTACACTTTTCGTCTTTCGGAGTGATGGTTTTATCTTCGTCAGATACACCCAGATTAGCCAAGGTTAATCTCTTAGTAACAGATAAACCCGTCTGACTATTCTACCGTTTCATTTCTTTAATGAGAATATCTTGTTTCTCCCTAAATATTTGGATCGTGACCACAGCTGCTTCTTTGTTCTTCACTTTTATATTTCTTAGAATTTTGGTTATTCAAAACTCTCTTTATTGAGACAAAGTCTGTTCATCTTCTTCGAGCCTCTGCCCACTTCAAACCCGTCTCTGCCCATCTCCAGCCTGCCTTTCACTTTCAAGCAAGTCTCTTTCCATCTTTTCTTTCCATCCTACAATCTTCTTGTAAACCATGTATTTCAACTCTCATAACATTTTTGAAGCTACCTCTTACGCCAGCGGTGTATGAAATAAGTTTGAGTAGTGGTTCTCCTCGGAGAGGATTGAGCCTAGCGACCTACCCCGCCCCGCCAAGAGGCAAAGGACAATGATTTTTTGCTCTGGCTTGGCCCACTGATATCAATGAGCCTAATGACGTTATTTCGGGTGTTGTTGGAGCGTCGTACAAAAAACTATAAGCTCCAAAATTGTAGATCCCAATTCATTGTATTTTGAGTTAGTAGATAGAGGTGAGCCATCTAGGTTAGTACACAGTATTTTTTGCACCCTGTCATAGTCCAAGGTGACTGAACTTTATGAAATCTACTACATTAACTGTAAGAGTTCTGATCCAATCTTACCTCCTCCTGGTCGGACTGCCGACGACTCTCCTCTCAGATATGAGACCGTTATTGAGGAATACCTTAAGTTTGGTTTCAGCCTGCATGTTCCTAATCCCTTGAATTTTATTCTTCTGTTCAATCCGCTCAAATCACTTAAATCAATCCCAACAGCCTCAGAAATTTAGCTTGCAACTTTTTTTCCCTTTCAGTTATGCAGATCAGCTTTGATGTCAAAACTTTCAGGGGCTTCTTCACATATAAGACCTTTTGAGAGCTAGTTCTACTTAATTAGATCGGCTCTGAATAAGCCATTCTAGTTTACCAAAAACCTGTTGTCTTCAAACAATGACCGGAATGGACGATTCTTTTAATAGAAAGAAGATCGTCATGACTAGCCAAGACGTCTGGCGAACGTTAAAGGCCAACAATAAGTTGTCGAGCGCATGATGTCAGGAACTGGTCTGAAGCTTTCGCTGCTGTCTGCTTCAAAGTTAATGGTTATGCTTTAGGAAAAGCTTCTTGGATCACTTGGTTTGTGACATCAGCTTAACTATACTAGGCGAGAAGGGCCTAGAAGTCATCAAATACCTTAGCCGCTATTTTTGTCTTATCTGTGTGCTGACATGTTTCATCTGCTGCTGTAGGAACCTGACCAATATGTCTGCTGACCTGCTTATAGCCATAAAGGTGAAAAGGAAAGGTAAATAGAGCACATCGGTGGCCGCTCAAAAGGTCACACTTGCTAAAGAGTCGACTGACAATGGCATTAGGGAGCCCAAACAGGATTTGACGACACTGCGACTAGCTAGCTAGCGTCATGAGTTGTAAGAACAAGGGACACGTCTCGCCTCAGGCCAATTTTTTTTGCTAACGTGGTTCCACTTTTTTGTGCGTGCAAACTTGCTGAAAGACATTGGGATTCTTCGGCAAGCTCAGGCCATGAATTAGCCATTTGTACTTAAATTGTCATCACAGTGGTTGCTATAGAGATTGCCTCTTTTAAGGAGGAGAACGATGATGAAGAGCCTCTCACACAGGGAAGGGTCAAAAAAGAAGAGACGAAGGGCTCGAGGCCCAATATAACCACGCGTCGAGTTGCATGGCTAAGCTACTCGCAAAATAGAAGTCTGCTTGAGATATTTGTGTCTAACTGACCTGATAGACTTTGGGCACTGGGTCACTGGATGACATGCTGAGTGTGACCGAAGTGCATGTTGTTACCAAAGTGACAGCTGCGCCCAAATTAGATACAATAGATGAAGGTGAGGTGTTTAACCTTTAAAGCCTCAGTATGAGAAGAGTTGATTCTCACTTGAGATCCGCGGGAGCATCCTCTGTCTCCTGGGCTATGTGGATTTAAATATATATTTGGATCCGAGTGGCTAAGGTAAATCCTACACGACTTGTGTCCATGTAAAAGTCAAATGGCGTTAACTGTCACAGACCAAATTAATTATGGTTATTGTCTTTTAGAGTGATAATTTTGTCCAAATCATACAACTTATCCCTTACCCAATGTAGTCGGCCAAGTTTAATTTCGCATGTTATTGACGAATAAAACCAGTTGTGCCTGCCCCCACAACTTCCTTTCCATCAATTTAGCTTTTAGCTACCAACTTCCCTAAAAGATAAGATAAAGTAACATAAAAAAAATTAGGTACCAACTTTTCCATTGTCCACTCAAAAGCCAAAGGCCCCAGCACCACAGCCAGAATGCTTACTGACCATTCCTTTTCTGCTACTCGTGTGGTGTTAACGGGTTAGGATCCATTCACCGCAAACTACTTACCTCACGCGTCACCGCATAACACGTGGCAGCAGAGAGAGGTGGTGAGGCCACACGAGGGTCACCTGTATCTAGCTTCACCACCCTTTGCTGCCATGTATCGCACAGTGACGTATGGGGTGAGAGAAAAGTAGATGAGGAGATTCTGACCCGGTGTTAACTCACTCGGATCGCCAAATTTAGTAACAAACAAGTACCCTTGCTTTTAGGACAATTGAAAAGACAGTGAACAGTTATTTATCTACTTAAAAATTAACAAGTTGTACGCTCAATTACCACTAAATTATTTTTAATTTTCAAACAAAAAGCTATGTGTTGTTTTTGGCTATATTAATAGTTTAATGGGATTTTCAGGTTCATTATGTGCTAGCTTTTCTTTTTCTGATGCCTTTTGGCACGTACAAGTCCAGGTTTTCTTCATAACGAATTGTAATATATTTGTGATTTTATTAGGTGGAGTATATTCTTGTTATGGGGCATAGCTGTTGTGGAGGGATCAAAGGGCTCATGTCTATTCCAGACGATGGCACCAGTTCCACGTAAGTGAACCTCACATTGACGAACTCAAAGACATCTTGCATCCCATAGCTGATTCACTTCACACACATGTATACGTGCGTATGTGTATATATATATTGTGTATGTAATTTATATATATTTTAACTTCCACCTTGCAGTGATTTCATTGAAGATTGGGTGAAAATATGCTCTCGCGCCAAGGCTAGGATCAAAGAACAATGCGGCAGTTTGGACTTTGCCCAGCAGTGCTCAAACTTGGAGAAGGTATTATTAGTTTTATTCATGCTTAATTAAGCTACAATATGAGATTAATGGTCATAGAATTATTTGGTTATGAAGAAAGGCGTGAATTTTTTAGAACAGAACAGAATTTTGAGTCCTAGAATGACATATATATAGACACACACCCAACAGAGAAGGGAAAGGAAAGAAGGCTTATTGCAGGATTCAGCAATTTTAACTGCTTCATTCCTGCTTACGTGTCATTGAAAATTTTGAAACACAAGATAAAGAAATGGGATAATTACCTTTTGGCCCCCTTCACATTTGGCATAATCGCCAATACCCTCTTTAATGTTTTAAAATACACCTTATCCCCCTGATGTTTGAAAAATACGCCCTTACCTCCCTTGATTTAATTAAGAAAATGTTATTTGAATATATAAAATAGGAATTAGCCCTTTTGCCCCTGTCTTTTCATCTTCTTCCTATCTCCACCAGTCGTTGCACGAGCCCCTTCTCCTATGCCCTGCCCCCCACCAGCCGCCGCCCAAGCCCCCTTGTTTTGTAGGCATTACCATAGAACTTGGTTGAAAGTTATGGCAATGAACTCTATACGTCTGCTAGACTTGATCTTCCAGTTGGTCCTAGTTGAAATATCGGGCTAAACAAATCTGGTCCTTAGTTTTCCTTGATGATGGCTGGGAAAAGTTTGTGAAGCATTATTCCATTTTTTCAAATTCAATGGGAACTCGAGATTTGATATTCACATCTTTGACCTTACAACCGTAGAGATTCAATATCCACCCGGCTCTCCTTTTAAAAGATCCAACCATTCTAATGACATTGCTGCTCGTGGAAAACGACTGTTGATACTGTAGAAGTTAAAGAAGAGGAGGAGGAAGATGAATCCGTTTCATATAATCTAATGACTCTGATGAGAACAAATGGCGTGGGCGATGCAGCATAATTGATGGTAAGGTGGTGGGAATAAGCAAGGTATGATTAAAGTTTGCCAAGGAAAAAAGACTCAAGATTGGTGATGTTTGTGCCCTTGATGTGATCCATCCTGCAATCGTAAAAATTCCCTTATTTTATGCCAAAGATTGGGAGTGAATCTTGAAGAATGAAGTCGCGGAATAAAACTCATTTAGTTTGAAATGGAGTTTTCATCATAGTGGGGGCGGCGCAGGGGAGAGGGTGGAAATTTCACGCTGGGCGGCGGTTGGAGGAGGCAAGCAGGGAATGGGGGAGATGTGTGGTGGTGTTGAAGAAGTTTGGGTAGTGGATAAGAGTTGATAGGAAGAAGATGAATAGAGTAGGGACATTATTGACTTTTCCTTAAAATTTTTTAGTTTTACATTTTAAAATATCATTTTACCTTTTAATCCAAACATCAGGGAAGGTAAGAGTGTATTTTTAAACATTAAGGGAGCTATTGGTTATTATGCCAAACACTAGGGAGCAAAAGGTAATTAACATTAAAGTGGCCATTGATACTTTGTCTATCTTAATATTACATCTCGCTTAATAAGTTAGGATCAAGGGCAAATGTTTCCTTGTTTTTCAAAAGTAAGTTATTATTAAGGGGAAAAAACAACAACACATATCCAATATATCTCAACGACAACAAAAGTTATCACTAGGGTCTGAGAAATGTGAGAGGCAGGCAAACAATACATACATCCTAAAAGATAGAGAGTTCGCTTCTAACGAGAGCTCCGACTCTAGAGGAAAAACACAACTTTCTTAAACTGAGAGTTGTAATACAAAGCTCTAGTATGTCTAGTTGTCCACTAGTGAATAGTATATCGTAACAGCAAAACTTTCCCCTTTGATACTATCTAAAGCAAGTGGCAATTGTCACCATCTCATCTCCATCCATAATCTAAAACGAATAATTTATCTGCACATAGTTAGTATATTATAGTTGCTTATTCTATTTACTCATATCCTGACGAGTTCAACGTTAATTTTTCTCTCTTTTAGTAATAAGAACCGATCTATTCATCTTAAAAATATCGTTAGCAGTTGACTTTTCGACATAGTATAAGATATCCTCCGTTAAAAAACTGAATTGCGACTATCTTTTAGACGGGGAGTATATCATTTGAAATAAATAAAGCATCTAGTATAACTATGTTAGATAGATCGACCGTAGTAAGTACATGACAAGGCTGCTGTTTTGTAACATTGAAATCACGGGTTCAGTCTGCGAAAACATCCTCTTGCATAAGAAAGTGCAGGATAAAGCTGCATACATCAGATCGCGAAGCGATAACAGCCATTCTCCGGACCCTGCGCAAACGCATGAGCCTAGTGCACTGAGAACATCGATCGTAGAGGTTTTCTATTGAAGTAGGGAAGAAGGCACTATACTCTACTTGAGTAGCGAGGAGCATATGTTACCACAAATTTTAAAATGGTCAATGAGTAAGTATGATTAGTTGATACATGACCAATGAAATGTGTAGAATATTTATAGGCTCCTTGTTTTGGCCAATAACCCTTTTGTTTGCATGTAGATAAAACTTATTTGTCCATCATTTTATTGAGCCACTAGTTGCTCCACAGTAATTACACCTTGTTTTATGCTAATGTTCATCGTTATTGTCAATACAAACAGGAGGCCGTGAACATATCGGTGGGAAATTTATTGAGCTATCCATTTGTAAGGGAGGCGGTTACAAAGAAGAGCCTGGGGTTGATGGGTGGATACTATGATTTTGTTAATGGATCCTTTGAGCAATGGTCTCTCCACTACAATCTTTCTCCTCCTCTACCTGTTTGAGACTATGCAGCAACAAAGGCCTCCAATACTAATTCTCCTTTCTCTGCTTTTCTTTGATTGTTGCTGATCTTTTGGTGATCGGATTGTAGCTTCAAACTCTGAACGTCTTCTTTTAACCATGAATAAATTTCTTTTCATATTTTATGCAATTCCTAGTTAAAATAGTTTGAAGCATCATGTCTGCAACAATGTTAGGTCTTGGTTGACATAAATCATTAAGTCCCACATGTCACATGATTGCAAGACATCATAAACTTACTTAAATTCATATATCCATTACATATTAGAGCGGTTGTATATAACCATATGGAGTCTCCACCCATAGTCCCTCCTCCTTGCTTCCTTTATTTACACTAAAGGAATTCAAAAATGGCTCCAATTAATCACCTTACTCTATTCTTCCTTTATTCTTCCACATTCATCTCCACACCAATCTTGTATTATCACATTGCATACAAAAAATATCTGACCAATCAGCTGATCAAGCATACCCTTTTGCTCTTAATGTCTATTTTTCACCTTCAACCCGCTTTTCATCTCACTCAAACGGGTCATTGCCCCGGTCCTGATTATCCTTGTCATCATTTTCGTGCTAACAATCATTGATGTAATCGTTGGCCGCTGTGGCTACCGTAAGAACGGCGGAGGCAAGGCGGGGAAGAGCGGTGGAGGGAAGAAAAAGGGAAAAGGAGGTGTACCTGCGGGTAGGCTGAATGATGGTGGGAAGTTTCATCAAGGTGATGATGGGGACATCGAGTTTGGATTTGGGAAAAGAGTCCCAACTGCTAAGGTTGCTAGTGACAATCTTGGTTTTGAAGGTAGAAGTCCCATGATGATGCCCCAAAGAAGTGATCCTGGAGGTCCTAGGATGCCTCCTAGTGGTGGAGGGAGGGGACATGTTTGATTTAGTGATCATAATGAGGTAATAAATCCACACCAATTCCATGAAGGAAATTGGTAACTTGGTTTGGTTCCGGGTTTGGGGATTCCTTTTTTTTTTTTTTTTTTTTTTTTTAACACTGTACTAAAAAGTAGCTATGACTATTTTAGTCGTGTTATAGTTGGTTCATTTCTAGAGATGTACAATGAACCAAACATTTTACGAACTATTCGAGTTTGGTTCGCGTTTCGTTTGTATTTGTTCGGTAATGGTTGGTAAACGAGCTGAATTCAAACAGCTGTTTGGGTTCGTTTACTAAAATGAGCCAAACTATTCACGAACTGTTTTGCTCGTTTAAAACAGTTAAAAGGTTATCGAGGCAAACTCGAATCAATTTTAAAGTTCGTTTAGCGAAACAAACCGAGCCGAACAGTCTGTTTCGGTAGAAGGGAAGCAGACGACGGCGTCTGTCAGAGCAATTGAAAGCCTCACGGTAGAAGGAAAGAGGAGTAAAGGCAGGCCCAAACTGAGTTCTGATGAGCAGATTATGCATGACTTACTAAAGTTGCACTTCTATGAGGACATGGTCCAGGATAGCCGTTCATGGAGGCAAATGATTAAGGTTAAGGAGGGGTAGGTAGGATATAGCGGCACCTTAGAGCATACTTAGAGGATTAGATAGTATTTACACATAGGTTGACTTTGCACATTTTTGTTTCGGTCTTTGTCTTTCAACTATTTGTACATATTCACTGTTATGGCTGTTCTAACATCGGGAGAATTTTGAGTATGTTTAATAAAATCTCTTTACTAGTACATATTCCTATTGTTATGATATATGTGCAAGTACATATAAAGCCGGAGGTCTCACTGGAAGCAAACTCTCTATTCCTTAGGATGGAGGTATTGTTTGTCCGCCTCTCACCCTCCTTAGACTTTAGCGATAACTTGTGCTATCATTAAGTTATAATGGGTATGATTGTTGTGGTTGTAATATACCTTCACTTTAAGCCCACCTTCTTTAGAGAGTTTAGACGCAATATAGTGATCTAATTCATTACTTCATAAAAGGCATGTAATTCATCAAATTTTACCTAAGAAAAAATGTGAAATTACTAAATTAGCAACAACATTACCCACATTGTCTTAGAGGCTCCTGGCTATGTCGGAGTATGGGAGGCCGGAATTACGTAACCATATCCATGTGTTAGAAACATACAGAGGTCGTTTTCCGACCCATAATGAAAATTGCGTCAAGCTGTGTCGAACAACTGTTAATTCACAATATGAGAAACGCAGCCAATTTAGTGAGTCATTTTGCTTTATTCCATCATGTTCTAAAGTCAAATGAAGAATGTGTCTTTGACTCCATTGAAAATGGAAACAACTTTGTACCTAAAGATATGTAGCTCAATTCCATGAACAGCACAAGGTTTTATATTGTAATAGTGATCTGCATGAATCAAGTTTTATGGATATTAAAAAGAAGTTGTAATTATGGAAAAGTTTGAAGTTCTTTTGCTGTCTGTCTATGGAGATAAATCAGGCTCTGTATCCAGCTATCTAAGACGTGTTATTAACTGTTAGTTTAGGCTTTATATGAAAGTGAAGCTATGTACATGCAAAGCCTGGCATCAGTTTTACTGATTTTGATATCATCTTTGTCTCATTTGTTGATCCTTTTCCGCACGTAGGTTACTATATTCACCAACAATTTCAGATCTTTCGAATATATATATTATATGACTTTTTCCACGGTTTCTGCCAAGTGTGTCAGTTTCATTTTCTACACACAAAGGCCTAGCTCGTTTTGATTGTTCGTCTTGTTTCGGTGGCAGAAGGCCTGGTCTTGAGTGTATCTATTGTCTAAACAATATTGTGGATGATGCAAATCACGAGTTCAGCGACCTCATAGGTTTGGTAAGGAATGTATGCAAGGACACACACAGGATGCTTCCTGCAAACTAGGTCGAATTAAAATATCTACATTGTGCGTGTCCTTAGAATCAAACGCTGAACTTCTTGGTGACAAATCCAACCCGAATACCAACTGAGCTATGCCCTGAGGACGATTGTTTGTCTTGTTTTGTCATTACAGGTGGGGGAGGGGGAGGGGAGAGAGAAAAAGAAACAGTTGTTAAAACAAAATGTTTATTAGATATGAATTTTTTCAGCTAACCAATCATAGAGACAAGAACATCAACTTTACCCCCATTGTTTTAAAGGCTTTCGTATATGACGGGGTATAAAAATGTCGGAGTTACAAGATGTGACTTTGAAAATAATCAAACAATTAAATTTTGTTTCAGTCAAGATCATGCTTCAGTGGTGTTTGTTCTTTCAGGTTTGGAATTTGTGCAAGGGAGAATACAACAACCACCATAAATATTATATTTTAACATCATCAAAAGTTATCGTTAAAATATGAAAAATATAACAATACAATGGCTGCTTGAGTTGTGCAAGGGAGAATAAAGATGTGAAATGTATCAAAAAAATAAATAAAAAAAAAGATATGAAAAAAGCTTTCTCTTTGGAACTTGAATGACTAGAGTTCAAACCTTTTATTAATTGAGAGGGGCTCTGTTTGGAAACTTGAACGCCTTCAAGACCTGGATTTTATAAAACTTTTGAAATTACTAAGTTGTTTTAGTTAGATATAAATTATTTTTAATTAAGCATATTTACACTTTTTTGGTTTATTAAATTTCAGAACTACGTACATTTTGAAAACAATATTTGTATCAACAAAATGATTTATATACATCCAAACTTGATAATCGCACACGCTCTTCATTTCATCAATATTGTATCTCGTCTCATGAATTATTATTGTCCATTGATCAAATAATAACTATATCTAATTATTCTGTTTATATGTGTAAAATCAAATCAGTTTCATCAAATGATAATAATTCTAATCAATGTTCAACTCAACAAAAATGAAACTATTTTTCAGTGAATGCATTTTTTTCTGTTTGATTTACAATTTTTTTCTGTATTTTGTTTATTGGTCTGCATCTGTCTTTGATGAAGCCAAAAATGTACGGGTAATAACGACTAGTGTTATCACCTCGGTAAGTAATAGTTAACGTTATTTGACCTTACCATCAGCTCAGGTCAGCTAGTCAGCCTCGGTCAGTTTCTCGTCAGCATAGCTCATAGGAAGTAGGTGACCGTAGCTAATTTAGCTCGGCTCGGCAAGCAGGTGACGGCCTCCGCACCACTCACCTCGGCTTGGCCACATCGGATCATCCGTGCGAAGACTTGGCACATACACCAACTCGGCAAAGGCTATAACGCCAGCCAACATCTACCTCAGCTCGGCTGAAGCTACGGCCTTAATCGCGGGCAGAGTTGCAACATTTTCACCTAGTAGTTCAAGCTCTCAGGCCTCCTACTCGGCTGAGTTGCCCAGTGCGAGTCAGCTCAGACTGTGCAGTTCCAACTTTGTTTGTTGGTCGCGTTTCCGAGGAGGCACACCTCAGCTCAGCTCAGCCCTATATGCCAGATCAGACACTTGCCAGCGAGCAGCCTTAACCATGCAGCGTGACACATGGTACCAGTTGGCGGCTAGCAGACGAGACCAGCCAGCGAGGTAACATGTATCATCACCCTATAGTTCCTCCGCATTCACTAATCACCCGAAATGCATTAAAGGGAACCAGTTCCCTAATGAAAGAAAAAAAGAGAAGGAAAAAAGACCAAACTCCCAGCTAAAAACACCACTAAAGAAGCCACCAATATAGTAGGGCAAAACCTTGGGACATGTTATTCGGCCTATATCTTTAACTGACCACCATGTATATACCCGTTACTAACTTGAGCGTCCTAGAGTTTTTCCCGAGGCAGTAGCTTAGCAGTCTCTAACGTCGTTCGTCCCATGCAGGTTTTTGAAAACGTAATATCCGATGATCAACTACGTCTACACGAGATGCTAATGATCAGGGGCATTCACAAGGGGGGAGGCCCCAACTCGGAGAAAAAATTTAGTTGGTAGGTAGATGCAGTTGTATTTTTGATTATCTAAATTTAATGTATCTGTATTTTAATCCCAAAACTATCTCATGATATGTGATATACGTGTGTTATTAGGTAATTGACATCATTGCTACGGAAATGGATACACACTTCACCGAAGCCAGCACATTTACTTGGATGTGTGATGTGCCTTGATCCTTCCAATTCTTTTGCAAATTTTGATCATAGTCAATTGCTACACCTTGTTGAGTTATATCCAGACGATTTCACTACCAATGGTCGAATTGAGCTCAACCATGAACTTAAAAGTTACATTGGTGATATGAAATCAAATGAAGTATTCTCTCATAATACTAATCTTGGAGTTCTTGCAAAGAAGATGGTGGAGTTGAATTATCACAATTATTTTCCTTTAATATATCGGCTCATCGAGTTAGAACTGATCTTACCTGTCGGAACAGCGAGTGTGGAAAGAAGTTTTTCTGCGATGAATATAATAAAGACTGACTAGCGCAACCAATTGGGAGACGACTTACTATCGGACTGTTTACTGTGTTACTTCGAGAAGGAAGTTTTTGGAACCATTTCAAATGAAAACATTATGCAACAATTTCAGAATTTGCGGCCACCGATAATCCTTCCTGCTGCTCGTCTTTCATTTCGTAAATAAAAGGTATGTCGAGCGTTAAATTAATAACTTTTGTTGGATATTGTTGCTTGTTAATGTTGCTTATGAATAACTTTTGTTGGATATTGTTGATGGTTGCTTATTATTGTTGCATTTTAATTAGTGGATGTGTTGGTTTAGATTTTATGTTATAATATTTGCATATATCTATATTGTAAGAGAGTTTTTGCCGGATTTTTGATGGAATGTATATTGAGTCCGAAAAAGTGGACGGTGATTTCATAGTGTGAATTTTGCCCCCCAAAAATTAGCCCTGCGTCCGCCACTGCTAATCATGTTATCGTTTGGATCATCTCTGTACCTATTGAAGATTCGACTTCCTCAGTTTTAATACGCTAAAAAAGAACTTGAAAAAAGAAAACATACATCGCAGTAGGAAAACCTAGGGGTGTACATGCTTTTTAAAAACCGGCCGAACCGCACCAAACCGGCCAAACCAAACCGTAAAAAACCGGACCACGGTTTTATGGTCGGTTTAATAAATGCTAAAAACCGGACCGTTTCATTTGGTCCGGTTTCCGGTTTTAAGAATTTCAAACCGTATAAACCGGACCATACCGGTTATATATATATATATAAATTTGATTATATGTTATATATTTAATTATATTTTATACATCATAGTAGTATTTTAGTTATTTGTTTATATTGTTTGTGAGTTTGTTTTTTATTGGATGTTTATGACTTGGGGAGGAAAAACTCAGTTGATTAATCATTTTTTGGTGAACAAAGGTTGGTACCTAGTGGATTTGTCTGGTTATACCTAAGAAAATATTAGTTTTTTTCTTTGATTTATTTATCCTCGTTTAATTACTTCTTTGATTTTTAGTAATTCTTAGTGTATAATTATTTCCACACATTGTTTATCATCCCGTAAAAGTATGAAAAAAAATTGAAATTTTGTTACTTGGATGATTATTCTGTATGCAAATAATGTGATTACATGATTGAGTATTAAGGATACTTGGATGATTTCTCGATTAAACTACTCTATCACCTTAATCCATCCTTTTGTTGAGGGTCATGTACTTTGTGTAATTTATTATAGTATGAATTTCTTGCCAAGACATGATAAATTAAGGTATAATAATATTCTATGATAAATTAAGGTATAGTAGTATTCTACTAAGGGAATATAGTTTCATTTTTAGTTTGAAAAAAATTCTATCAGGAAGAAAACTTGTCCTCAATTTTGATTATGAATTTTGATTTTTTTAATCAACGTTATCAATGCTTCATGTGAATAAAACCGGAAAAAACCGAAACCAAACCGGACTAGACCGGACCGGTCAAACAGTTTGTTGACTGGTTTGGTCCGGTTTTCGGTTTTCTATTTTCCAAACCGTAACAAACGGTTTGGTCCGTAAGATTCTCAAAAACCGGTCGAACCGGACCATGTACACCCATGGGAAAAACATATAAGAAAGCTTGAAAACATATAGAACAGGAAAAACATGCAAAAATAATAGAGAGTTCTAATTGATCTTTTTTAATAGAAAAAACTCCCAGATTTCTTCGTTTACCGGGTAAATTCACCGAAGGAAAAAAAAGGAGAAAACTTATGACCGTTCGTGTCCAATATATTAAGCATTATCAGAATAAAATATTACCAAACGTGTATAATATTATATGCACTAATTAATACTTTATCAGTAATACACGTTGATATTTGTCGATTTTGATATGCCATAAACAATCCAAGTTACAAAATATAACTGTCAAAAGTCGTTTAAAGAAATTAACAACAACATTACACTATTCACTTAGAATCTTTTGTTTATAACACGGTATAGAAGAATCGGATGTACACAACCTTACATATGTGTTAGAAACACACTGATCTTGTTTCTCGATGGTCCATCATAAAAATTGCATCAAGATGTGTCGATCAACTACTACTTCACAATATAAAAAACACAATAAATTTAGTAAATTGTTTTGCTTTATTCAATCATATTTTAAGTAAATTAAGAGGTGTCTTTAACAACATCAAATTTCCATAAATCTCGCCATTACTCGAGGCATACTTGCAAACCTTGCGAAACCATTTTCAAGAGCTCAGAGAGAAAAGGCAAAAACATTTGGATTCTCTAAAGATGCAGCCGAGGATGAATGAAGAGAGATGTAAAGAAGCTATAACAAATCTAGCCAATGAATTCTACTTGAAACTGAAGCTCATGGAGCAGAAAAACAGAGGCAACAATTGCAAGGCCACAGAAGAATTTCCTGAAGAAGCTGCAGCTAAAGATGATGATGATTTCTCCTTTTCTCGTGGATTTCAAGGAATTAACATACGGAAAATTTCAGCTGATGGATCCTACTTGAAGCCGGTTTTCCCTTTCTTTAATCAAGATCTTCTTTCAGCCGATGATATTGAAGTTACAGAGAGCTTGAAAACGAATGGTCATGGTCATCCTCCCAATGTAAACAAGGTGTTCGCCGAAATTCCTCACAGGTATAATGATGGCCTTTCCGGGAAAGACGATATAACAACGCCGATTAGCAAGTTGGGGGAGAAAACAGGGGAGGATGCGTCCGTGAGGGATAAGAAGAACAATTGGGGTGATTTTTCTAAGATACTGAAATTCAAACACTTGATGCACAGAAGTAAGAGAGACGGCAAAAATGACCTAATGTTTGCTAATACTTGTTCAAGCAAAAAGAGAGAAAACAAGGCGGCGAGGATTGCTAAGAAAAAAGAGCTGCCGGAAAAAAGAGTCACGGTGAAAGCAGTGAAGCTGAAGAAGGTCGTTGAAGAAAAGAGTTCGCCGTTTTTGGACCACGAGAACTATGTTCAGAGGAGAGAGACGGCGGACGATCGGCGGCGGGCCTATCTATCTCGCCGGGAAGATGTGGTTGGCACAGATATTGCCGGTGCAACGCCTTCCAGAAACTTTTACCCTTTCCAAATAGAAAATTCTTAAACCCCGCATAGTATCATCTACACACTCAATATCATCTACACGTCTTGTGGATTCTCTCATAAACAAAATACATACTACTACAACAACAACGTTAACTTCCTGTCTATGACAATATATGAAGATTGGATGTACACAATCGTACTCATATGTTAGAAACATATAGAAGTTGTTTCCTAATGACTCATAATAAAAATTGTGTTAAGATGTGTCGATCAACCCTACTTTAGTGAGTCATTTTGCTTTATTTCATCATATTTCAAAGAAAAAGAAGATTGTGTCATTGACTACATTAGAAATGAAAAATATACATATGATTTAACAATTATACAAAAATATCATCACCAAATCTTAACAGAATTGCGGAATCTTCTATGATATGATGTAAGATAATGCACGATTTGGTTTAACTTTGAACAAAAAATCGATCAAAGTAAAAAAAAAAACAAATTTGAATATTATCAGGGCGTGATTTCTATTCGTATCGTACGGTTGTTAGATACTGCAGATGATGTTCAGAAATGAGATATTGCTACCTCACTTGAATCATGGAGTAAAAAAACGAAAAGAAGATGGACATTGTCATACTACAATTTTTTTTATTTTTGTATTTACCTATATATTAGCCTATGAAATCTACTTATTAAAATGAAAGAATACAATGATTTACCTTTATAAACTAATAAGGATGACGTTTTTGAAATGGTCACAGAGCTTGGTGTTTTATAATAAATGAAAGAATTTAGCTAGACAAATTATATGTATGGAAGCACTTTGTCAGCTAATATTTTTAAGTTATAACACGACATCACGTTTTGGCTTTAAATGTTTGTACCCAAAAACATTCCAATGCTCAGACAAATCTAGGGTTGAAGCTGATGATGTGATGGCATATGATCAATATTATTATAACACAAGTCATACAAGAAGCTCTTTCTAACTCACTAAAATCTGCAACAAATATTCCTTACACATGGTATTCTCAATTTTTTGCTAAGTGTCTGGTACTCATGTGTTCTTTATATCAATCAATCATACACATTATATCTTAACGACAACAAAAGATATTGCTAAGGTTTGAAAAGGGCGAGAGACATGCAAATAATACCCTTATTCTAAGAGGTTCAGAGTTTGCTTCCACTTAGACCCCCGGCTCTATATGTACTTGCATAATGACACAATAATAGAGGTATGATGAGATATGATGTGCTAATGTGTTAGTGAAGAAGTTTGGTAAATACAAATAGAAAGTTTCCAATATTAAAATAGTATATTTTATATTTAATTGATTAATTGATGTAAATTAAGAAAATATATTGTTTTATATTTTATTTGGTCAAAACACAAACATCACTTGTTCACAATCATTACATGATTTAAATTAAAAAAGGTAGATTATATTTGTATTGATCGTCTAGTACCTATAAAATATTTAGGTCTAGTCCCAACCGGTTCGCACTTTGGGTCCGCCTTCAAAACTTGGACTGGACTACAACTTATTGATTTATTAATTAGAGATCTCACACTTATATTATACGTATATATACACGTTAGGATTATTTTAATATCGGTAGTCTCCTCTTTTTATTTCCTGAATTACCTCACTAACACACTAGAACATCATATCCGTATTATTGTGCCGTTTATGCAGATACATATAGAGCCGAGTGTCTCACTGGAAGCAAACTCTCTACCCCTTATGATAGAGGTATTGTTTGCCTGCCATTTACTCTCTCCAGACCCTAGCGATAGCTTTTGATATCGTTGAAAAATACTTGGTTCGATTGATTCATATATAGATCTCACACGTTTTCATATAGAGGCTGACAGTGACTTATAATCTGGTGTGTTGGACTTAAACAAGTTGAAGTTATGGAATAGTTTGAAGTTCGATTGCCGTCTCTACAGCTATTTAATTATTGATTACTTACAAATCACAGCTGTTGCTATACAAAATCAGACTGCTTTCCCTGCGATTCCAAGTGTTTCAGCTTCTTTTGATGGAGACAAAGTACTAAAAGTCTGTTCTCGACGCAATAAGCTTCTGTATTTGTGTATGATTTAGAAAATAGAACAGAGTCTTATATATACTTCGTGCAATATGATATTTCTACGGCTCAAACATATAACTTCAAAGTCACAAAATAGCAACCTTAACAGTTGTTCTAATGTTCGCTCTCAATAAAGACAAAATACTAAGACGTCCTATGCTACTATTGTCTTTATTTTTTTTTTGGAACACACGTCTTCATTTTGAATGCACGTTTCTTAGTAGCAAAAGGCGAAATCCTTCACCCAGGAGGTCTCTACTGTCCCAGCCCTATGAAGCTTTGTGGAGAACGCAAATCAGGGTGCAGACTACACAAGGTGTCCCTACAAACTAGTAGAATCACATACTTGTTGTGAAATAAGGAAACAAGACAAAGAACAAGAGAAGAAAAACGTGAAGAAGCTTGGCTTGAGGAGTGAGAATCACTTTCCGTAAGGAATATTTACCCCCACTAGTTGCTGCAGGGTTGTAAGCAAATTTTCTCCTAGGATACAACAGCCAACAATCTCTTATTCTCAGCAAAAGAATAGAGATTCAATGAACTTTCAAGAACAAGAGTGAATTTGAGTAGGAAGAAGAATATAGAATGCTTGTATGAAATAGATTGCAAGATGTCTTGAAAAGTGGGTTGTAATAGCCTATTTATAGGCTCTCAAACTCCATTTAGACGTTTCTTGCAGTTGCATGGAGATTGGGTATATCCCTTGGTGCATAAGTTATGATTTTTCATTAAAAGTCACTTCTGTCAGGACATCGATGTGATCGATCGATGTCATCGATCGATGTCTCACAGTAAGCTCCAGTACCACTTCGATGTTGAAACTTTCTGTCCAACATAGATCTATCGAAGCGACTTCGATCGATCGATGTGACAGATCATATGTATATATAATATATACATACATACATCGTGTTCAGATTTAACAACAATACTAACAGAAGTGGAACACTTATACTGTGCGTGTCTCCAGATTCGAACTCTTGTATAGCAATTTTTAACTCAAGTATCAACTGGACTACAAACTGAGGGCTTGATTACACGTTTCTTGTTTCATTATATTAGGAGATGTTGCGGCGGAGGGTGTTACTGGTTGTACACGAATGTTTATTTAAAAGAAAAGCATGCACGCGAACGTACAGAGGAGCATAATACTTGGCGAACTTACATGATGCCGCCCACAATTCATTTAGTTCTTAATCTTTCTCCTACTTGGTCAAACAAACTAATGCTTTTTGATATAAAATAATGATATTTTGAGAGGCCATGAATAATGTGGACAAAATAGAAATGAGAGATAATTTGTCGTATTTTATTTATTTATATTCTATTTTTATGTAAAATTACAGTACTTGGAATCATCTTAGAAATGTTCAAAAAAAATTAAGTATTATTTCAGTTTAGGCCATGTCTCAATGTTGCTTTTTCATGGGGTGCAAAGGCTGTGGAGGTGAAGGCATGAAATTAAATGAGAAATCTGTGTGTTTGGTTTGGAAACTTTAGAACTTGCGTTGGGTTATACCTAGTTTTAATTAAACCTAGTTTTAACTTGATTTTTGTGTGGTATATCAGATTTTAAAAGTGCATAATTATATTTTTTTTCCCTTAATTCATTCATCATCATTTGTCCTCACCTCATTATTTATTTTTATTCATTAATCAAATAACAAAGGTATATAATTATCAAGTTTAGATGTGCAAAAATAAATCTCTTTTGATCAACGATTAACAATCTTGATACTTTTTGGTAATCATATATTTGTAATATTACATGAGAAAAATATAAATTCTGAAAAATTTCTCATAAATAAAATTTATTTTAATGGAAAAATTTTAAACATTTACAATCCCTTCTCACCACAAAGAAATGTTAGAAAACATGACAGGTGATGAAATACATCAGAGGTAATAAAATGCTAAGGCAATTTTTGTAGTAGTCAATCATATTAGTTACATAAAATTTACTCGTTCACTACCATAAAATTTACTAAAATATTAAGATAGAAAGTACAGGGCAGACATTGGAGCAACTGATAAGGTTGATATTTTATGACATTGAGGTCAGTGATTCGAGCTGCGGAAACAGCCTCTTTCACAAGATGTAAAGTAAGGCTGCATACATCAGATCGCGAAGTGATCCGGTCCCTCCTTGAAACCTAGTAGACTGGAACGCTTTTTAGTAAGATGAAGCTAAATCCACATCCAATAATATTCTCCTTTTATTTGCTACTTTTGTTTCTTATTATGCTGTATCACGATGAAACATTAAGAAATATATATAATGACTAATAAATACTTTCAAGGATACACCTTCATGCTTTGTCTGTTTCATATATCAATCCAAGTAACATAATTTGAAAAACACGGTTGACCCACGGAATCTGATTTCTATAATCTCCCCGCAAATCAAAACTTCATTGCAAATCGTCTGAAGCATTTATCGTCTAGAAGAATAATCTGTCAATATCTCAAAAATTAGCATTTGCATTCTTGAAAATGCAGGCAAGAACGGATGAAGAGAGCGGTAAAGAAGCTACCACGAAAATAGCCCATGATTTCTACGTGAAGTTCAAGCTCATGGAACAGAAAAACAGAGGTAAAAACTGCAAGCCCATAAGATTGTTTCCGGATTTTATTTAATAAATTCTTAAATATGACCGTTTAATCGAATCAATGAACAAAGTAACAAAATACGGAAATTATACCTTACTTCATTGTTGATGTTAAGTTGATGTTAATCTGAACACGATATACTGCTGATGTTAATCTGAACACGATGTAATGCTCCTGATGGTGATGAATCTGACGTGATCCAAGGATTCACGATCTCCCACCAATTGTGGGCTTTATAGAAAATTTGGCACACCCTTCCTCTTTATGTACTGTGTATGAGGAGGTATAATCCTTATCCTTTATATAGAGGGAGAAAGGAAGAATCGTGATGGGTTTAGGGTTCAGAGTTTTGTCTGAAACCAAACCGTCTTCCTTTACGGATAGAGATTTTCTTATCTCAGATACATGGGGATATACTTGATATTTTCATCAATTTGTCTTTATCCTTTATTAAATATTATTTAATAATAAATATTATTATCTAATATTTAATATTTAATATTTAATATTATTTAATACTTAATTTATGTACCAACATTTATCTACTAGCCACGGGTTGTCGCCCCTCGGGGACCAGACGTCGTACAATTTATGGTCGTTGCACTTTGAGCATATCTATCGCGGTCTGACTGTCTACATATTCGGAGTTTTCATTTTAGACCACAATATACATCCACGAACATATCTGATGATCACTTAACGCGTAGATGTTATTTCATTCGATCGGGTTGAGGTGATGGAGAGGTTGAAAGCCAATGGGCGTCTTCCCAAAGCAGATAAGTTGTTCGTTAAAATGCCTAACGAGGATAATGATGGCGTTTCAGTACCAGCATAAACGTCCAGGGAGGATGTATCAATGACGAGTAAGAAGATCAAGTGGACAAGGAAACTTAAAGACTTGATGCACAGAAGTAAGAGTGACGGCGGAGAAGAGAAAGTGGTGGGGAAAACTAAAAAAAAGGAGCTGCCGGAATATAAAGTAAAGGGCAACAGAGTTACGTCGAAGAAGGTGTTGGTTCAGGAGAAGTATATTTGGTGTAACGCGACGGATGAGGATCAGCGGCGGCCCTATCTGGCTCACCGAGCTTACAGGGTTGGAGTTTTCACAAACATTGCCGGCGGGGGGCAGCAAGGAACTTGTACCCTTTCTAAGGAGGCATGAATTATTGTACAGATGAAAAACATGAATATATATATATGTGTGTGTATGTATATGTTTATGCTAACATTTAAAAAATGTTGGTACAGTGTTGTAACACAAAGGTAGAAGTGTATTATAAGCCCGATCTCCTTATATAATTCTCTCTACTTTTTTCAAACTTTTCGGTCTAACAATAGTGCACTAACGTAATATTTAAAACAATCTAGAATAAATACTGTCTTAATAGTTACTAATTAATTGTAAAAGATATAGAAATAATGAATTGCTCTTGGTGTTTTAACAAAGTATTCAATTGATATGACATTCATTTTATTTGTGTATTATACTGATATAACATTACGACTCAGATGATTTGTAGTTACCTTTCCTTGGTAAAACCCTTGATGAATTAATTGATTTGGACTAAAAAAATGAATATTATCAGGCCATGATTTGTATTCTCGCTGTCAAATTCCACATATTTTACCTATAATAACTACTAGTTGGGGAGGGGGCCGTGCGGTGCACGACCCAATGCCCATTGGTAGTCGTTAGTAGGACAGAGGTTGGGTGGATGAAAGATGGCTCGGTGTTTTTGCAAATTGAGTGTTATATTCACATGTCACGTGTTGTACCGAACACACATGTATGGTTGCGTACTTCTGACTACCTATATTCCGTTATATACGGAAGTTTTAAAGGCAATGAATTAATGTTGTTGTGTTGTAGCAAACCCAAGGGGGAAAGAATGGAATAACATGCTGAAACGCTTACATTCCTACAACCCGATATATTAGAGGAGCAATAATGGCTGGAACGTTGACACTATTTCATAGCAATGGAAAGCTTGGAATTAGGCCTCTAAGCATTTCTCGATTACCAGAACTTTCATATTAGCTGCCTTCAAGCAAGGCTAAAGCTTAGAACCTTTTAAGGTAATAGAAAATATTCTCTTGCACCAGAGATCTTCTCCAGGTAATACAAAATATCAACAACAACATTATCCTATTGTCTTAGAGGCTTCCGCCTATGGCATAGTACAGATGGTCAGATTTAAGCAACCATACTTATGTGTTAGGAACACATAGAGGTTGTTTTTCGATGACCTATAATGAAAATTACGTCAAGCTGTGGCGATCAACCGTTACTTCACAATATAAGAAGCGCAACCAATTTAGTGAGTCATTTTGCATTGTTCCAGGAGGGTCAGATGTAAGCAACCATACCCATGTGTTAGGAACATATAGAGGTTGTTTTCCGATGACCTATAATGAAAATTACGTCAAGCTGTGTCGATCAACTGTTACTTCACAATATAAGAAGCGCAACCAATTTAGTGAGTCATTTTGCTTTGTTCCATCATATTCAAAAATCAAGAAAGAATGTATCATTGACTCTATTGAAAATTCCAAAAAAAAAAAAAAATCATAGAAAAAAAAAGGACATAAACTGAATCAAAGAGAGAATTTCCTTTTTTCTTTCTTTCTTTTGGGGAGGCATGGGGGAGACTAAGGTCTTCGATAGACTGCAACAGCTGCAGCAAATAAGTTACAAGAGTCTGCCAAGCTACATCAACTACAAATCCACACCATTACTACCTGTTACAAATCATACCCTTCAGCCTTATGAAAGCACTAATGCATTACATTATGAAATTATGGTGGATGTTTCGTACAGCCAATTCTTTATGGACACAATTTATGAGAGCAAGATATACCAAGCAGGTGGTTCATCCGTCATTAATTGGGAGAAAGTCGGTGTACCCTTCACATATATGGCGTCGAATGAAAAGGTATCGGATGGGATAGAGGAGCATATAAAATTTCAGGGTCAACTAACCTTTGGTTGGAGGATTGGTCGGGCTTTGGGCTGTTGCAATGTCAGGATTCGAGTTGCATTTCTCTCTCGGTGGCAGATTACCTCTCGATTACATATCTACATCAGCTGCCGGTTTTCGCACACGTTTAGCAAGCTGTTGTCAGTGCCAATTTGAGCCTCTCATCGGGCATGGATAAATTCATTTGGGATAAGGCATCATGGCCTTTGATTCGGCAGAGGGGATTTCCCTCTCTGTTAAGTGAACACATGCGGAGTTCTGTTGTTCCTCGAAAATTGTCTCTTCTTATGTGGCGCATGATTCATGTTCGACTTCCTGTTGATGAGGCAGGACGGAAAAAAGGTGTAATTCTTTGTTCCTGTTCTCCCCTTGCGGCAACGATTTGGAGTCTATTTCATATCTATTCCTGGACTATCCGATTACGCAGGCTCTATGGGCGAGATATGAAAACTTCAGGAGTATGATATAATACTTCAACATGAAAAGATGAAAGGAAAATTATAAAAAAAAAATCCCCAAAAAGGTGATTTTATAATATGTGTGTGCGGCTCTGTCTCTCTCTGTATATATTGGAATATGTATAAGTATATATATTTGTGTGTGTGTGCATATGTATTGGTGTGTTAATATGTGTGTATATATTGAATGTATTAATGAAATTATCCCCAATCAAGAACAGGAAAACGACAGTATAGATTCTGCATTTACCCCCTTTCTATCTCTATTGGTCAAGGATCTCTTTACTTGTGGATATGATATCTCTTTTATCCTTATATTGATTAATTTAAAATTTAATGTAGTGGAGTATAGCCACACTGGCTTTGAAGAAACATACCAACCACTCATGCTCTCAACCAAAGCAAGCAGACAAATCCAAGCTCTCCCATTTTCAACCAAAGAAATTTTACATCCACCAAAGAGAATGCCCACTCTACCAGCTAACTCCCTCTTCCTCCAACTACTCTCTTTTCTCCTCTTCCTGGAGGATCTCCTCTACATTCCATGGTCTAGATTCTTCCCTAACAAATCTCTAACTTTTTTCAAGCTCACATTTTTCCTTTCAGTATTCTTTAGCTAGTTGTGAGTCATGACTTCCTCATACTGTTTATCTTTCTCAAGAAACAGGACTATCCCAGAATCCTTCTTGCATCAAAGTTCTCATCTTTGCATTCCAAGACAGCGATTTTGTGCTTTCGCTACTGAAAATCCATTTTCTAACAGGGATTGTCTAAGTTTAAGGCCCCAAAAAAGTCTTCCAAAGCCAGCTCTTTTACATTTATGGCCAAGAAACTCAAACTCCACACACCCTTTTGCTGCCTTGTCATCATTTGCTGAAGGTGAAGAGGATGAAAGGATTGAAGCCATAGGGCATCAGGAAGACGCAAAGACTGAGGATCAATTGCCTGGAATGGCCGAGGCCTTCCATATGTCGTCTACTACTGCTTCTGCTATATCAGTTTGCATAGCAGTAGCTGCTCTGAGTTTTCCTTTCCTTATGAAGTCCCTTGGTCAAGGGCTTACTTTGAAGATTAAGCTGTTGTCTTATGTGACTTTGTTACTTGGATTCTACATGGCTTGGAACATTGGGGCCAATGATGTGGCTAATGCAATGGGTACTTCAGTTGGTTCAGGGGCTTTAACGATCCGGCAAGCCGTGTTGACGGCTGCAGTCTTGGAGTTCTCTGGGGCACTGCTAATGGGAACACATGTGACGAGCACAATGCAGAAAGGGATTCTTGTTTCCAGTGTTTTCAATGGAAAAGATACCCTGCTTTTTGCTGGACTCCTTTCCTCTTTGGCTGCCGCTGGTACTTGGTTGCAGGTGCCTTTTGCAATTCTTCTACTTCTCCATTGCTTATGTTTCCACAAAATCTTTGATATTTGGGTCTAGAGTGGCATCTAAAGGTACCCTTAGATAAATTAATTTTCTTTTGGAGTACAGAATGTCTTCATGGATGGTAAGAAGATTTGAATTATGTGACCTTGTCTGTAGTTAATTCATTAGAGGCATGTAAGCAGGACATAGCAGCCTGGAAGCTAGCCCAACATTTGCAAGTGTTACTGAAGTGCTACTGAAATAGTGAAGAGTTAGATCAATAAATGGTGTCTTAGCTTGCTCATTCAAGTGGTATGGTTAGAATGTTATTTGTTCATATTAATTGACGACATGATCTTACGTACAAAAGGAATGTAGCTCAAGTTCTTGAATTTCACTTGCATCGGCTAATTCTTCCCTGGAGTTAGTGAACAAGATGCTGACTGAATAAAAGGTTCACTTTGTAAAGTTATTCGCTGTAATTGAAACAGTTACACATTTAAGTAAAGAAAGAACTGAAAGTTGCCACTTTAGGAATCTAATTTGCACTTAGTACAGGTTTGAGAAGATTGTTAGTAGCCATGTGCATTCTACTTTGATAACTTTTACCAAGCAGCTGAATTTTGGTCCACATTGGTAAAGAGTAAAAGATCTTCAGCAGTCAACTTCGTTTTTGTATACCCCAAATCAAGGATTAACATACAGAAGGCTACCTACTAATGGCAGACTATTCCTTGAGACGAGTAAATGGTTATTGTTCAAATTATTTTACTTATTGCATCAATGTGAACCTCTTGTATTCCAGGTTGCATCATATTACGGTTGGCCTGTCTCTACAACGCACTGTATCGTTGGTTCCATGGTTGGTTTTGGTCTTGTCTACGGAGGTGCTGGAGCTGTATTTTGGGGTTCATTGGCAAGGGTAACCTCATCATGGGTCATCTCACCAATAATGGGAGCAATAGTTTCATTTCTTGTCTACAAATGCATCCGCAGGGTACTTTTTCAGCTCATATCTAGATCAATACAAGAATTATCTATCTGATGTAGCTTACTTATTACTTTAGTTTCAAATTCTGATTTACTGATTGAACCCCTAAGAAAGCTAAGATTGATTCCTTGTAATAGGACTATGGAAAAAAAGCAATGACTTCTAACCAATTCCAAAATCCTTAAGAAATTGCTGATCTTTTACTCCATGTTTAGTTTGTGTACAGTGCTCCAAACCCAGGACGAGCTGCCGCTGCTGCTGCACCAATTGCTGTCTTTATTGGTGTAACTGGAATCTCTTTTGCAGCTTTCCCTCTAAGCAAGAGAATCCCAGTAGCTCTTCTTCAGGCTTTAGCGCTTGGGACTGCTGGTGCGGTTATAGTTTACAGAATAATCCAGAAGCAACTTGGGCATCTACTTCTCAAGGCAAATTCAACAGAGGAAGAAGCAAAGGAAGATATAATCCAAACAAGAACAATTGGATTCCTTTCTGACGTTGCAGGTCCTAAGGGCACCCAGCTAGAAATAGTGTATGGAGTCTTTGGTTACATGCAAGTTCTCTCTGCTTGCTTCATGTCATTTGCTCATGGTGGAAATGATGTCTCTAACGCGATCGGTCCTCTGGCAGCAGCGCTATCTATTCTTCAAGGTGGTATAAGTGGATCAGAGATTGTAATCCCCAATGATGTTCTAGCATGGGGAGGCTTTGGGATTGTAGCAGGTCTCATGATGTGGGGTTACAGGGTTATTGCAACTATAGGGAAGAAGATTACGGAATTAACGCCAACTCGAGGATTTGCAGCAGAATTTGCAGCAGCATCTGTGGTTCTCTTTGCCTCTAAGCTGGGACTACCTATCTCAGCTACACACACGCTTGTTGGAGCAGTCATGGGGGTGGGATTCGCTAGGGGACTCAACAGTGTAAGAGCAGAAACAGTGAGGGAGATAGTCACTTCTTGGGTGGTGACTATACCCGTTGGTGCACTGTTTGCAGTAATATACACATGGATCTTGACCAGGTTGCTTGGTTATATACTGTGAGTGGTATAGATTAAGAACTGCTGCGAGTCTTGAGTTTATTCTAGAATGGATATCATTTTTGGAACTTTTACAGTTATGCTTGTTTAATAATTGAATCCCATGTTAATCACCATTCTAACATTTGAAGTTTGTGCACAACATTGATAAGAGTCCTAGATTCTCAAATCTACATGCAATTTGATTGTTCTGAATGTTGTATATAGCTCTGTAGCAATAGGAATATAATCAAACATGTATTAAATGGCTATATTACAGCAAGGGTTACAAGGTTACAACATGTATCTAATGATGTTGCCAGGCGATTCATTGTATAATCTGCTAGTCTTGAGATTGTAGAAACATAAAACATCACAGAACAGTAGGAATAGGAATATAATCAAACATGTATTAAATGACTATAGTTACATCAATGGTTACAACGTTACAAACATGTATTTAATGATGTTGCCAGGCAATTCATTGTATAATCTGCTAGGCTTGAGATGGTAGAAACATAAAACATCGCAGAACAACTATCTTAGAGGCTTCCGTTTATAGCGAGGTGTGAGAAGTCGGATGTACGCAACTATACTCATGCGTTAGAAATACGCGGAGGTTGTTTTCCGATTACCTATAATGAAAATTGTGTCAAACTGTGTCGATCAACTGTTACTTCACAATATAAGAAACGCGTCCAATTTAGTGAGTCATTTTGCTTTATTTCATCATATTCCAAAGTAAAAGAAGAGTGTGTCGTTGGCTCAATCAAGGTGGACAAATCAACAGCATGAAATTTTGCAGTGAGAAAACAAATTGAACTGTTTCCGAGAAGTTCCATACCAGATTGTGTTCCCGTATCCTAATAGAGAATATACAAGCAAGACTTCCGCTCCAACTGAAGCTCTTTCCAACTCAGACTCTCGAGTCTTGGCTTCTGCATTCTGGAAGCATACATATGCATCCTTTTTCAAATGGTTCTTTATGATTAGTTATGGAAAATCTGTCTTGTATATTCTAGAAGCATTCATCTGCACGATTCTGTTAAAGCCAATTTAAGTCCTTCGCTATGCTAAAGGTGGAGGGGTTTGGAGCAGCTGGTAAGGCTATTGCTTTGTGATTTTGAGGCCTGAGTTCGAGCCAAGGAAACAGCCTCCTGCACAAAGTGCAGAGTAAAGCTGCGTACATCAGATCGCGAAACGATCTGACTCCTCTCCGGATCCTGCGCAAATGCAGGAGTGTGCACGGGGAACACCTTTTTACTATCTTGAAGTTGCCTTACATTCCCTTTCTGCTGGTGTCTATTTTCACTCTCTGAATACCTCTGACGGGTATGGGCAATGTGTTGTGTCCAAGAAGCAAATATCCTTCTACTGAGATAAGAGAGAATCCTTGGAGCAAAAGGTGAAATCCTTCACCCAGGGGATCCCACTGCTCCAGCCCTAAGGAGCTGCGTGAAGGATGTAAATCAGGAGTCCAACGATCTCCTAGATTGGGTGAGATCTTATGTGGTTATCCACACAAAGTGTCTCCCCACAAACCACACTGTGCGTGTCTCTAGATTCGAACTCTTAACCTCTTGGAACAAATCTCAACCCGAGTATCAAATGGACTATGTCCTTAGCGCGATAAGAGAGAATCCTAGTAATATATGTTTCACTTTTCCCACTAAACACCACACTTGATGCAGCTCTTACCTGCCAAGTCTGAACTATACCATTAGTTACAACCTTCTGTTGTATGCTCAGCTCGAACAAAATGGTTGCCAGTCTAAGTTGCTTCTACAGTTTTGATTCCTACTCCCTGAATTTGACAAGTGCTATTTATCCCACCTTAGAGGCTCCTGACTATGTCGGGGTATAGGGGGTCGGATGTACGCAACGATATACATGTGTTAGAAACATACAGATGTTGTTTTCCGATGATCCATAACGAAAATTGCGTCAAGCTATGTCGATTAATTGCGCAACCAATTTAATGAGTCATTTTGTCTTGTTCCATCATATTCCAAAGTCTAGTAAAAGTGTGTTACTGACTCCATTGGAAATGAAAAACAAAACTCTCAGCAACCATAATCACAAAATTGAAGTGCTAAAACTTCCCCAAGGACTTCAATAAAGGAGAATGCTATGTGTGAGAGAGGAAACTGCTTTCATGTAGTCTAGTCTCCTTCACACAAGAATCGACGTTGCAGGGTAATATGATTCAAGTAATTAAAAACGAGTTGTTCTCCTGCCATCACACTTACAAGTTTGATTATATTACCATATGCATAATCAACTCATGCTTATCGATCAAACTCACATTAGTAATAATTAATTATTATTTCTGTAATGATAAATAACTAAGGATAACTGGATAATAATAATGATAATAACAATCCAAGTATTGTAATATAACATGCAATCACTATAAAATGATAAATTAAGGAAAAATGATAAAAAGAAAAAATCAAGGTCCAAATGCTTGGTCCAACAAACCCATTAAATTTGCAATTACCTAATCAAACACACCACAGTTCACAAATTTCAAATCCTAATAAAAAAGCGTTCTTGATGCACTAGGCTTCTGCATTTGTGTAAGGTCCAGGAAGGGGTCACGTGAACTCAAGGTCACAAATCAGCAACCATGACAGTTGCTCTAAGGCCCGTCCTGAAATTTCAAATGATAATAAGAATGTGATATTCTCCTTCTGATACAGCAAAGCAGTTACTCCCAATAAGGAGATGGTTAACGAAACTTCTCTGTACAACAGGAACAAATTGCTTAAACCACTAATTTTGTTAAAAATATTGATGAGAAGGTTTAGCACCAACTAACCTATTCAACTTGAACTGAAATGTTGGTCACTTACCTTCCGTCACTGCAAATAGTGGAAACCCAACAACTATTTTAAATGAGAATTATCATCCTTACCGTAATTTTCATTTCCAATAAAGTTAAAGACATAATTTTTATTAACTTTAAATACGATAGAATAAAGTAAAATGACTCATTAATTGGCTGCGTTTTTTATATTCAGAAGTATCAGTTGATCGATACAGTTTGACACAGTTTTCATTATGGATTGGAAGCATCTGTGTATTTCTAAACATGTGTATAGTTGTGTACAACTGACTTTTTATATTCCGTGGTAGGCGAAAGCCTATAAATCAATGAGTCATGTTGTTTGTTGTTGTAAATACACTGCTCCAGTTTTCCCTTTTATATATTTGTCAAACTGGTAATATAAGATGCCCACCTGAGTCTTTTACATCGCAACCGGGCCTTTTCCCCTACTCTAGCTTATATCATTCTCTAGTTTACTTCATTATCTTTCCGCGTAGAGGAATGTTCAGTTCGACAAAATGTGGCAACAGCCCTTCATTTTTCTCGATCATTATTCTTCTCTTGAGTGCTCCTCTTGCTGCGATTCGCATTGCATCGACGAAGTTGATGACAAATCCGCTATCGGAACGTTTCCGATGCACTAGTTTTCCGCGTTTCCGCAAGGTACGAAAGGGGTCGGATCGTTTCGCGAGTCCAATAGCCAAAACACTTGAAAGGGCATGTAATACAGCAATCCAAGGAGTAGAAGATGATGAAGAAATCGCCAAAGGGACCATGGGTGCTCCATGCCCGGAGCACAATAAAAGAAGAGTTTTTGCCCAGCTATATGACAACAATTTGGAGAAACTCGCAGTTTTGTGTGAAGACTGCAGTCCTGCCGGCTTCATAAAATCTGTTCTCCGTTCGAAGAAAAGTAACTATGGTTTCATAAATGGTGGTGGAAAGAAAGGGAAGGTGAGATTCCATCCAGTTGTTGTGATTCTTGATGAAACTTGTCGTCCTTGTGGCTACAGGTGGATTGATGTCTGATGATTGATCAAGAACGAGTTCATCATATGTGGTGGCTCGATTCATCTATGCTATATTATTTTATGTAATATTATAATATATGAAGATATTGTAATGGTCAAGTCCTCGTAGGTGAGTGTATTTTAGGTTAAAGAAGAGACAGTAGGACCTCTCCTTGGAGTTTGTTGATACTTCTTTTCGCATTTTTCTTTATGTTATGTGTTATTTCTTGCTTCGATGCACGACAATGTAGGAGAATCCAAAGGAGAAAGGAAGAAGAAAAGAAGGTGTGTGTGGTGATACAGAAACATGTAATGTTTGTAGACCCGATTTGTTTGAAATCGAACCTTGCTGTTCGTTTCCATCACTATTGTTAATCACTTATAGCTTATATACTGAATCTTTTAGGATGTTAATAATTAATGTGCTCTGTCATTTTTTTCCCCTCTCTCTTCGTTTGTATGCATCATCAGCTTGCAGTCCGTATGTAGATTGATCCGTTTACTTCGAGATTTTCTTCTTTTTATGGACGCTCATTTTCAGAACTGGAAACAAGATTTCAATCTCTTGGGATTTGAAAACAAGAAATAATCGTCTGTTAGTCAATGACAGTCAACGGTAGATATTGTGCAAGTGTACATCACCTGCACTTCAGCGTCTGAACATTGCTGTTCAGCCAAAATGCACTTCGGCTGTATCGCATAACATCCATTTTATTATCAAAGAATGTGCTAAAGGATTGCACCTCAGCACTCAACTTCAACCTCAACTTCAGCCTAAGTGTTACGCTTCAGACCACTTCGGCCAGATTTGACATTGCACTTCTGCAAAGCTTGGTTTTGCACTTAGGCGGAGGAGTCAAACGTAGCATTACATTGTGGGACCATCAAGCAGAAGTGCAGTTCAAAGAAAGGGCACACGTCGGGATGTTCAGCCTGTACACGCAAAGGTCACGTCAGCCGACCTACTAGTCACATCCGCAGACCTACCAGTCATATCAGCAGACCTACGGCGTATAGGTTCTCTGCCCCAAGCAAACGTCTCATTCACTGTCAGAGGCAAAGGACAAGGGGAAACTAACAAAAGTAACCTAATGCAGACCAGAGCAAGGATCGAAAACATTTTTCATCTCTCCTGGAGCCAATACATTGAATTTTCTCCTCAGCCAAGAACTGTGAGAATTTTATAACTCCACATACCAAATTATATTCTCAGTGAGAAATGGTCCAAACTGACTTGAGCGTCGGAGGGTTTTACCTGGGGTCACACCCCCGAGACCTCTGATTTGTGCTTCCTTGTGCAGGACTTTCAGGAAGCTATTCCAGCTATTTTCTTCAAATCAACTGACGACGTTTATTTGAGGTCATCTTAGACCCTTGGTGAAGATCCGGCTTCATCAGGATTGATGTATTGTTTGTATGTCTCTCATTCTCCTCAGACCTCCAGCGATAATTTTTGTTGTCGTTAGAATATACCGTGTATGGTTGTTATTGTAGCGGTTTGGAATGTTGATCTTCTTGGACAAGCTTTTCAATTCTAGCTCTAAAACAATCCAGTTTAACTTATTTAAAAGTCAAATATGTTCATTTTAGACAAGCTTTTCAATTGTACTTCTAAAATGATCCAGTTTAACTTATCTAAAAGTCAAATCAGAAGAAGTATAAGGTCGAACTTGCATAAATTAAGACAAATCAAACGATAAAACAAGTTACGCTCGAATTGTTCAACTAACACTCCTTATGTAACTGATTTGAGAAATTCTTATGTTCCACTAGGGTGTAAATGAGCCAAACTGTTTGTAACCCAATCGAGTCTAGACTAGATTTTTTCTCGACTAGTTTGACTCGATAAAGTTTGAGATCAAACTCGACTCGACTATTTAGCAAGACAATCTTTAACATATTAATGCTTGACTCGTTAACTCATGAGCATGTTCGACATATATATATGTATGTATATATATATATATATGATCCATGATTTGGTGTTATATTAGTATATCTGTTCGATACATACAATAAATTCAATATATTAACTACCAACTATTGTAACATTAATAAATTTTCAAACAAAAAACTATTAGCATTTCAATAATATCAGCTAAAATGCATAATTCTATTTGATACATTCAATTTTAAATAAACATCATAATTATTTTTACTCGAAGAGGCTTGATCGAGCTTGAGATAGAATAACATTTAAAAATCATGTTTGAGTTTGAGTTTAGAATATTTAAAAATATTAGACTCTATAATTTAATGCTCGGATCGACTCAGATCGTTTATACTCTCCGTTTCAGATATTACCAAGAGACATTATCATGCTTACTAAAAACTTATATGTCACAGACAAAAACATACATGATGTTTGATAAAAGCTATACGATGTTCAAGTTACATTTATGTCTATTATTTTAATATAACATTTATGTCTATTATTTTAATATAATCGTTGAATATTTTATCAATACATTAGGCGATTAGAAGAGTCTAAGCATAGTAGGTTGTATCCTAATAGAACTTAAGAATTTTCTGAGTAATTTGGTTTACTAAGTATTTTATTCTTCCCAAAAATAATATATCATAATATATTACGTTGAAAGTTAACATTTTCTTTTTATGGGGAAAGTGATCACAAATTTTACAATGTTCAATGACCAAGTATGATTAGTTGGTCATTGACCAATAAAATGGGTAGAAAATTTATTGGCCCCTTGTTTTGACCAATCACTCATTGCTTGCATGTAAATAAAACTTATTTGTTATCATTTTATTGGGTCACTAGTTCATCAATGACCACAATAAAATTTCTGGAAAGAGATTAGAAGTTGGTTTGGGGTACAGTCAACAAGACCAACATTCCAAAGAGCTACAGTTCTGTTATACCATATATGACAACCAATAGAAAAAGGCTAAGATCCAAGGTGGATGCCTGTCTTGTTTAATTTGTGCACTGGTCTTTTCCTCGAGGTCTTATTTGTCGTTTGTACATTGGTTGATGATTTATAGTTTTATCCTCTGCCTAAATTTGTCGGTATATTTTATGCTATGATCGAGTGACAAGTTATTTACACACTGATAAAAATATAATAATTCACCACCAATATCTATTCGAGCTTCCTTTACATATATTAATACATATTGAATCTGTCGATTATGTTATAGGCGGAGTCCTACTCATAGCGATCTGAGGTATTATTGCATGTTTAATTTCATATATTGATTACTGCCGCATGTTAAATACAATTTATCTTGTGTCATTGTTATTAATTTTTTTATCTTAGTTATAGATGGGCAATAGTCAATTATTGATCCTCATACCAAATTCTTCTGTACAAAATAAATAATTGAATTATGCACTATGCTGTTGGCCCTCCCTGTACTTGTAGATATCCGAACATACTGATCAACTGAAACGCTTGGAAAATCATCTCCCTTTCTTTTATGGGCTACCTGAAATATGCAAGCAGAACAGGAACTTGTTAGTTGGCTTCAGGGATGTGTGGATTGAGGAAGTGAATCAAGAAAAGACGATAGTTCTTTTCCTGTATATCAAAGAAGCAATCTTGTGATAATCATCATCCTAACAGTGAAAGCCACAACACAAGTTACGGCAAGTTAAGCCAACCCATTGCAATGGCCTCAGTTTCGGAAAAGGCCACGCGTCTTGATCATGAGATGAAAGCTGCTTCTGCTAAAGCGTTGGTTGAGGAGCCCACTTCTGTAATTTCCACTTCCACCACCACCAAAGGTACATATGCTTATATGCTTATAATTTAGGTTCATTTTCTAATGTTGCCATCAAAAGGGAAGGAAAAGGGGGGGGGGGGGGGGGACTCTCTTTCTTTGTTTTTGTTTTGTTTTGTTTTTTGTTTTTCCAGTTAAGGTTGCATTTTTACTGACCTCCACCTTTATTTTCAGGGTTTTTGTTTTGATTTTGTTTTTTTTTGTTTGTTTGGAAGGATTAGTTCCTTATCTCGTTAGATAAGTATAATCTTGTTATTTTACATACTCTGCTTCCCCTTGTTTTCCTTTGATCTAATTCGGGTATTCTCAATTCTTGGATGAGACTGCAAGTAAATGCTGCTAGATAAATGTTTCAATTTATTAAATTTTATGCGAAGTTCACTAGAAACCACACTTGATTGGTGGGACTTGAAACCTGAGGCCGGCATGTGGATTAAGTTAATTAGATAAGTTCTTTAGGTTGTCGAGGGGTGATGCACTAGAAATGGCACAAAGAATGAGTTGATTTAGGAAGTACTTTGATATATGCATACAGAATTTTCTTACCATTTGAATGTTACCATGGCAAAAGCCTGCAATATCTTACATTTTCTTCATTTCATTATCAATTGGGTTTGCATTTCTTGAACTTAGTCCTATATTTGGAAGTAGAATATGGGGTATCTCTCCATTTAGTTTATGTTTACCTGCAATGGTCTAGCTAAACTATGGATTCTTTAGGCTCTGTACTGCATAGCATGGTAAGAACTCAGAGTCGCCATCCATTGGACCCTTTAACTGCTGCTGAAATTTCAGTGGCTGTCGCAACTGTAAGAGCTGCTGGAGCAACTCCTGAGGTCATTACTTTACTCTTTGTGCCTTTATTTCATTAACATTTTTACGCTTTGATGTCTAAAATGTCTAATTTACCTAAATAAAACTATTTGTTGTAGGTTAGAGATAGCATGCGATTTGTGGAGGTTGTTTTGGTTGAACCAGAGAAAAGTGTGGTTGCTTTAGCAGATGCGTACTTTTTCCCGCCGTTTCAGCCATCTCTACTGCCAAGAACAAAAGGTGGACCTGTAATTCCTATTAAGCTTCCTCCTAGGCAAGCCAGGCTTGTTGTTTACAATAAGAAAAGCAATGAAACCAGCATCTGGATTGTGGAATTATCAGAAGTTCATGCTGTGACTCGAGGGGGTCACCACAGGGGAAAAGTAATTTCGTCTAAAATTGTGCCGGATGTGCAGCCTCCAATGGTATGTAGTACATGAAATTTTCAACTGTCACCATAGGCAGCTTGAACGTGCTGGAAATTTAGATTATATTTAAATGCAGAGACACATCTTTCTCTCTCTCTCTCTCTCTCTCTCTCTCTCTCTCTCTCTCTCTCTCTCTCTCACACACACACACACACACACAACTAGGCTGATCTTCTGCTAGTTAAAATCAAGGAAAAGTGAAAAATCGGGTCTATAGATGTTTCCAGTGCCTGCCATGCTCAGACTAGTTTCCTCTTGCAGGATGCTGTTGAATATGCCGAGTGTGAAGCTGTAGTGAAGGAATTCCCTCCATTTTGTGAGGCAATGAAAAAGAGAGGCATTGATGATATGGAACTTGTGATGGTCGATCCATGGTAACGTTTTTCTTTTTCTGTTAATTTTTCAGCCTTTCCAGTTTCTGCAAATATCTTTTTTCTCCACCTCTCAATCTCTCTTTCAGGTTTAACTGAAATTCAATGCGCAGGTGTGTTGGTTATCATAGTGATGCAGACTCACCTAACCGCAGGCTAGCTAAGCCGCTTATCTTCTGCAGAAATGAAAGTGACTGTCCACTGGAAAATGGTTATGCTCGTCCGGTTGAAGGGATCCATGTCGTAGTTGACTTGCAAAATATGGTTGTCATAGAGTTTGAGGATCGAAAATTAGTTCCCCTACCACCACCAGATCCTTTGAGAAATTTTACAACTGGCGAAACACGGGGAGGTGTTGATCGAAGTGACGTAAAACCTCTGGACATCCTTCAACCAGAAGGCCCAAGTTTCCGTGTTAATGGTCACTTTGTTCAATGGCAGAAGGTACTTGGTTGTTTCCCAAGTTATGTTATTTGTCCTAAGATGTAAAGCACACTAAAGTTCAAGTTCCTATCTTCAATTTCTATTTGACAGTGGAATTTCCGCATTGGTTTCACTCCGCGGGAGGGTTTGGTAATCTATTCTGTTGCATATGTTGATGGCAACAGAGGACGTAGGCCTGTAGCCCACAGATTAAGTTTTGTTGAGATGGTTGTCCCTTATGGAGATCCAAATGATCCCCATTACAGAAAGAATGCTTTTGATGCGGGAGAAGACGGACTTGGTAAAAATGCTCACTCTTTGAAGAAGGTTTGAGGGCATCCTTGTATGATTTTTGAACATTCCCCACTTTTCCTGGCATATCCACTTTTTGGGATGACAGACCTAATTACAAAGATAAATTTATGATTTTGCTAAAACAAATTTATGCAGGGTTGTGATTGTTTGGGCTTTGTCAAGTACTTTGATGCTCACTTCACCAATTTCACTGGTGGTGTTGAAACAACTGAAAACTGTGTTTGCTTACATGAAGAAGACCATGGAATCCTGTGGAAGCATCAAGATTGGAGGACTGGCTTGGCTGAAGTGAGGCGGTCACGTCGGTTGTCGGTTTCATGTATATGCACTGTAGCAAACTATGAGTACGGATTCTTTTGGCATTTTTATCAGGTGAGTTAGCCTCTCAGTATTATGCGGCTCGTTTTGTGGGCCCTTTTAGGAGTATATCTTGTTCAGTATGTATTTGTGCAGAATGGAATGTCTTTCTGATGCTTTTGATAGGCTTCTTACTTGGTATTCCTGGTTCTTTTCCTGTCACTCTGCAGAATGCACCAAGTAGCATTTTTGACATACTTGCTGTTGGTACTTCCATTGAGATTTTACTTCTATTTTCTCCATGATGGACCATATCATAGGATGGAAAAATTGAAGCGGAGGTCAAGCTCACTGGTATACTCAGTCTAGGAGCTCTTCAACATGGAGAAGTGAGAAAATATGGAACCACTATTGCACCAGGGCTGTATGCACCAGTGCACCAGCACTTCTTTGTTGCTCGCATGGATATGGCTGTTGATTGCAGGCCCGGAGAAGCTCTTAATCAGGTTCATTTTTGTATTTAGATTTGATATTCATATTAGTAAATTCTTGTTTATCCTCAAAATTTTAACTTTTCACTTCAAACCTGTTCCCACCCAAGAGGCATACTTTGTTGATGTCTTTCACAAAGATAATGTATTTTGCACTTCATTCTGGATAACATTTTTGGAGATTTAGTCAACTGCCTACTAATCTATACTAAAAATGATTTATGGTGCATGCTTTATCTTCTGCGCCCTTTTCTTTTTGGGTGCAAGTGATGTCCTACTTTAAGTTGCCTAAACATTGAGTTGAAGGTTGTACTTTATGTACATTTGTTTAGTAGGACTGACTAACATCGATGACATAGTGACTCGCTTTTCTTACACTAAAGGTTGTCGAGCTGAACGTGAAAGTTGAGGAACCAGGGGAAAACAACGTCCACAATAATGCATTTTATCCTGAGGAGAAACTGCTCAAAACTGAATTGGAAGCCATGCGGAATTGCAATCCTTTAACAGCCAGGCATTGGATTGTAATGGTTTTGCCCTTTCATTTCAGTGTTGCTTATTGGAGTTATTCTCTAATATTTTCCTGAAGCATGTCTACCTGATTTATAACTTAGACTTTGGTCTATATTTATAAGTGAATGCTGGACTTAGTTGACAAATATGCCACTTGCTACAAATCTTGGTGGGAAGGTATAGTTTATGTAACTCGGCTTAAGCTTTCCACTTTTTGCGAATCTGTTTTGCAGGCAATGTTTATTAGAAATGATACAATTAAGGAGAAGCAGTTTCTCCACTTACACGTTTTCTTCATTCACTATAATGGAATTGATGAGTCATTATATTGTGAAGTAGCAGTTGAACAGCTTGACACAATTTTCATTGTGGGTCATCGGGAAACAACTTATGTGTGTTTGTAACACATGAGTACGGTTGCATACATCCGACTCTTCATATCCTGCTATAGGGCTTCTAAAGTAATGTGGGTAATGTTGTTGTTGATTGATGAGTGATTTAAGAATGATCAAAAACATACTACTCTTGAATGTCTAGACATGCTAACTAGCAGAGCTAGTTGTTCTGTTAGTACTGATTGAAATGACTATGCTGCAATTATGTAACATCGAAGGCTTCCAGATTGGCCATGCCTTAAGCCATAAAAATGTAGTTTTGTGACTTTTGCTGTCCTGATGTCATTCTTGTTATGTTGCAGATAAGGAATACAAGAGCAGTGAACCGTACAGGGCAATTGACTGGATACAAGCTAGTGCCTGGCTCAAATTGCTCGCCCCTTGCTGGTTCTGAGGCAAAGGTTTTGAGAAGAGCCGCGTTCTTGAAACACAACCTTTGGGTCACTCCTTACTCAAGGGACGAGATGTTTCCAGGTGGAGAGTTTCCCAACCAAAATCCTCGTATTGGTGAAGGATTGGCTACGTGGGTGAAGCAGAATCGACCACTTGAAGAGACAGACATAGTTCTTTGGTCAGTCTTCTCCTTGCAGCTTGTAAGCCTAATGGGCTTTTACCTTAGAGCAATTGCATTCTACACATAGAATAGATGATCTGAAGTAAATTATCATTTTAGTGATTACCAGCCAGATGGTAATAATAAATATTCTGGTGGCCTATGCAACAGGTATGTGTTTGGACTTACACATGTTCCACGTCTAGAAGATTGGCCTGTGATGCCGGTGGAACGCATTGGCTTTATGCTCATGGTATGACTTACCTTTCTCATGTTCAAATGCTCGATGCTTTACCATGCCATGCAAATAGGAACATACATTTTATCCGCACAACATACAAAGTTGTGTTAAAACAGGAGTCGAAGAGAGAAAACTGATAACTGTTTTTTTTTTTTTTTTTTTTTTGGGGGGGGGGGGGGGGGATTTGCCTGACAAAACTCTAAGGGCTGTTGGTTTTTCTTGCAGCCTCATGGCTTTTTCAACTGTTCACCAGCTGTAGATGTTCCTCCCAGCTCAAGTGAATCAGATTTAAAAGAAAATGTCAATGGAATAATGACGAAGCCATACCACAACGGAGTCATTGCTAAGCTTTGAGCAAGCCTGCTTTCTTTTAGTATGCCTGTTTCCAATAAGAAGACCGCACGCTTTTTCTTTGCTCATTTAAACAAACATTTATGTTTGCACCCGTGGATGCTTAGAAGGCATACCAAGGCAACATCACATGTATACTGATCAATTGAAAAACTTGTTTTTCTATGAACATGTTCTTGCTGCTTTTAGCATTTGATGTACGGTACTCTTAATACCAAGTGATAGGGGGCGGGATTTGTGCGCGGGGTTGGGGGGAGGGGTTGCGGGGGGCGCAGAAAGAATAAATCAGGACTCTAGCAAATTTACAAGTCAAAATACAATAACATTACCCTATTGTCTTAGAGGCTCCCGCCTATGGCGAAGTATGGGGGATCGGATATACGCAACCATATCCATGTGTTAGAAACACGCGAAGGTTGTTTTCTGATGACCCGTAATGAGCGTCAAGCTGTGTCGATCGGCTGCTACTTCACAACAACATAAGAAACGCAAATAATTTAGTGAGTTATTTTGCTTTATTCCATCATCTTCTAAAGTTAAGGAAGAGTATGTCATTGACTCCTTGGAAATGGAAAGCTATATTCTTGATGAATGATGGACCATATAATAATCCTATAAAATTTACATACACTAGTTAATGGCACAAAAGAGATATAAGGATATATACCATGTTTATTACCCAGGAAGCACAAATTTGATCCATAAGCACAACGACTAAGGACATACGTCCAGCATCCATGATGTATGCGCCATTCTTCTAGCGCTTAAAGCACGAACTGGACAATTTGACATGCTTCCTACTACTAACATGCTTGCTCCTTTAGGGTAATCAGGCATGGTACACCTCACCTTTATTACTTGCGCTATCTGATGTTTTATTGATGCCGAGCTCAATTCATTCTTTTTTAATAATGACTCTTCCTTCTTGTTCCAGCTCACATAGCAGGTGATACGCAGCTGAATCATACGAACTCTTCTTGTCGGGTTTTTGATCACCGGTAAGTTCAAGAACACCGACATTGGGTATGATCAAGGTGATTCGAGATTCAAAACTGCTAAAACTTCTCCTTTCTTCAGAGCCTTCAATAAATACGAAAGCGGTTCTGCGAATGGAAAAAAGAATAGGTAAAATTTCATGAACTCATTTGCTCAGGCAGAGAACATATATAATGAAAACATAAATATTATGGACATTTATTGACCTTGACTTCTGCTCTGTGGTATCAAAAGAAGGCATTGGCCACTGCATTTTCTTGCAAAGGTCAAAAAGAGAGGTCCGGGGTCCTCCTTTTTTCAGATTGACTGGTTCAATCACTACAAAGGAATGGAAAGTTCAATTTCAGCTAACAGTAAACTTAAAAGTAGAAAGACCAAGAAGGCTTGAAGAACCAATATATGAAAGCATGATAACAAGAAAAGAGTAAGTCGATCCCACACCTAACTATACCCAAAAAACACCACCACATCAACAATATTACTACATTGCCTTAGAGGTTTCCGTCTGCCCATAGGGTATTGGAGGGGTCAGATGTATGCAACCATACCCAGTTGTAATGAACATACAGAGGTTGTTTCATAATGGCTCGTAATAAAAATTGCGTCAAGCTGTGTCGAGCAACTGTTACTTCAAAATATAAGAAACGCAACCAATTTAGTGATTCATTCTGCTTTATTATATCATATTTCAAAGTCAAAGAAGAGTGTTCTTGACTCCATTGGAATTGGAAATGAACTATACCCAAAAATGAAAAGAAAAAAAAAGTACGCGCGCACGCAAGACAAGGTCTCGTCCATTTTTGACTTGTATATGATACGTAGTTGCCAAATTTGTATATGTATAGACATGCGCAAACTCATATATACATCAGAAACTGCATGTGTTAAAGATACTTGGAATACGTTGAGTCCATAAAGCTTATAATATCTGCAATAGGATGAAATTCTCTAACATGTACATTCATTAAAACATTTCAGAATCCTTAGTCTAATCTTAGGCTACGCATAGGATTTTGAGTACCTGGGATACCAGTGTCAACAGAATCACGCCAATTGGGATTACTTTCCATAGAGGCACCTTCAGCAAGGCCTTGATCGACTGGAACTGTCTTCAGCTTTTTATGAGATTTCGGCTCAGAAGTTTCATCATTATCTTGCCCCTGGATAGTGCAAGAAGCATCATTCTCGTCTTTTCTACTTTTCGAGTTCAGGATTCCTTTTTTCTGCTATGCCAACAAAATATATGAGTCTTACACAAGGCAACCACAGATTGCAAAATCCCAACAAATGTGGCATTACTTGAAATGATAGCATGATAATGATAAAGAACTTTCGGCAGTGATGTAGTTTGTAATGATAAAAAATCCAAAATTCTTCTAACTTCATTTTAGTAGTCTTGTATTTGGTTTCCACTGCCAGATTTTTGAACCAAGAAAACTATCCCAGTCCTCCTGGAAAAGAGCACAAAAGGCCTAAAAGAGAGAGGGGGGGGGGGGGGGGTGAGTAAGTGGCCCTGTGGTGTTCGGACCTATATAGGTAATCCACAGTCCTAAGAAACGTATAAGTCAAATACACATGACCAACTTAGGCATACTGTAAACTATGCTTATGCCTTCTAGATTAGACTGCTGAGGTAGCATCACAAGGTGAGAGTATCAATCCATCATAGGTGAACCAAGCTTCCTTGGAAATGAGATTTGATGAATTGGCATAGATGGTGAAACAAACAGTAAGCAGTAAATTCCAGATACATCCAAAAGCGATTATAACACCCGGAGATAAATGGATGTAATTATTCAGCAGATGGGTTGATTTCCACTAGCACCAACTTTACCCACTCAAATACATCCACTCACCCAAGTTGCCACCCCATCATTATCTCGCCCCTGTTTTATCTTTTGAAATTTCTGGAGTTCCGTTTGCTCCCTATGTATGAAGAATAGACTATAGAAAAGAGGGTCTCGTGGAACCACTCTTGTTAATATCAATAGACAGTAATATGCATCAGGCAAAATGAAAGATGTCAATTTCACAAAGAAAATGGGATGTTATGCTGATTTGTTTAAGCACAGAAAAGAAGCTCTAGCCCACAGTACAAATAACAAACCTGTAGCTTATTCAAGAGAAGACGAGCTGCTTGACCTTTCGCCTCTTTTTTGTTGTTTCCGGACCCCTGTCCAACCAAGCGAATGTCTTCAAGCTGCAAAATAATCTCAGCCTGCACTGTATCCCCTTTTAGCTTACAGTTCTCTTTCAGAGAGTAACCAAGAGAATCACATAGTTCAATAAGTTGACGAAGTGGTGAAAGTTGAAGCTTTTCAGGGGTGACAATAGGCGATAAAAGTGGTTCAAATATCCTCCAGACTTCATCCAAATTAAGCTTGCTGTCAATCAGCACCCCTCCTGCAATACTCTCCACCAAGTCCCCGAGAACCTGGTACAGCAATAACAACAACATTACCTCATTGTTTTAGAGGTTCCCGCCTATGGCGGGATATGGAGGAGTCGGATATACGCAACCATTCTCATATGTTAGAAACACACAGAGGTTGTTTCCCAATGACCCATAATGAAAATTGCGTTAAGATGTGTCAATCAACTGCTTCTTCACAATATAAGAAGCGTAGCCAATTTAGTGAATCATTTTGCTTTATTCCATTATATTTCAAATTTAATGAAGAATGTGTCATTGACTAGGTTGGAAATAAATTCTAGTACAACAAGAGGAGGGAAACAAAATCATGGCTTTGCGCACTTTATCCCACATATCACTACATGGAAGAATCATATACCTGAAAATTGCACTTTAACATAGTAATTATCATGACGCAAATGAAGTATCTGCAAACTCACCTTTGGAGCTTTTACAACTTGCAAATGCGTAGTGTTCTCGGAAGAGTTAGAAACAGCCTTTACATATGCAGATATTTGGTCTTCCATTAACCGGGAGCAATGTTGAAGATGTTGATGAAGATTATGACGAACAGCTGTTAAGGCAAAATTGTCATTGTTTACAGAGGCAGAACGCAGGTCTGTCAATTCCCCAGGATCTATATCAGCATGTGTGTTGAAAAGATATCGAGTTACAAGCATGTCCAAAACTGAATCGCCCAGAAATTCTAGTCTCTGTCAAAAGTTGGACAAGAGATCCACAATTATTGTATTAAAGATCAAAATTGTTCTGAACTATAACCAGAAGTTTTACCGTACCTGGTAACAGAGACCAGCATCTTGACTTTGTTCCGTTCCATGAGTTATTGCTTCAAGCAATAGCCCCTTAACTTTGAATACATACCCTACTTTCAACTCCACGGCCTCTATATCTTGGGCTTTTGGAGAATATAAATGCAGAACAGCAGTTTGGATCGCTTCATCTACTTTTGAAGGCTCAAGTGCAGCATCCAACCCAAACCATTTCATCAACTTAAGGGCAGCATCCAATCCTCCATCAACATAATAGGCTCCTACTAGGGCTTCAACACAATCAGATATTGTTTTTGAACCCATCCAGCGGTGACCCTTATCACAGCATTTTCCAACAACTATTTTGGTGTCTTGACTTTGGAACTTTTGGTCCAAAGGCACCTCCAGAGTATCTATGCCATGATCACAAGGACATATCCGTATTGGCTGTTGTCCTGGGGCAGTCCATCTACGAGGATCAAATGCAGAGTCTCGAATATAACCCTGCAACATGAATTGACTTAAACCACTGAAATACATGGAACTCCAAGTTGACTATCCCCATAGCATCAATCTGAATGCAACCTAAGGTTTTCATATACTCCCATGAACAGGAAGAAGAAAATGAAAGATATACTTTTATGTGTTTCACAACAATGGGAAATTCTGATCGACAAGTACCTCTGTGAATGTGTTCCTATTTTTCTTTTTTGCTTATCATAATTTTACTAGAAGGGTCAACAGTAAGTATATAGATGAGACTTGTTACATCCCTCCTACACCACCAAAACCAAAAAAAGGGGATAAGGTCTCCTCCCACGTTAACTCCAAAACCATGTCTTCCCCATCACCATATCTTTTACAAATATGCTTATACCAACATATAGATTTGCAGCAATTTCCCAGTGCACCATATTCTTTCTAACCCCCCCATCCCCCCCCCCCCCACCCCACATGCCAGCAGACAAACAAGGTATCACACGCTCAGGCAAACTTAGTATATTTGCTACCCTTGCCAATTCATGGAGGACACCAACACAATTTGATGAGGCAATGATACACCATAAGTTGGTTTACATGCAGAAAATACATAATTTGCATGAGAATAGAATTGTTGTTTTATGTGTTCTAAGCTAGTTGTTAGTTGTCAGACAAGAACACCTAAATGGAGAAGAAGTTTTCTTTTTCTTTTCATCTCCCCCCTCTTTTTTGTGCGTGAGGCACTAATGGAGCTTATACTGAACGAGGATTGCAGCACAGCCGATAAGTAGCTTCACTAAGCACAGGTTTGATCTACAACGTAGTGCACAAAAGGCTACTAGATCCAGTAACATGCTTATTAGTAGGTTCCAGGTAATGTCACCCCCCCCCCCCCGGCGTTCCTTTTCTCGGTGAGATGAGGGGGAAGAGAGATATCAGATATGCTCAATAAAGGGAAGGTGAAACGCAGGAAATGTCACAGAGTATTTCGTTTGTGTTGCCAAAATATGAACACAAATTTCACACTGCTGTCTATCTGCTACTACTGCTTATGATGTAAGTCCACATGTGAGGCTGGGTGGTAAGTCTAAACATATAAATTACTATTCTTTCTACGAACTTGTGTTTTTAGATGAGATGGTAATTTAACAAAATGAATAGAGATCCTTCCAAATAGGAAAGATAGATTAACTACCTGCAGCTTTCGGTTCGTTCCAAATTTATGCAAAGTTGAGTTGCAAACAGCCCAGGAGCGCTTGGCGGATAATTCTCCTTCATGCTTTTTTGGATATTCCAGAAAGAGATGGCAGCTCATGGAATATTTTAAGACAGAATCTCCAAGGAGCTCTAACCGTTCCATTGAAAAGCTCTCACTACATCGTAGAGTAGTTAGCGCCTCCAAAATCTGAGCCATAAAAGTCAAATCAGGATATTGAAGAACATTTAAGCAAACTGATGAGATGTTTGGTTGGATGATATAGAATAGGGCGAACGGGAACCATTTTAAATGATTTCCAGTGAAGGTGTTTGTTTGAGGTATATTGGAATAGCTCTATGGGTATGGAAGAGGAATATTTGGGAATCCTCCATACCCTCACTCTTGGATATCATTTTGATTCCACTCCTAGAATCAACTATAGTGGCTAGTATCCATTTCAACTTTAACCAAACAACTAGAGGTTTACTAGTCACACCCATACCGATTCCGATGTTTATCATTTTGATCCCGATTCCGATTCACAAGTTTAAACCAAACGCCCTCTAAGTTCACCAGAGAGAAGCACAAACCAGTGAGCTTGATATCTGCAGCTTTTCAGAATGATCAGCTATATCTTTACGAAGTTGACTAGCCAACATCAGAGACTCCAACCTGTGCATCAATGATGGTAACAGATAGAAAGATTTCAACACTTCAATCGGAATGTCTATGCTGACAAGCAATTCAGGTGGCATGTGAACATTATTTCTTGGCTTTTCAGCCACTTGATTACTGTCAACTTGAAAATCCTTGCTGCCTATGAAAGATGTAATTACTTCAGAAAAACATGAAACGTTACTAAACATAATGTACAAAAACGAAACCAGATATTCCACTGAGCAAAAAAAAAAAGGTAGGGTAATCAAAGAGAAGAACCATCAAAAAGGACAATTTATCCACTTTAACATTGTAATATGGCCAGGCTTAGGTACCTTCATTTCTGAAATCCACAAGGAGGTTGTGTGCATTGTGACTTTGCTTTAGCAGCAAAAGAGGCTGACTGGGATGCAATAGAACAATTCCATACCTGATCAGAAAGCTCAGTTAAAAGGAGTTTCTTAGGAACAAGAAAAAAAAATGAAAAATGGAGGCCAATGGCAATACTTACCTTTTCTTGAAGTAATCAGAAAACGAAGAATAACTACGTTGGGCACCATCAGTATTTCCGTCAAAGGGGCTTTCAGCTGATGAATTATCTATGCTTTTCAATACAGAATAGATTTTTCCCGTATGAAGCGCTACCACCACCATATTCTTAATACCATTCATGGAGACTGATTTATTAGCCATATGGATGAGGTCACCACTCTCCAATTTGATTTCAACCGTTTTCAGGCCATGAAGCATCATTTCTTTCCTGCTGTTCTCAGACTTTTCAGCAGTGAGCCAAGCATGTTTCTTCAGAAATTCTGTAGTTGAAACACAAGATTCAATTCCATTCCAGTTGATCACCATAGGGCCATGACAATTGCTACATGGATCCAGAGGTAAAAGCAAATAAGCATTTTCTGGATTCCATAGTACATCCTGAGTGTCAAGAAGAAATTTCCTTTCTCCAGATGATTTGACAAATAATTTACCAAACAACCCATTAAAAAAGAACTCTTGGAAACATTTTGCTTTCTCCACCTAGCAGAAAAAATTAGCAGAAGGATTATTAGCAAAGGAGAAGGTGAAATTATTCTTGGTTCAACATGAAGAATCAACCCTAACCTGTTCTGCATCCAGATGCATTTGCCCATAAGCAGAAATAGATGCCTTTACAAACTTTGATAATAGGTAAAGATCAAGTTCAAGATTTCCTACATCATCGTCAAGCTGTGCCTCGATCAAAAGAACAAAGCTGGAATAACGATGCTCTGCAATATTACAAGAAAAATCCATTTTATAAGCCCAGAAGAAAGCTCCAGCATGTTGATTAGCCCAAGTTCCACAGAGTAAGCTGACAGGTGTCATTCCATGCAATTCTTTTCTCTTTGTTGTTCCTGAAAGATAATAGAGACAGTTGCTTTCAACTAATTGAGTACAGAACCAAGTTGAGGCACACAGGGTAGAGAAAATGGAGAATGTAAATCAACCATGAGGTGCAAAACAAAAATTCTGTTCCTGATTCAAAGCATATGTAAAATCAGGCCTGCTTATGCCTTGAGACTTGAGAATACAGTGCAACATATACTTCAAAAAAATCGATCAAAGTTTATGGACAACTATACCTGCACCTAAAGTTGATACTTTGTTATTTACATGATCGCTTTTGGGAGATTCCTCATTGCACGGAACCAGGTGATCATTAAGAGCCCCCAGTTGATGCAACTTTTGACATGCTTCTAAGCAGACAAGCTGTTTCGAGACCTGTGCCTTCCTGCTCTCAGGGCCAGTAATTGTTTGAAAAGCAGCATTTGGTGGCAGTGTCAATTTACATTGGTACGAGTCTCCTATATGCAAGTACTGAAAAGTAGGCCTTGGAGTGAAGTATCTGTCCGCATTAACACATTAATAACAGCAATTTAGATCTGCCACACATTAGACAATATAAAAACATGATGCAAGCACATGAACAAAGATATCTGGATGTTGCTTCCTGTTAACATGCATCACCACATAGGTTCCATTTGGAACATGAAGATAATGGTGATCTGAATCATTATTTAGGTAACGGTGGTTACATTCAAGAACTGTCTTAAATCAACGCTTAGATTCTATTCGTTTTAGATTTTGACTCAAAGAATAGAGTGACAGAAATAAGAATGTTAAAACGGATATGTCGACATACAAGGAAAGATAAAATAAGAAATGAACATATGATGAGAAAGGTTGGGGTGATTCCTATATATGAGAAAATGAGGGAGTCAAGGTCAAGATGGTACAGATATGTGCAAAGACGTCCTGCAGATGCACCTATTATTGCGAGACAATAAATGAGGTGCATGTTAAATGTGGGAGAAGGAGATCAAAGAAGACATGGAGAGAGAAAATAAGGAAAGATATGATTAATATAACAATAGGGGAGGATATGGTCAGTAATACAGCACAATAGAGACGATTCATGTAGCCGATGTCATGTAAAGTATATAAGATTTAAGTAAGAATTTTATGTACTTAGGCCTGAATCACGGTTGAGATGATGTGATAGTTTTGAAAGACATGTATTCTAAAGACACATATTATGCATTACACATTAAGATACACATAAGTAGGTTAGAATTTAGGTTAGAGTCAAAAACAAAAACAAAAAAATAACAATAAACAAACTAATAAAATAAAATAAAAATAAAGCGCAAGAGAAATGATTAATCAATGTAACCGACCCCATACAGTGGAAAAAAAAGCTTGAGTGTTATTGTTTGTATACCTGTAAATGATCAATATATATAACATCAAATGTTTAATATGATACACATTTTAATCATTATAGTTCTATCTTTCACATAAGGTCATTGAGTTATACCAAAAAGTATCTTTATCTTGCCCTTTTTTTTTATTTTCTCTTTTTTGTTTCATGCGACGGAAATGTATGAGATAGAAAAGACTGAATTAAAACTTTTATTAGGAAATGTGTTTTGATTTAATTATTCTTTGGATAAGCTGATCCAAGTCAACTTTGACTTAATTCTTGACTAAATGTTCTCCCAAACAGTACTAAAATCTGGTGATATGTCCAAGGTGACACATGAAAAAAACATATGATACAAATATAGGGAAGAAGTGCAAGCACTGGGCCTAAAGTGCCTCGATCCTTCTTTATCCCTGCTCTTGGAGGATGCTTTAGTTCACCAAGTTATAGTTTTACAATGATTAGACAAAATTTGATAACAAATAGATAAAACTTGTAATAATCATGAACATACAAAAAGAAAGAGAGAAGAATCACTTGTCTCCAGGAAGCTTTGCACAATATCTTTGTATGAGGCTGACACTTGAATCTGCAGTTATCAATGCTCCAGTTGTCTCCACAACATATTCAGTTGTGTCCTTCACGACACAAGCTTTTATTCGACTAGCTTCTTGGTCTCTATTTAATGCTGTATTAGTCATTGAAAACTCACTCCGAATGAGATCAAACATGTGGTTTCTTTGCTTCAAATTATTCCTGAGGTGTAATTGGTGAGTTAGACTCGATTAAATGAACTAAAGCACTAAAAAGTTTGTTTCTGGAGTAGAATATAATCCTAATATTTAAGAAAAGGGATGCTAGAAATTCCCACACCTTTCTAACATGATAATAAACTGCGAACCATGTTGACGAGCTCTTCCTCGTGACTGCACATAACTACGAACTGTCTTTGGGAGATCAAAGCGTACCACGGTGGTACAATCAGGGACATGGATTCCCTCAACCACATCCGTAGCAAACAATAAATTGACCTGTCAAAATTAACTTTACTCATAACATGGACCTTACCGTTAGTATGAGAACTTCATGACTAACAAAAATATGCAGGAGTACCTTCCCACACCGAAATGATGCAAGGGTCTCTTTCTGAGCTTTTGGTGCCAATGCATCAATAGATGAGTTACTTCCAGTAATATAAGAAACCGTAAAATGAGACAAGGACATGATTTTCTTGATAATCCTCTCAATCACTTTTGCTGTTATGATCCGATCAACAAAAATGAGACACAAAACTTCACTGGCTTGCCTGCGGCGTAGATTGGTGGCAGAAGACAAAAGAGAAAAAATGAAAAAGGTAAGAACTTATATATACAAAAAGATCGAAATGATACAGCGAGAGTCCATTCATGAAATGTTACCCAAAAGATCTGAAAATTCTCAGAAGCTCATGTAGTTTGGAAGAGACATATCCCATTTGTAAATTCTGTGAATAATTGCATTCATCTTCTAGAATCTTCACATAATCTGGAAATTTCAAAGTGAAAATTTGGAACCAAGAATGAAACTATGATCACCTATGGAACAGCTCAATACCAAATTATGGAAGATAGCGAACTGAGGCAGAAAAGGGCAACCAGCATCACTAGTACTTATGATACAAGTAATTGTGCGCAAGAATATCACACTAAGAACCAGAAAATGGATAAATTGAAGACGGAAGTTGGAGCTCTGTAAAATGAAAATTGAATCAATACATAAAAGAGAAACAAAATAATTCAAAAACACAGGAAAAGAAGTGAAAGTAGGATGTTCCCAGATAACAAATAAAATTTGACCATCTCAAATAACAAACCACATGAGATGTTAACATGCATTTTCCTGACTCCTACTTATCAACACTAGTTCATTAAGATTAGTCCTCCATAACGAAAGAATAAATGCCACATAAAGAAGGGGGGGGGGGGGGGGGGGTCTCCTGCCACAAAAAACCATTCAATTAACATACCTAGGACAATGTGTGATAAATGGTAAATAAAGATAATCTTGTTCGGATGTGGTGCAATGACAATTGGATGATAATATGGTCTTCTTTTGCAAGAAACCATGTTGCAATTTCATGCACAATTACGTATATGAATATTAACTAGTACATGCAGAACTAGTTGTGTAGAAATCCGATTTAATTTGAACCTATAATTGCACAGAGTGCATGTCCCATTCTCCCAAAGTATTATCCACAACATAAAGTTCCAGAAAATATCTTGCAAATGCAGCTAAACAAGACAAGGGTCTGACATGAGAAATGTTCCACCAATCATAACACATATACCTAGTCCTTGAGATGGAGCATGTCAAAATCACACAAGAAAAGCTATATTGAAATAAATTCTACCTTGTGGCATCACTTCCCTAATTGTCGACAGTATTTCCTCCAGGAAGTTCCTATATTGCATTAAGCTTTTCTGATCAGATTCAGAGTCCTCTTTAGCATCAGACAGATTTTCTATACAAATGTTGACAGCCTACAGACAAGTAATGAAATTGTCAACATCATAACTAAAATATCAACAGCAGCAAAACCAAGCTTAAAGAAGATGACCGTTCAGTTGCACAAATTTAGTCTCAGAAAACATGAAAAACAACACATATCAGAACATGCCCTCGGTGAATGGACAAGCTCAAGAAGCCTAGCTTAAGAGGTAGATAACATATATACGCACATACATGTATATATACACACCCAAAAAAATGGTTGCACGTACTTATATGTGGTTTTCTATGCAGTGTAAGACATGGTTTTCTATGCAGTGTAAGACATGCATAATTCCAAGCTGAACGCATGAATCGACATACCTCATGAGCACATATAAGGCCAAGATTCTCAAGGCAGCACAAAGTCTTTGCCTTATCTTTTGATGACTTCTTCCTTAGCTTCTTATGATTATCTACAGTATCTCTGTATTGAAGAGGGAATGAGCCTTCAGAATTATGCAAATTCGCATCAAACTGCAACATATAAGAAGAGAGAAACAATAAATAAGATCTAGTTAAAACAACAACAGGAAGTAAATTTGAACAATTTGACTGCTTATATGTCATCCATTCACAATACACGATATTATTTTCTATTCCTGATATTGAATTTTTAGGTGGATATCAACCTGCAGCATATAAAGTTTTCTAGGACCCAGTCACCATTGTGACAGAATATACACAAAATAAGGACAACAAGAACCGTAACTCAGTCATCTAAACCTGCCCTACTATCTGGGAAATTTTAAAGCAGTCTTTACAAAGTCCCAGGGAATGTTTGCTTCTTTTACAATGACCAGATCAGATCACATTTTGGTGTGGCACCTCATAAAGGTCGCCAAGTCATCAGGTACAAGGTAAGCTCTGAACTTCAAACTTAAAAGGACTCCCCTTTTAAACAGTTTGTAAGTCATATATCAGTCTTCCTCTAATTCTAATTCTAATACCTTGAAAATTGTTTCTCCCTTTTTGTCCATCTGGATGGTATGTAATTTTTTAGATAGAACATAGAACGGTGGAACTCTAATGGCGAAGACAATTGAGATAGTGGACACGATGATAAGGAGAAAAGTAAATATTTTATGTTTTCAAGAGACAGTGGACAGGTGAGAAAACTAAGTATTGGACAATTCAGGATTTAAGCTCCATCCAGGAAAGAATAAGACAAGAAATGGAGTTAGGTTACTATAAATGTCTTATTAAGAGACAAAGTAGTAGGTGTTATAAGAAAATGAAAAGAGTTATAACCTTTTACGTTGGTGTTTGGAAAAAAACAATCAATACTATTAGCGCATATGCTCTTCAAGTGGATTTAGAAGAGTTTATAAAGGTTCAATTTTGGAAAGATATAGCAAATGTAGTGCATGAAATTCCAATAGGTGAGAACATCTTTATATGATGAGATTTGAAAAAGATATGTAGGCAAAGATAATAAGGATTACAATGCGGTACAGTGGATTTGGTTTTGGAAACAGAAACGATGAAAGAAGATCAATTTTGGATTTCGTAATATCACATGACCTTATAGTAACTAATACATTTTTCTAAAAAAAAAAGAGATAAACTCTAGATTTCATTCAAAAGTAGACCAAATAAATCGCAGCTAGACTATTTCATAACTCGTAGGAGAGATTAAAAAAGCTTGTAAGAACAGTAAAGTGATTCCAAAAAAAAAAGAGTAATAATCCAACACAAGATAAAATAGTAGAATTTGAAAGAAGCTAAGTAATCAGACTTAAGGAGAGTAGTACTAGAACAAGAAGTCTCAAGAAATTCATGTCATAATCCAAATGAAGTGTGGGAGGATATGGCGGTAAAGGTAAAGAGAATAGCGAGAAATTTACTTGGCGAGTCAAAAGATCGAGCACCTACAAATAGAAAACTTGATGGTAGAAAGAAGAAGTGTAAGATAAAGTAACAAAATCAAGAGAATTAATTATAAGGCACTTCAACTTTGCAAGAATCAAGAGAATTAAGAAAATCATAGGTTTTCCAAGAAATAAGCTAAATATGCCGTAGATGTAACCAAATCAAAGGCTTTTGAAGATTTTTTTTTTAAGCGGTTTAACACAGAAAAAGATGAAAGAAATGTGAATAAAATTGCTAGAGCGAGAGAAATAATGACAAGAGATTTGACTCAAGTTATATTGTATTCAAGACGAAGATAACAAGATTTTAGTAGAGAAAAGAACAATAAAAGATAGATGTAGAAGATATATTCAGAAACTTTTTAATGAATTAGTCGGAGACGAACTCGTATTGGACGAGTTACGTAACTCTGAAGAAAGGTTAGGGTGGTTCCTATAGATGAGAAGATGAATGTGTCAAGGTTAAGATGCTATGGACATGTGTAAAGGCGTCCTGCAGATGCACATGTTCGGCTGTGCAAGACAATGAATGAGGTGCATGTTAAACATGTGAAAGAGAGACCAAAGAAGACATGGAGAGAGACAATCAGGAAGGATATTGCTTATATGAAAATTGGAAAGCATATGGTCAGTGATAGAGCACAATAGAGACAATTGATTCATGTAGGTGATGTCATGCAGAAGTATAAGATTTAAGCGAGAATTTTAGGTACTTAGTCCGGGATCACAGTTGAGGTGATATAATAGCTTTGAAATATGCGTATTCTATGCATTAGGTATTAGGAGACACACAAGGAGGATAGGATTTAAGCTATGATTCAAAAATAAAAACAAAAAAAACAAAACAAAAAATAAACAAAATAAATAAAGCGCAAGAGAAATGATTAATCCATATAGCCGAACCCATATAGTGGAAAAAATGTTGAGCGTTGTTGAGACAACTGCATATATAAACAACACCCACATTAAGAGTGGCATCCTAAGGACAGCTATTCCCAAGCATATTGGAGTGAGATGACACCTTTCATAGGGTCAGCACAAGAATGGTGACAGAAGTTAGCCCATCCTAGTGCTGCCAGAATAACAAGGCATATACATGACCATCTTTTAGAATAAAAACAGAGAAATCACCTTTGACCACAAAGAATTCAGTTTTTCCTTCAAGGACAAGTTAGAAGATACTTCTTGATCATAAAATCTGTAAATTAGACTTGCAGGAGGGGCACATTTTTCCAGCTCCTCCCTGTTTTCTGTTATATAAACCTGCAAATTATATGCACACTCACAGATTACTTAAAACAAGAAAATTGAGCCGTCACCAATGCAAGAAGTGCCTTTTGTCAGCTGTACCTGGGAATCCAGGAGACTTTCCAGTGCTGATATTTGCCCCTCTGAGTCTCGATTGGATGTTACACCTGATGAGCGAAAGAAAAATTACCCATGCCAATATCAACAAAACAAAGTAGTAGCCGCAGCTCAACAGACATCAATGACTGAGCCACTAAAGCAGACATCAAGCACCATAATCTTGCACTCAGTAGCTGAACTTGGGTTATGTTTCAACTTATTACATTCTCTAAACGATATAACAAATTCAAGTAATATAGGGTATTTGCATTAAGAATGCAAGAACAGACAACTCCCATTGACTATGAGAAATTACACTAATAAAGGCATTACAATTATGATATGCTAGCAAAAATTACACATCCAACACATGGTCCATTGACGTCATTAAACTTTGATACTTCTTTAGTGATGGCTCATATCACCAAAATTTAATCTAAATGAAATTCTTAAATGGTACCAGAGTTTTCAGAATAAACTGAAGTGTATCACGATATATTGGGCAGAATACTTTTTCATTTCTTTTCTTTTTTTACGATATCACTCAAACTGCAATGTTATATGATATACGATTGACACCAATATCCAAAACTGAAAGCATAAAACATACCGTGCAAGAACACCGATTAACATAATAAACTAGTAGTTTCATCACCAGTTTGTAGAAACATTTAGCTTTTATCAAGTACCAATGCCTCAATCTTTGAAAACTCAAGCAGTTTCCTAATATTCTTAAACAGAGTCCGAGAAGCCTAAATGCACTATGAGTACACCAGAACTAAAGCACTTAAATTCATCAGATACAGCATAACTCACTGCAATTCAGATAAGATGCATGATGTCTGCAGGTTACCTTAAACCATTTCTCATATTTCAAATTCAAAGAATATATTTGCAAACAACTAATGTTGGAAATTAGAAGAAATCAACAAAAAAAATTTGTACTACTAGAATGGAAATAGACAAGGTTATGGGAGATAAAAGAACTTTACCTTTCCTAATCACAGGTGAGGCTGTCATTCCAAACACTTTTGGCTTGTTTCTAGATGTGTGATAGAATTCCTTAATGATCAATGGATAGAAACAATTACAATGCAATTCAATGAATATCAAAACTCACGGGAGGGCAAATTATTTATCCTCAGAATCGGTAATTGAGTTCACATAAATACATTTAATAAATATTCACCTTCATAATTTTTGTATAAGGATGGTTTCCAGAAGCACGATGACATTCATCAAGTATCATCAAGCATATGGCACCCGGACTCAAGAAGGCCTTCCTTAGAGCATCCAGTAATATTTGTGGCGTCATGACAAATACCTGACCACAAAACCAATTTCATTTGTATCGCTACTACACAGAACGCCCAGCAACATCCACATTCTCTTATTCTTCAATATCACAATTGAAAGATGGCTGATAAGTACCTTTTTCCCCTCTTCTTTAGAGCGGCTGAAAACATTTTTTTTCTTTGTAAATTAAATTTTTATATAAAGCCAAAAGGCAAATTTACAAAAGGAGCCAAAAGCCAAGCTAGGGAGGCTTGGCTGGCCATTTGAAAAGGTGGCTTGCATTTGCATATTCTAACTAGTGTCAACCTTTAAACAAAATATGGTTCTCTATGATCACAAGTCTAATTCTAAGCTAAATATAAAACAAAGTGTGTGCCTACACGGATCAAATTCCAGAACAGTGGCAGGGAACATAACATTTCACTAGTTTAAGTTTTATAATAATAGGGAGTTTCAACAGCACAACAACGTTTAAGACTTTTTCTACGATGTGGGGTCGGCTATATGGATCAATCATTTCTCTTGCATTATTTTTATTTTATTTTACTGTTTATTTTTGTTTTTGTTTTTTTTTTTTTGTTTTTGACCGTAACCTAAATCATATCATCCTTGTGGGTCTTCTAATACCTAATGCATAATATGCACTTTTAGGATACCCATCTTTCAAAAACATCATATCATCTCAACCGAGATTCAGGCCTAAATGCCTAAAATTTTCACTTAAATCTTATACCATTTATGTGATATTGCCTACATTAATCAATTCTTTCCTTTGTGCTCTATCACTGACCATATGTTCCTCAATTGTCGTATAAGTCATATCATTCCTTATTGTCTCTCTCCATGTCTTCTTTAGTCTCCTTTTTCCACGTTTTACAAGCACCTTATTCATTGTATCGCACCGCAGAGCAGGTGCATTGGCAGGACACCTTTGCCCATGTGCATATCATCTTAACCTTGACTCATTCATCTTCTCATCATAGGAGACACTCCAACCTTCCTCCTTATATGTTTTTTCTTTACTTTATATTTCTTTGTATGTCCAAACATTCATCTTAACATTCTTATTTCTGCTACTCGCATTTTTTGTTCATGCTCATAATTGATTCCCAACATTCAGACCCGTACAACAGTGTCAGTTTTACTGTCGTCCTGTAAAACTTTCTTGAAAGCTTTACAAGTACTTGTCTATAACAAAGAAGACATGACGCACTTCTCCATTTTAACCACCCTGCCTGTATCCTGTAATTCACATCCTTGTCAACTTCTCCATCTTTCTGCAGTATAGACCTTAAATACCTAAAACTCTCACTAGGTGAATTTCTTGGTCTCTTAGTTTTGCATAGGGTTCCAGTCATTCTTTTATTGCTAAAATCAAATTTTATATATTATGTCTTCTTTTGACTCAATTTGAGGCTCTTTTTCTCTAGTGTCGTCCACCAATATTCTAGCTTAGTAGTGGCCCCTTCACTAGTCTCATCCATCAACACAATTTCATCTGCAAATGATATGCTCTACGAAACTCTCTATTGAATGTGTCAAGTGAGTTCATCTATGACTAAAAGAAATAAGTATGGACTTAATGCAGATCCTTTGTGTAAACCCACTCTAATATGAAACTACATAATTAGTCCCCATCGAGTCTTTGCGCTTGTCATTCTCACACGTCTTTAATAATTTCTATATATGTACTCTAACGCCTTTCTTTTGAAACACTCTCCAAAAGATCTCTCATAAGACTTTATCATGTCTTTTCCAAGTCAATGAAACCCATATGCAAATATTGCTTTTTCTCTCGATATCTCTCTATCAATCTTCTCAAAAAAAATGAATACCATCTAACTTTGATCTTTCTGGAATAAATCAAAATTGATTTTCAGATACACTAGTCTCTTTGCAAAGCCTTTTCTTAATCACTCGCTCCCACATCTTCATTGTCCGTCTCATTAGCTTAATTCCTCTATGATTTTCACAATCTCGAATATCTCCTTTGTTTTTAAAAAGACACTAAAGTTCCTTTTCTGCACTAGGCAAACATCTTACCGGTCTTCATAATATTGTTAAAAAGATATGTGACTCACATAATATCTTCTTTCCCTAGGCATTTCCAAGATTCAATTGAAATAGTGTCCGGTCTAATCGCTTTACTTTTTTTCATCCTTTTTCAAAACCATCCTCTGCCTCTCGCAATCGGATTCTCCTACTATATGTTAACTTTCTATCATCTTCAGAGTTACGATACTCGTCAAATACAAGTTCATCTCATGTTGATTCATTAAAAAAGTTTATCAAAGTATCTTCTACAACTTGTATTGTCATTTCCTCTACTAAGGTCTTGCTATCTTCGTTTTTAATGCATTTAACTTGAGTCAAATATCTTGTCTTCTTTTTTCTTGCTCTAGCAATTTTATACGCATCTCTCAATTTCTTTCATATCATCCGCATATAAAAATCTTCAAACGTCTTTGGTTTGGCTTTAGTTACTGCCTTTTTATCTTTTTCCTTAGCCAACCTATATTTTTTCAATTCTTTGATTCCTGGGACGTTGAAATGCCTTATAACTAGTTCTATTGGCTTTTATTTTCTCTTGCACTTCTCCTTTCCACCACCATGATTCTTATTTTCAAGTGCTCGACCTTTTGACTCGCCAAGTAAGTTTCTCGCTACTTCTTTATCTTTAAAACTACTCCTTCCAAACTTCATTTGCATCACCACTTGAATTTTTTAAGACTTTTTGCTCTAATACTATTTTTCTAAACAATGTTTGCTTAGCTTCCTTCAAGTTCCACCATTTTATCTTAGGTTCTATAAGCCTTTGTTTTCTCAATCTTTTATTGTCATTTCCTCTACTAAGATCATGCTATCTTCGTCTTTAATGCATTTAATTTGAGTCAAATCTCTTGTATTCTTTTTTCCTACTCTAGCAATTTTATACATGTCTCTTCTACCTTCTTTCGTATTCAACCACTTATAAAAATCTTTGAACGTCTTTAATTTGGCTTCATTTATGGTATGTTTAGCTTCTTTCTTAGACAACCTATATTTTTTCAAATTCTCTTGATTCCCCTGCAACGTTAAAATGCCTTATAACTAGTTCTCTTGGCTTTTTTTTTTTTGCACTTTTTATTTCCACCACCAAGATTCTCTAATTGCATGTGCTCTTCCTTTTGACTTGCCATGTAAGTTTCTTGCTATTTTCATTTTCTTTACCGCCACATCTTTCCAAGCTTCATTTGCATCACCACTTGAATTTCTTAAGACTTTTTGCTCTAAGACTACTTTTCTAACCTCTACTCCCTTAGCTTCCTTCAAGTTCTACCATTTTATCTTAGGTTTTATAAGCGTTTGTTTTCTCAATCTTTTATACCAGATACGAATATCCAACAATGTTGAATTGTTAAACTTTCTCTTCAGATCACCTTACAGTTTACTAGCTCCTTTATCTCTCCTGCGAGTCAAAAATAGTCTATCTGCGATTTACTTGATCTATTTTTGAACGTAATCAAGTGTTCATCACCTTTTTAGAAAGGTGTGTTGGTCATTATAAGGTCATACGCTATTGCGAAATCCAAAATTGATCTTCCTTCATCGTCCCTATTTCTAAAACCAAATCTACCATATACCTCATTATAATTCTTATTCCCTTTACTACATGTCCATATTGAAAGTAAATTGGTTGTTGCAGTAGTGTATTGAATACTGACATATATCAAACGTAGCTTTTGATTATACTCCAAAATCAAATGTATGTTAGCAAGGAGAATAATCATAAGGCTCCTTCCATTAATCACAGGTAACAGAGACTTCAAAGAAGCTGGCTAAGCTTGTTTTTCAGATATATAAGACTGCAGTGGCTCAACCATGACAAAGATTAAGCCTTCATCAATCAGGAAGATGCAACATGGTGTGGAAAAAATAAAATCAACTTAAAGGTTTTGCCGATCATTGAACACCACAAAACAAACTAAGCTTGTAACGTGGAAAATTGAAACCAGAGGATACAACTTACATCATGATCAGTGACTTCTTTCTTCCAGTTCTCAGCATTCCACGTATCAACACCTTTAGCGCCATAGTATTCCTCAACTTGAAGTTCAGTGTTCTGCTTTACGACCTCGTATTGCTGAAATTCAGTAAAACAAACGCAGCTGAAGAAGGAGGATGCCAAAAGACAGAAAGTACTAGTTCCTAAACTGGTGCTCGAGGTCATACAAAATAGATAAAGTTTAACTACATCACAAAATTACAGTTGACTTTGCAAAAGGAAAACCATAGATTCATATGCAGTACTTCCCTGAGCGGAAAAATATCTTAAAAATCCTACATAGACTTATTTTCTATTGACCTAATAATTTCTTTACGTGGGGAATTCCACAATGGCCTATCAGAAGTGCTTTATCCAGTCCTGTTCCCAAAATCATCGCAATCACTTTTTTTTTTTATCAAAATCATTGCAATCACATCATGGAAATAACAGAAAAACAAGAAGTTCCTTCAGAAATCTACCTCACAGAAAGTAAATTTGTGAGCAATGCTGCTCTAGTTCTCTACGGCAACCAAGTTTTTATACATTTTTCGAAAAAGCAATAAGCTTTGATGCATTGTTGATCATTTCGGATTAAACTGCTACATTTTAGTATATATGGTAAGATAGAAGGTATCAAGACTTTTGATCAGGAATTTAAATAAAATCCGTTTGGTCTCACCAATAAGCTCATCAATGTCCCATTACGAAATGTACATATGCAGCCAGACTCCAATATCAGCTTAACAGCAAACCTTCGTTCTATTTTCCCTCTGATTTTCATTTTCACATAAGTCATTTATACGATTGTCGTGGAACTTTTAAGGTACAGAAGCTCCCAAACCCACCCTCATTCTCTCCAACCCCCAACAGAAAATATGCAACGGAAAAAAAAAAGGAAAAGCCCCAAAGCATAAACTAAAATACCCCTACAAATATAACCAAATACAATTTAGGAATACAACTTTTCCCACAAAACAAAACCTTCAGAACTTTAATCAGTCCGGTTTTGGCTATTTCACATGAAAGTTTAAGAAATCACCAGAATAAGCATGCAGAGCGATCAAAAGTTAGCAGCCAAAACATGAAACTGGGCGTACCAAACATGAAACGAAAATTACAAATTTTAAAAGAAAAAATTCCGTACTTGGTGAACAAGATGAACTGTAGGAGCCAAGAATACAATCAACTTCTTTTCTCCATTGTTTCTCAAAGACATCCCTATTTCATTGATGATCATGACTGCAATCATTGTCTTCCCTGCCCCAGTTTCCATGACAGCAATTGTGTTTCTCTTCATGGCAACTTCAAAGGCCTTCACTTGATACCTACCACAATCGCAAAAAAGAAAAAAAAATGCATCAACCATCAATGCATTATAACATAAGCACGTAACACTCTTTAACGATTCAAGAAAGGAAAAAAAAAATTAAGAAATAAGAAAGAAAGACATTCAAGAACCAATCTTTTCATACTCTCTTGGTGTAAAGTTCTGATCTTTATCCAATTCCATGGGTTCTACCGTTGACTCAAGTTTTAATTCCATGGCTTCAAAGCTTCTTTTTAGTGGGTTCCCCACTTTCTCTTCAGAATCCATTTTTTCCGTAAGAAGTGGTGAAGCTGGTAAAAAGTTACCAAACAGAGCAAGAAGATCAAGAATTTAGATGGAGGACTGTAATCACTTCTCAAGAATTTCCCATATAACACTATATTTCATCAGAACAAAAATTGGTGAAAGAATAAAAAGAAGGTGCAAAAATGGCGTGGAGATCATCATACAATTGCCGTACTATGCACACTTTGCAACGCTGTTTTACCTTTACGAGAGAGGGGGTTTAGGATAGGAGACTTGAGCATTGAAGTACGCGCCTTCCGTTTTAAGTACTGTAAAAGCTGTAAAGTACATTAGTCAATAGTAAGTCTAAGAATATTTACCGGTAAAATCTTACAATTAGCTTTATTTTATCTCATATACTAATTTGGTCTTAGAAATGTTATTACATCAAACATATATTTAGTCAAACAATATTTTAAATCAAATTATCAAAGTATTTTATATATTATTCAATCAAATTATCAAAGTATTTTATATATTCTTCAGTAACGTTTGTTTCTAAATCCTATACATACTATTTTGACAAATTATAATATTGAATATTTTGAAGATTTGATCTTAATTGATATTTGAACAATTAACTATGTTGATCAATTGTGACAATATTTTTTAGTCAATACTCTTATCTCAAAGGATATATTGACATAGGTCAATTTCTTCAACAGTTTATATCATTTCAGACACCCAAAAAGTTCATTTTTGAAATCAAATTCTTTTTTTTTAATACATTCTAATTTGAAAGTTCATCTTGGATTTCTGTCTTAATGTTGAGATAAGAAACATTTGACTTATTGTATTCTAAAAGAAAACTTGTCTAACATTGTAACAACTAGTGGATGCAAATATTCTTTACAGAAAATGTGTCATCACGTCTGCTTCCATCTCTCAATTACTACTTCTTCTACTCTCCATTCGGTTTATTTTCCTAACAAGAAAATTCAAATACAAGATATATTGTTTCAAGGACTTACACATCTATTACTCAAATCAATGTGTGTTAGTGGATTCCTTTTATAAATGTAGATATCCTAAAGACTTTTTTAGTGTTTATGATAAATCAAAAAAAAAATGAGTTTCTAAAGCCGGTCATGACCCATCAAACTACTGGTTCAAAAGCCATGAAGTTTCAATGACCATACTCATAAATGTAGAATTTCTAAATCTGCCAAAAAGATGTAAAAATCGAAATTTTTTCCCAACTATAATACAACTTAAACCAAAGTATGTTGCTTACGACTAGGGACTAGGTTTTCGAATTCGGATTTGTTTAGTTAAACGAACTATTCGACTTGGTTCATGCAGCTAAACGAACTTTAAAATTGGTTTGAGTTTGGCTCGATAATCTTATAGTTGTTTAAATGAGACGAACAGTTTGTGAATGATTCGGCTCATTTACTAAAGGAACCCGATACATGTTTGAATTCAGCTCGTTAACAAATAATTACCGAACGAATACGAAACGAATTTGAACCGAATTCGAACAGTTCACGAGCTGTTCGGTTCATTCAGCAACCCTATTTACCACATCCAAAATTCGAATTAAAACTAAACTATCATTATGTTACAAGTCGAGTATCTTCAAACATAAATGAAATATTGATTGCATTCATATATTGCTTTAACTCCTGATCATTCGTCTTGCACACCTGCGTGCTCTTCTGAAAAAGACTATATATTGATTTGAGCTTTTCACCATCTCAACGAGAAAATTCTACATATCAAAAATAGATAACATACTTATCTACTTCTAAATATCCTGGACATGATACTTATGAGTTTTCACATAAAACATCATGCGTTTCTTTAAACCTTTGACATGAACTTTACCTCAACATTGACATAAGATAGCACATCGCATAATGTAATATGACATGACAATACATAGTTTAATATCTAACGTAACATAACATGTAATAGCTATGAAGTTTTACCATTACACGTGGCTTCACACACTTTCACATAACTTAGCATGACATTTCACTACATATAAAATAAAATAAGTCAGTGATGAGGTTATACTTGTTGAAACTTGGGCTTATATGAGGTGAGGCTCATATCCACTCTAAATCTTAAGGCAATGGGTGGTGGTACCTCATCTTCATATAAAACATGTATTTTTTTCTCAAATTAGCCAATGTGAGATTCTCAATACCTGCTCTCACGTGGCAACGTGGCTTGACATACACACGCGTTTTACAACCCGCCCTCAATCACAAACCACAAGCCAAACATGAACATCTGGACACCCGCCCTCAATCACAAACCACAAGTCATGCATGAACATCTGGACTTTAGGTGAGGGGAAACATTAAGTGGCCAACCATGGGCCAGGCAAGGGTTGAGTCCACATTTTAAACATGCTCTGATACCATGTTGAAACTTAGGCTTACATGAGGTGAGGCTCATATCCACTCAAAATCTTAAGGCAATGGGTGATGGTATATCATCTTCATATAAAACATGCATTTTTTCTCAAATTAGCCAATGTGGGATTCTCAATAATACTGTCATACATTATTAAATCCCCTTTAATCATCAATTGCATGACCTGGGATTTGCCGTCATCCATGTCAGATTAACTGAACATATGTTAAGAGGTTTTGCTATTAGATTTATACATGATTAAATCCTTTTAACCATCACTTGATATTAGGACTGTAAACGAGCCGAACGAGCTGAGCATTGTGTTGTTCAAGTTCGGTTCATTTAATTTAGCGAACGAGCCAAGCTTGTTCGTTTATTTAAACAAACATATTTAATTGTTCAAGCTTGGTTCGTTTAACTCACGAACAACGTTAACGAGCCGAACACCTTAAACGAACGGTGTCACTTACCGAGTTCGAACAGAAAAAAGATGTTCAAGCTCTGTTCATTAACCTTTTATCCGAGCCGAGCTCGAGCTCGAACTCGAACCAAACGAGCCGAACAACCGAACGACTTAGTTCATTTACAACTATAGTCATGCATACCTATTACATGTTTTCTAAGTTTTGCTATTGCACATAACATGCTCACATTACCAATGTCATAAGGCTTCATGAGGTTTTATCGTTACACGTAGCTCTATAGCTTGGTTATATATCTAGGCAATCAGTCTTGTCGTTATATTTGTTTGTCTACCACTTACTTTCTCCCAGACTCGTTAGGATATAATAGATCTGGACGAGGATGAATAGGTTACATTTGAAGGCACAAATACTCGACATAAGGTTTTCACCATTAAGAATGTTGACTTTGAATTGCTGTCTTTTTCTTTTCCAATTTATTCTTGTCTTTTCCTTTTCCAATGTTTGTCCTTTAGTTTATTAGTTCATGAACTTGCAAATACATAAACTAGTAAATTCATGTACCTGAACTATTAAATTCATGTATTTTAAATAAATGAGATACATGAACTTGCATTTTTCAGAATTTATATATACAGTCTTGAAACCTTGGCTTGGTAACGCACAAATTTTCTTTTTTTTTTTTTCAAATTCTCAAGTTTTGGTAAAATTTGATTATTTTCTTTCTCTCATTTTTTTGGTACTAAGTAATATGTTACGAACTCAAAGCCTTGAAATGTGAATACACACAAAAGGAGCTAACCGTTATCAGCCCGGATCTCCTCACCCCCAAAAATGGGGGTAATAAATGACCCCCGCCACGTGGCAGGGGAGAAGGGTGGTGAGGCTGGGTAGGTGACTCACCACCATCTCCCCTGCCACGTGACGGACGGTCACATAGAAGGTAACATAGGGAACGATGAGAGGATCCAACCCCAACCGTTATAGCCTAGAAAATGACCACATATGAACCATATTGCATTATAAAAATGTTACAGTGGAGCGAAATCAATTTCAATACACTATAGTATTTCTATCTCCATAGATATGGTTGTTTATATCCGACCCTCCATACTTCATCATAAACGGAAACCTCTAAGACAGTGAAGTAATGTTGTTGTTGTATAATATTTCTATCTCCGGCTTTTCTTTTCTTGTCAATCATCTCTTTTCTTTAAGACAATATCTGTCTAGTAAGAGTGATGATTCTTCGTCTAACATGACCGCACTTTTTAAATAATCTGATTTAATAAATTTGATCAAATGAATTACAAATATAAATATTACAAAATATTTAATATGATATTTGTTTTAAAAATTATGTTGCGTTTCTGATTATATGTTAACCGATTGTTCACGTAGTATTACTAGTATTTTATACGAATTATTTAACAAAAAAAGAATGATAAAAGAATTTACTGAGAACTTTTGTTATAGGTATATTAAATTAAATTCATTAATATAATTACTTAATAATACTCTCATTGATTCTGGATTCGGTGACGGATTAGGATCTCCTCATCCCAAATCTCTCACCTTATGCGTCACTGCGTGACACGTGGTAGCATGGGTGGATGGTGAAGGTAGATGCGGGTCACTCTCATCTAGCCTCACTACCCATTCATACTGACATGTGTCACGTGATGACGTATAGGATGTGAGGAAAGTGGGTGAGGTGATATCATTCGGTCGGTGAGTGTGTGTGAGGTGGAATCTGAACGGATAGTACTCTGGTTTGCATGAAAAGTTTCTTTTGTGGTGGTGCGTGTCTTCAGCCAAACAAGAAAAGGTAACAGTTTCCAATCATCAACCTAAAAACAAGTACTGCCACCATGCTTTTTTGGAAATCTAATATTTTAATATGTATTGTTTAATTTTAAAACTATTAGAAGTCTTACATTTATCATTTTTTATTGTTGGTTGGTATTTAATGTGTTGTTATTGTTGTTATTTTGAAAGGCAATTTGAAAGATAGTATAATTTTTAGAGACAAAAATAAAAAATAATCATACTTTTAAAGCATCCTAAATAAAAAAGTGTTTTTAATTTGAGACTAAGGGAGTAGTAGTTGGTTAGCACCGAAAGTTTAGCATCTCCTTAAGGGAAGGTCCCGTTAAAGATAGAGCATTAATAACGACCCTTAGATTAGACCCATTATTTATTTGGAATATGATGGAATAAAACAAAATGTCTCACAAAAATGAATGCGTTTCTTGTATTATGAAGTAGCAGTTGATCGGTACAACTTGACGCAATTTTCATTATTGATCATCGAGAAACAACCTCTGTGTGTTTCTAATGCATGGGTATGGTTGCGTATATCAGGCCCCTCATATCCCGCTACAGTCGGAAGCCTCTAAAATAATAGGAGTAATGTTGTTGTTGTTGGATCAAATAAGCTTACCAGCTGGTCCAGTTATATAACATAACCACGTACCAGTTACAATCTTGGTCAGTTTAGGTTACAATGTTGGTCTGGTTATATGGCATTCTTAAAACTATTTCATGGGATAATTATTTTTACACTTTTTTACTTATGTCTAATTATACTTAGACTCCCTCTAATTTAAAATTCGATTTTTATGATTTTGGGCTAAAGCAGAAACCAAAATTTTAGGTTATTGTTTAGTATAATTATACTTTCAGTCTAACACGTAAAGGTAAAATGTTTTAAAACATAAAAATGTCAGAAATCATGTTTCAAACAACATGGGGTTAAAATGTTATAGCTTTTATAAATTTTAAACTAGACGGAGTCTTAGAGTGATTACGTATAAACACGTAGTGTAAATATAATTCTCTTATTTCATTCCTCTTCATCCTAGTGTAACCCGATTCCGAAAGACAGACGAAGGCGTAGCGAAGCCACAGTGGCTGTAGAAGATCAGACGAACAGGGCAAGGAGGTTGATGATGACAAAGCCAAACATTCTAGAAAAAGACAAGTGTAAGCAGTCTGACCCGTTAACAGTTGACATCGGCCACTTCTAGAAAGCTCACCTTAGCTATCTGAATCGAATTACACAGTCAAATCGGCGTAGTGTAGTATGCGTATGGCACCTTCTTGGCGCCAATGAGGATCTTAGGATTGCATAAATAGGCATTAGCCTTAGGCCATTGACCTCAGACACCGATACTGCATCGGTCAGAGTAGTCATCTTGGCCACAACAAGCGCCTCAAACATATACAGCAGGTTGGTTGTTGACACACTGTCTGAAGCCTTTCACCTATGCTCGGTCAAATAGACACCTGCCAGACAGACTCCCCCACCAGCAAGCAGTTTAGCCATGCAACTTGACACGTGGCGACACGTGGCAGTCATGCACAAGCAGGACATGACACTTGGCACTCTCCCGTAGCTCTTTTACATGCATCGGCTGTCCAAACCATACAAAAAGAGAAAATGACGCCTTTCAGCGGTCAAATTGAATCCAAGAGAGAAAATACTCTACAAATGAGATATTTTCCCTATATTTCGGCACATACAAAATGCCTAAAGTGGAAGAACACGCAATTGACTTGAGCGTCGAAAGATTTTCCTCGAAGTAACAATTCCGGAGCCTCCAACGCTTCTGATTTTTGTAGGTTTCAGTAGTATATTAATAATCTTTCTACCCAAATCAACTTGTGAATCCGAAGGACGAATCCAGGTTTGTCATTCAGGCGCTAGAAAAAGGGCCTACCAGGCCTTAACTCCACAAACTCTCTGTTTAAAACCCACAACACCCTCGGATGTGGGTAAACATACCTAGAAAGAGGGTGAGAAATCTTCTCACCGCCAAAGACACGGAGGAGCCCTGAACCATCCATCAAAGCAAGCCTTTTATAGGCAAACTAGGGGCCTCAATGCTATTCCAGCACTCACATACGAAGAACACATGAAGTCATCCACTATGTGGCTCAGAATGTTGACGTATTTCATGCCGTGGTCGAGCAAATCAAAGGTAAGGCTCCAAAGGCCGCATACAAAGTTGAACACCTTCCTTAACTCTTTCACAAAGACTTGAAATATTCTCATAGCCATCCAGAATATTTCCCCTAAACCAAAGGGTAAATTCATGGCAAACGTAGGAGACAAATGCAAAAAGCCTCAGATTGAGTCTTCACCTTTAGTGAAAAAGCTATTGAAAATCCCGACGCATCACCATAAGAGTGCGCGCCATGTAGTATTTCCTCATTACAGCTGAGCTAAGGGTGGCAAAGAGGCCTAGGAGAAATCACAGAAGAAATCCAACGCCTGTGGTCACTTCGAAAGGAGAGGCCAGGAAGGGCTACTTCTGTTGGCGTCCGATGAGTATATTTTGACTGTAATAGAGTAAGATGGGTTGAAAGAGGACCCAAAACCATTAGTAGGGGCAAGGGCAAAGAGGAATCCCAAGTTTTACTGCATATTCTGGAAGAACATTGGTCATGACATTGAGGATTGCAGAAAGCTGACACGAGAGATCGAGCACCTGATAGGCTTGAGTTACCTATAATAGTTCTACAATCCGAGACATGGCGCCAGAAAGGCTTACCCCATAGTCGAGGGAAAAGATAATTAGATGAAGCGGTATCTGTCTAAAGCTACATAACAGATACTATATGTTGTAACCGGTGAATTGTAGTAGTAAATTAAAAAAAACATTTTATTAAAAACACCATAACCCTCATTATCTTTTACCCTTCCATAACCCCCTATTCATTAAACTCATTAATACCACAATTACTCTTCTCATTATTTTCCCAACTTAATACCAAATTCTCTTCCTTTCTCATCCCACACCAACGGCAGCAACACAAAAAAAAAAGAGAGGTTGAGAGATAAGAGCAACAGAGAGTGTGAGGAATGAAAAGAGAGGGGGGAAAAGAGAAGGAAAAGAAGGAAGTTTTGTCTAACTCAATCCCGATTTCAACCACGGTATAATATAATTCAAGCAATGTAAGTATCGTACCCATACTCGTTATGATTTTGTGAACTTTATATGTATATTTTTGTACAAACTCATGGATCATGTATTTGTATTTTTGGTTTCATAATTTGTTATTTATATATGCATAGTCTTGTGTATGTATTTATATTTAAGTGTTCATTTGTTGTATATGTGTATGCATGTATTTTTATGTATGTATATGTCGTGTGTACATATGTATGTATATGCATGTATGTATATGTATTTATATATTTTGGCCATAAAGAATGTGAAGATTGAGTCTTTAGTATGGTATTATTTATTTTGTTTCAAGCAAATATAAATTTATGCTATATTTTATATGTGATTTGTTAGATATGTATGAATGTACATATGTGTAAGTATAGAATATATGAATATAATTATCAATTTTCGTATTTAAGTATATATAAATAGGATTATCAATGATTTTTATAGGAAACATGAAATTAAATATTTATTTTCGCATCAAATTATATTTCTAAAAGTAATAAACTGTTTTTGTTCACTATATGAGTATTTATACATGTATTTTGATATTAAATCATATGTGTATAATTATGAATGTTTTTTTATATAGATTATGTTAATTTATACATGTATTTTTGTATTTAATTATATATAAATAATAATAAACTGTTTTTTTATAAGAGATATACATAGTTATATGTCTATTTTCATGTTAAATTATATATGTATAAGTATAAACTGTTTTTAATATAACTATAAATATTCTTATGTTATTTTCTTATCTTAAATATATGTATTATTATAAAACTGTTTTTAATATAATTATATATATATTTAAGTTAATTTCGTATTTAAATATATTTATAATTATAAAAACTGTTTTTAATAAAATTGTATATGTATCTTTATATTATTTTCGTATATAAATATTTGTACAATTATAAAAACTGTTTTTTTTGGTAGAATTATGTATGTATTTGTATTTTTCGTATTTAAATATATGTATAATTATTTAAGCTATTTTTTGAATAAATTTGAAAATATATATTATTGTATTATCGTATTTATATAATACATACATACATATATATATATATATAGAAACTGTTTTTATAAATTGTATTTAAAGACATATTATTTTCGGATTTAAAATATAATATAAATATATATACTGTTTTTAGATAGAATTATATATATATTTATATTATTTTCGTATTTAAAAATAAATATAAATATACAAACTGTTTTTCAAATAGAATTGTGCATTTATTTATCTTATTTTTGGATTTAAAAATATATATAATTATATAAACTGTTTTTGGTTAGAAATTACATATTTATTCATATTATTTTTGTTTGAATTTAACAATATACATAATTATATAAGCTATTTTTTTGAATAAAACTATATATTTGCTTATAGTATTTTCATATTTAAAAATATATATATTATTATATAAACTATGTTGGAAAGAATTATACATTTATTTATATTTTTTATTAAGAACTTATATTAGCAAAAGAATTATTTGGACCGAAAAGGTAGATATATACTTACTTATATTATAATAGTGAACAAACTATTTTGGCTGAAAAGATATAAGTTATATATTTATTTATACTGTATTGGTGAATAAACTGATTGGGCGGAATTATGTATGTTATATATTTGTTTGTTTCCTTTGCAGAATTAAAATATATGTTGGAGAATAAACTACCTTGACCGATAAGAGGTAAGTGGTCTATTTGTACTTGTTATGTTGTCATGCACCAGAGGGAAGTGGTCTATTTGTGCTTGTTATGCTTATCGTGCATCAGTGTGTTGTTTGCTGCATATCTGTAATTGGACTTTTCCCATATGCGAGTTGTGTGTATATGTGAGATAGGTATGTATAAATGAACTGGTTGTATGTATGATTGTACGGTCTCAATGCGCATTGCATGTGTATATGGATGTGTGGGGGTAGACATGCAAGTATATATGCACGTGTATGGGCGCGGGTATATATAGAAGCATGTATGCGCCGGATTCTGGATTGTGTGTGTGCAGCATTCATGGCACGTGCATTAGCATTGCATCCCTTCGGGGCGCTGACTCCACGTTACGGAGCGTGTGTGTTCGCTGACTCCACGTTACGGAGCGTGTGTTCGCTGACTCCACGTTACGGAGCGTGTGTGCGCTGACTCCACGTTACGGAGCGTGTGCTCGCTGACTCCACGTTACGGAGCGTGTGGCCCTATGAGGCGTGTGGTCCTACGGGACGTGTGGCCCTACGAGGCGTGTGGCCCGACGGGGCGTGTGGCCTGACGAGGCGTGTGGTAGGATCACCTCGAGGTTCATGCATTGCACGGTAGAGATATGAGCATCGTGCGTGACATGACTTTTATTGCGTGTGACATGTAGAGAAGGCATGCATCATGAAGTTGCGCATTATTATGTGGAGTGACTTACTTTCCGCAGTTTATTTACTCGATTGACATGTATGTTGATTTGTAAATGTAATCTGTAATTGTCTCTGCGTGTATGATTTTCATAATGGGTATAGATAGGTTGCTTACTGAGCCCGTTGATTTGGCTCACACCACCACTCACCAGTTTTGCAGGTGGGAGAAGTTGGGTATGCTTACACAGGAGTTAGTATACCGTGAAGATTGAGACGGGAGATTTCGAGACTAAGGATATCCATACGAGACTTTTGAGGGTTGATTGAGACAGTCGTTTCGATATTCGAGGTTTATGTATTTTTGAGATTAGTGTTTACATACATTTGATTATTGTATTGATTTAGAAATTCTTAGACATTGTATTAATGATGAAGATTATTTTATCGAGGATTCTTAGTTATGACTTCCGCTGACTTTGATTTACGTCATTGTGATGACGTGTAATTTAATTATATCGACGCCTTGTATTCTTCTTAGTGAGATACGGCGGGTGAGTTGTTTCGAGTACTAGGGCTCGGGACGGGTCGCTACACTATAATAGACTAAGCTACACATTATCCAGTTGGCGTATCGCACCACCCTCTTGCATCAAAGGCTGTTCACCTCAGCCATTAACACCATGCCATTGGGCTCTGGCAAATATTTGATGTATATCTAAATGCATGTATTGAACATGGAACCATATATATAGTACTTGCGAATTTTTATTTCAAAAAACAAGTGCAATGTGTCCATTTATCACTATTTACACTGTTTCAAAGTAGAAATGTGTTAGATAAAAACAAGTTTCTCCTAATTTTCTAGTTGGTAAGTCAAACTCATTCACCTCAGTCAAGAGGCCATAATTAGCTGCAACCATGTCAAATGAGTTCACTACAGAATAAGCCTCCTCAGCTCAGACAAAAAGACAAGCAAGGCAACGTCTCTAATACGATGCAATGCACTTGTGGTAGCTCTTCAACTATGTGACATTAGTTGGACCGAGCAACAGGGAGATTAATATGCAAACTCGTTTTGCACACCTAATGCGTGACCCTAACATAAGGATTTGCTACAACAGATTTTGCGCACGTCTCAATTGTCAAGCTATTGATTTTGGAATTTGCATACTCTACCAAATGATTTTATCATTGGACAAGCTATTCACACTTTCTCTCTTCTTTGCTTTTGTTTCCATTATTCTCATTTCTAAGAGACAAAAAGTTGAAGGAAAAGCAAGGAGTTCCAATCATGGTTGGAGGAAAGCATGAAAAAAGAGTCTCTCGACAGCTACCTGAACTTTACAGGAAGCCTGTCATTTTCTAAATGGTATTTTAAACCAGTTTGTAACAAGTATTCAACGTCTGCAATATGACAACTTATAGCTGTCCTGCTCTATTTTCCTTTTTGTTCAACCTACTGATTCTAGCATGAAAACATGATTTATCTGTTTGTGAGGTGGGTCAGCTGTCTAGCATTTCCTATGGTTCCTGTAGAGTCACAGTTTTTAGAATAAGATGGCCATTTATTTTTCACCAGGAACACAAGTTTCTTTATGTTGATGTTGGTTATGGTGTATAATCCTCGGAGATTTCCGGAAGTTTATATATTTTCGTGTATATTATCCTCCTCCCTTGTTTTCCAGAAAGTGTTGGCCAGACACATTTCCATTTCCAATAGAGTAAAGGACACATACTTTTTTGACTTTAGAATATGATAGAATAAAGCAAAATAACTCACTAAATTAGCTTCGCTTCTTATATTGTGAAGTAGGAGTTGATCGATACAGTTTGACGCTCATTACGGGTCATCAAGAAACAACCTCTATGTGTTTCTAACACATATGTATGGTTGCGTACATCCGACCCTTCATACTCCGCCATTACGGGTCATCGAGAAACAACCTCTATGTATTTTTAACACAAAAGTATGGTTGTGTTTTCCCCAACCATTCTTGGGAGAGCTTTGAACATGACGGAGGAGGTATGGACGTGTACTTTCACCCAACTTCTATTCCTAATTCATTTCAAGTCGGTACTATCACTAGGAGACCTTGGGAATCCAAGCGGCTGCCAGACTGCCGTTTTGAGCTCTCTTTCTCCCATTCTTCCCTCACCCAGTGCCGTATTAGATAACTTTCTTTCCAAAGAAAGATGCGGCTGTTCTCCCGTCATAGTCGGCTTGCTCAAAACATAGCCAGTTGTAGCAGTTGATCGACACAGCTTGACGCAATTTTTATTATGGGTTATTATGGGTCATCGAGAAACAATATTTCTAACACATGACTATGGTTGCATACATCCGACCCCTCCATAGCCTGCCATAGGCGGTAGCTTCTAAAGACAATGATTGTTGTTTCATGCTTGCATATATTTACTGCGAGTTTCCCTTAAAACTCCACCCTCGATATTTGTTAGAGTGCATATGGTGCTCGGTGGTGCCGATTCGGTTTAAACTCTTATGGTGTAATTTCTCATGAGTGGCATGACCGATGATCTTACGTCTACCGGACAACAGAAGGTGAGAGCTTCAAGGAGCAGGCTCTGATTTACAATTCTTAGCTAGAAAACTGCAAGAGTTTTGCTACTCTTGGGGTTTTAGTCTAACGCATATTCTGTCAATTCTTGATTGTGGGTTTGACCTCAAGGCCAGCAGCCACTTGATAATGGCAGAGCTAAGGGTATTAAGCGAACCGAATAGTTTGCGAACTATTCGAGTTTGATTTGTATTTGATTCGAATTCGTTCGTTAAATATACTTAAACGAACCAAATTCGAACACTTATCTAGGTTTGTTTACTAAAACGAGCCGAACTATTCGCGAATTGTTCGACTCGTTTAAACAGTTATATGGTTATCGAACCGAACTCGAACCAATTTTAAAACTCGTTACAGTCAACGAATCGAGCCAACAATTCGTTTAGCTAAACGAATCCAATTTCGAAAACCTAGCATTCAGTTCGGCTCGTTAACCTCAGGCAGAGCCATGCTGTTTGATACTATAAACATATTGCCCTTGAAACACGGGGTTGAACACTTCTAGTGAGATGTTTCCAACAATAGTATTTAGCAATCCCTCTACGATCACTATTGCAATCTTTGGAAAATATGAAATAAGTTTTCAACCAACAGAAGGAACAAGACTCTAACCATATATTTATCACAACACAGACCAAAATCGAATTAACCTTCTCAACCAAAACAAAGGGACAATATACCAAGTGGAAGAAGGTGATCTATCTTGTACTCAGAAAATTACACATTTGGTAGCAAAGAAGGACGCCTATTTTTCACAGCAAGTTGCCAATCCAATATGGCACATGATAACGGCTGACAAAAAGGATACAACCTAAGGACGGAAAGAATATTGATCAGTTACATGTCTCTTACTCAGCTTGGTTCACATAGCTGGAAAATTACTGCTACTCACAATACTTGTCTTGGCTGATCCGAATCAAGTAGCTAGGTCACTTCCAAGGAATGGACATGATGATGAATTCCATGATATGGAGATGATGAATCACCTCTCAGATTAGCCTTAGTTCATATTCTCCAGCCATTGTGATGTATCTCACCCATGGAAGAGCCTGGTAACCACTTTTTTCAATGATTTTCAAATACCGAACCTGCGAAAACATGATATACACATGTTAATGGGATAAGGGTATCTTTCACTATCGACTGCTGTCTTTACTCATAACAACTCAAAGAAAGAAAAGAGAACAGATAATAGAGGAAAAAAAAGTTCTAAAGGAAAAAGGGGAGAAGAAGACAGAAGAAAAAGAAGAAAAGAAAACAGAAGGCCATCAATGAGGCATTCTCAACATTAGCAGCTTTCTCAATCTACTTATTCTGAAATAACTAATGATGCCCAAGAAGATAAAGATACTTATTCCTACACTCAGTCACAGATTTGTTCAGTTTCATGTTGTCTTATCCACCCAAATCAGATTTTTTGCAAAGTGAATGAGAACCCTTGAACATGCAAAGTTGGCTCGATCAGACAAATCTCATCCATCTCGAATGATCAAACATATAGAAGGTATCCAGAAAACTGACCTGCTGTAATTACTTCGATCCTACTAAGGAATGAATTGATGTATAAAAATCCACTATATAACAGGAAAGTTTTTTTTTTCTAAGGGTTGTAATAATAAAAGGTTATCTGTCAAAGAACCTCCAAATATACTTCACAATTTTAAAAACTCTGATACACAAATAGGACAAGAAATGATGGCACCACATAAGATGGCTTTCTAAGAACCCAGAAGAATAACTCAGATCATGTCAAGCAACAAACCACTTGCTTGAGACCATCCACCGGGTCACCTTTATTAACTAGGATTTCAACAAGCTAAAGAGAAAAGGGGAGAGATTTATTTTATTATTTTCCTTTATGGATGGGAGAATCCTTTTTGAGTCTTACCTGTATTCCCGAGACTGTAAAATAGGGAATCTCAAATTTGACACGGATGGGAGCCTTTCTCTCCGGGGTTGCTTCTTCAGCAGTTATACTGGGAAGAGTAAACTCGGCTCTCAGCATGAACTCCTGATCGACACAATTGCAGTATTACAGACAAACTAAAACTAGAAGGCTATGAAAACATGACACATGTACTTAGCAGCAGCTGCTAATCTATAAACAGACTGCTACAGCTAAAAAATTCTAAGATACGAATTTTGAGGCCAACTTACCTTACCACCTGGAAAAGATTTAATTTTCCACATCAACGCGTCGTGTTCAGGTGCATAATTTGCTGATCCCATGGATGTCCGAACGTTCGGATTAGTAGCATCGGATGGAACTGGCAGCTCAATTTCAACATTAGTTGCGGTGCTGAAATTTCATACAAATTCACAAGTAGTCACACAGATTTTCCCAAAGAAAATGAATGCTTTTAAGAAGTAATCATCGGAAAACTATAAACTGAGTTGACTTCTGGAATCAAATACAGAAGTAGTTCATTCATATACCTGCGCTCCTTAAACTGACTACGTGCCTTAACCATTATTTCCATACGGCTTCTAGAATGTTTTTCTACTTGAGCTTCAACCCATATCAGAGGCTTGACCTAAGAGAGAAACAAATGTTGTTTACCATTATTATATCAGTCAGCCAGTATGTGCATGAAATTCAGAAGACAGAAAAGGCAAGTCTCATCATCAAAGTCAAACCTGAGTACTGAGTCTGTAAGTCATGAGATCAAAAGACCCATCAGGAGGTATGAAAGATATTGTTCGATCATTCTCAAATCGTGCCAAACGCACACACCTACGTCAAATAATAAACAAGTTGGCAAAGAGCAAGCATAGACAGGAAAGCAAAGAGAGAGACAAGAGACAACAAGCTTCAAAAGGAAAACGAAGTGATTGAGACAAGTAGAACAAGGCTGCATACTGGTGAAACTTAATGTCATCAAGATCAATGGCTTTCCCTTTAGTAGATCGTCCTTGCGCCTCAAGTAACACTCTATCATTCAGTCCAAGTTTGCATTCAGGCATGCCACTATCACAGAAAACAACGACAAATCGGAAACAAAGTCAAGTGACAGAAATGAGAAAGACTGATGCAACAACAGGACAAAAAGCACACTGGAAATACAGAAAAGCATTGTTAAAAAGATAAAAGATCTTTATTTCCATTCGAAATGAAACTAAAGGATATTAATGAGCAATATTTGAGAACATACATCAGGTCTAATAAACTGTCTAACAAGGATAAGGCACAAGATAATATTTTCATGAAATCTTCAAGTCATGATTAGGTTGTAAATACTAGCATAAGAAGGCAAAAGTAAAGGATAACAATGTTGTAGCAGAGCACGCAAATGACAATTTAACTGAATAACAATCTAAATGAATAATATAGGTATAGAGAAAGTAAGAAATCATTACTGCCCAACAATTTTCACAATCTTACTAGGGTGGAACCTTAAGAAAAAAATAAAAAATAAAAAGAAAAGAAAGCAAGCAAACTATTCGTAAAGGCCAACAACAACAAAAGGCAAAGAACTTAGATGTTATGTCAACTCAACACAACCAAGAAACTCAAATCACTAATGCTAACAAATATCAAAATCTACTACTATGAGTGCATAAAACATTTACTAATTGATTTTTGAATAGCGTTTATGCAGAAGCATGTCCTGCAGGCTGAAACACACCTCAGATAAGTCCGCATCTTTAATGCCCCAACGACATCGGACCTTACAATTTGCCCATTGCTGTTGACCAGTATATTAACGCTTTCCACAACATCTAAAAAAACCTGAGCAGATGACAAACATCTGAATTCGAAGTACAATATCAAAAAAAGAAAAAAAAGAAAAAGGATATCAATGCAACCCACTTCATTTTTCTTGTAGCGTATTCCTTCACTACGCCAAGAAACTGCATTTGTAACAGCCATCGGAGGCCTCTGTGCAACTTCCATCTTATAAGCATCGGTCTTTATAAATTCACTTAGAATCTTAGCTTCTGTATATTGTGGATAACCAAAGTCCATCATTTCATCAAGTAACTCGTACTGTAAAAGATCACAAGAGGGGGGTAAATGTTTAACCTTGATCATGATCATAGTTTAATTAAAAAGGATGACAAAGAAAGCAATCCAAAGGATAAGTCCAAGATCCTCTTACCACTACAACGAAGTTATCCCGTAATGATTCCTCTTCTAACTCTTCAAAGTACTGCTTAAATACCTGCTCACACAAAAAGAAGATTGTGGGTGTTTTTATACCAAGAAAAGCATATGGATAAAGGAAGACGTATCCAATTGTACTTACATCAACTAAACGGTGTAGAAAGAGAAGTATGCTAACAGCATTACAGTTCTGCCTCGATGCAGCCATCAAATAGACATTGTTGTGCTGAATAAACATGTAGCTTACACCATCATCATGCGCAACAGGGTCTTGCGAGTGAGGATCAACCTATGAACAAAGTATTTTTGCCATACGTTAAGTAATTCCATACAAGAAGGTACATCACACTATGAACTATCTGACATTCTTGAGAAATGAAGCCCAGTTCCATTAGCTGCATAGTTTTACCTTAAGCGTGTGTGTGTGTGTCAATCATAATAGAACAAAAAAAAACGTGTCTCTTTCAAGTAGCATCAAAATAACTTGATATTCAATGAATTTAAAAGATCAAAGAGAATTACTAGCCTGATGATTAATTAAAATATACTTCCAATAACGTAAAAGATCAATGCGACCAATGAGGCCTCAATCAAAGAGTTGATATCAAAATGTCACACACTCAATTTAAAAAATTACCACTTTCAGGCCGTCTGTATCAAACAAAACGGGGAAAAACAGAATCCAACAAAAGTGTAAGTGGAGCTCCATTCAATTAAGCTGATCAGATGAATTCACTTACACAATCAATCAATCAAACTCAAGCTCTAAAAACATTCGATTAAGCATAAAAAACGAAACTGAGAGTGAAATCAGAAGAGCATCAACGAAAAATGTAAAAACAGAAAAAGAAAAATCGGGTACCTCATTCTCGATGAGCTTGGTGAAGAAACGTTCGGCTTGGGAGGCAGAAACATCGCCTCGGTAGTCCCTCCACACTAAAACCCTGCCTTTAATGTCAAGTAGGAACAGCGCCGACGCTGCCCCCGCCATACCTTTTTTTGCTTTAGGTTGATTCTTCCCTAACTGGTTGTTCTCTATGTCAATGAAATTACATAGGGAGGCGTGTATATATCACACAGTGGGTATGTGTGTTTGTGTGGAGGCAAATTCAGATCAGATCGGGAGGGAGAAGGCAGGAGAGGAGACACCACTGACGAAGGTGGATGTTGCGATCTGGTGAAAACGGTGATGGTGGTCTTTGTAATTGAGGAGAAATCCAGGGGTAGATTTAGAATTACTTAACAAACAGACTGAAATTTCTCTCCCTTTTTCTTCCTTTCTTTTAATTTGTTGAGTTTCGGGTTTTCCTTTCTCCTCTTTAAAATCCAATTTATTTTTCATTTCTTTCACACTATTTGAATTGGTATGGTCTATCGAGAAAGACTTAGTTTACTTTCTATTAAAATGAAAGTTCCAATTTCATCTCCCACCCATACATATTGCTTAACGTGTTAATTTAATTTTAATTTTAATGTCTATTTTTACAAATGTTATATATTGCTCTATTTTAGCTAACTATGGAAAATTTGAACAAACAAATGCACATTTAATTTACAAAATCATGGAATAAAAATGATGTTCATCTGACCTAAACAATTAATTTATAATTATTAAGAATTTTTCGAGAAAAAAAGTAAGAAAACTATGATGAATATTGACATACTCCTGCTTTTATACTGATCTCATGAGTCCTAAAAAAAGTAAGAAAATTAGATCATTTAAGTAACATATTCTTTGTTTCCACTGCCTCAAAGAACTTGAATTATTCTGTATTTATATATAATACCACTTTTTATTTTGCATGACAAAATGCTTTGGTTGTTACATTTGTCTGCTAAGCAAATACATACTCTACTCATGAATACATGTTTCGTATTAAAATTTACAATCTATGCATATTGTAGGTTTTTTTTCCTTTCTTTTTTTTCTCCTCACCCCACTTTCCTCACCTCATTTGTGACCGCGCGGCACGTGGCAGCAAAAAAAGTGGTGAGGCTAGATGTGGGTGGGGTGGTGAGGCTAGATGTGAATGACCCTCATCTAGCCTCACCACCCCTTGCTGCCACGTGCCGTGCGGTCACACGTCACCGCACCCTCTTTACGGTGAGGAGATCCTATCCCGCACGGGTCTCACTAGGTATAACAAACTCGATAGAAGTTACTTGCCGACTCTTAGCGGGGCTAAGTTTAGATGAAGTAAAATGCTGTAATTAAGTCAATGCAGCCAAAGATTAGGCAGTGGATTATTTAGCTATTTACGATCAAAGCACCGTGACAGAGAAAGTGGCCAAATAAGTAAATAAATAAGGCAAGGAAGGAACAAAAGCCATTTCACCTTGCAACTAGAAATATGATCAGTCCGTTGCTATGTAAGTATAAAATATTTTGCCATGCCTATGATATGTAAGTATAAAATATGTGTGCGTATGCATGTATCAGTTTGTATGTATTCGTTGAGAAGGACTAACTTTTTTTTTTTCTCCTGAAAGCAGAGGAGGACTATCTTGGGAATATTATTCTGTATCTTTTTTATTCCCTGTTGTTCTCCAAGTTAAATAATAAAAAGTTCTAGGGAATAACACAAATAATCTACAAGACAGTCTATAACATGCAAGATCTTAACTTTTAAGGTCTCTTTTCTTAGATTAAGAGTAATAAATTAGAGTTTTCATCAAATGCATCTGAAGGTTATATGTTTTTGTTTTCATCAAATACATCTAAAGGTTACATGTTTTCTATATGTTCTGTTCATTATTTTTTTTCTTTTATTTTCTTTAAATGTTATATGCATAAATTTTATGTTTATTTATACGTTTTGGTCAGTTTTTGCTCTATATCTTTGTAATTATCAGGTACATTTGTGTTTATATACATAACAATTTTTGATAAAAAATAAAATACTTCCATAATAATAAGAAAACCATACAAAAGAAACCGTTAAACCATACAAAAACACAGAAACCCCAATTCCCAAAATGGGTGTTTCAATTAAGTGAATTGGAGGGAAGAAGAAAACCATCTTATTTCCCTCACTAGCAAAGATCGAACTTCTTGAATGGCATCATCTTTCTCGACCTTTTACTGTAAAACTGCAATTCGTCGCCAGCCCCCACCCCCACTTTCACCCAGCTCACCTGCGTACACTTCATTTTACAGTAGAACAAAAGCCTCATCATCTCTCGCGTTTTTTTCGTTTCCTTTTTCCACGTTATGAAACTACTAAAGTTAAAGCAATGAATTTAGTCAGAACCTGACGAGAAATTGCAGAGAAAACACAGTATCTAATGGTTGCTGACTCCCACATGCCTAGAAAATTATATTGTCTCCTAGTTCAGTGACGACTTTCTCCACTTTCACCAACAAATCTGCCAGTAAACAAGTGCCCAACACATTAGCCATCTACTGAAGAAATGTCTAAAGGGAACAAGACGCTCATGCCTCATCTTTGCAAAGTAACTTCAAATTAAGTGGCATGCTGAGAGCATGGTTTCAAGCATCCTAGTAGGATAGACAAGCCAATAATAAGGGTGCCAATGGATAGAGAAGTGGCCTACTTTGCAATATACTCCTCCGTCCCAAAAATTTCTTCAATATAATTTAAGGAAGACAAACTTTGTAGGTTACTAATTCTATTTTACTCTGGATTGGTTAAATGCAGTAAAATAAAAAGAAATCATAAAAGTGCTTAATTGAAGGGTTAGTAGAAAAACTTTGACTACTAATACTTACTATCTTTAAAAAATGTATAATATTTTTGGAACAAATCAGGTTGTTCATTTAACCCAACGGATCCATTGTTTGTATAGCAAATAGGACAACATTTTTAGGACGTAGTGAGTAATAGTTTTGAAAATTCTGTCCACACGCATTGAAACTGACAAAACTACTAATAAAGATATTTTAAAGGAAAAGGAACAAGGACCAGTGCTTTCTTGAGCATGAAACACTAGGAAGCATACCTTGGAAAGAAGCGTCGTCCAAGTATTTCTGTAAAAACACAATGAAAATCAGCATCCTGTAGTTATATAGTGGGTAACTTCTAGTTATGTGTATTTCATGACTCAAGAAATTACATAATTTGCAAGACAAGATACAATACCACGAATTCGGTCTTATAATCAACTTCCTGGATTGTTCTTGCGTTTTCTGCATCCATATAATTCTGTTTAGTGTCACTAATAAAGGGAACTGAGGGAATCCTTGCAGTGCGAAAACTGGATAGAACATTACCCTTTCCAGCTGCAGGACAACAGTTCATCAATAATGAAGAGAAACTGGGAGGAAAATGCGATATGAAGTCGTCAGCTTCACAATTTGGTATATTCACGAGCGCATTTGATTGATCTGCAGCTTCAGAGTTTGAAGTTATCTGATTGGTACTGATGTCAGCAGAATCTGGTTGCCAAGAATCCTCCTTATTCCTAAAATCACCATAACACTTTCAAAATTCACCAAGAATGTACTGAAGTCGAGAACCTATTAAAAAAATCAAGATTCACCACCTGCAAGAAAGTTCACTGCAAGGGGCAACTTCAGACTGTGATGATGGCCCATGGTTATTCTGCTCAATTGGAACTTCAGAACCCTCCATGATTTCCTTTGGTTCAAGATGCATATCATAAAAAAGAAAATGATGACCAAGAAAAGAGCCTAGAAAGTGATTTAGGTGACAACAGTAGCATATCTAACAGTAGGCTTTTGTGGTGATACCTTCACAACATTGATGAACTTTTCTGTTTCTTGAATTGTTGAAAACCTTAAGGCAAACTTTTGAACCTGTAAGCAGGTAAGGTAGCTTCTAAACTCTGAGATTGAAGCAAGGACTTGGAGCTTAAAAACAGAATTGGCTGAAATAAAACGATAAAGAAATTTAACAACAATGTGAACTAGACTTCTCCACATATTCACCCCACACACACACACACACACCCCAAGTTCCTTACATGGACTCTACAAATGCATTTGGACAATCACCAGTACAGGATAAAGGACCACTTCCAAGTGTGTATCATCTTCTCCATCAAAATTGTGCATTCTAGAAATTCCATCTTCCCAAACAGATGGGTAAAAGACTTCAAACTATCATTTGAAATATGCACTGGTGTGGCTCCCATTCACATTATTACTGAAGAGGTATGTTTTTTACTACACAAAAACATACAACACAATATTGATAGCTTTGATCTCAACATGAAGTCCAAGTAAGAGAATACCAAAGAAGGAATTTTTTCCCTGACAGGAGAAATAGTAAATGTCATGTAACTTCTTCTCCAGCTTTCTAGTCATTCAGTTTCATAACAGATTTACTGTATTGATGTCTATCATGTAGTTTATCATTTAGTTTCCTAAAGCAGATCATCAAGCATAAGTTTGTCAGAGACAACATTTTGGATAAGAGGAGAGGAAGCTTATCCAAGAAAGGAAGCGCCAGGAATCATAAAACAATTTATAATACTGAGTAACTTGCCTGGCATTCACAATCTTTGTAGCTCAAAATAACAGCTCTTGTTCCTCTTGCTGGAAATCCAGACACACATGATACCTGGGGCCATGAGAAATGTAGCCGTGAAGTGTAATGCTCTTCCTGTAAAGCAATACTCCCATTAGAAAGAGAAGGCAGTTAAAATTTGTTTATTGTTCGGCTAACCCCATGCCAACCCCTAACCTATCCTCCACCTGCGAAAACTATAGGGGGTCCTAATTAGTCACTTGTATTTAACAACAAAGCCAAACATACATTCCACTATCAGCATCCAAAATAACTTCAGCATTTTAGTATGTTACCTACCTGCTCTTCATGAGGAATGCTAACCATTTTCATTTTCGCCAGCATGTCAGGTGTTTATTTAGGTGAAGGATAAGCTAATGAGGAATCTCAGACCAAGTTTTTGGACAGAAGTCAATGATGACAAGAACAGAGCAGAAATATAGTGAGGATTCTAAATTATCAACAATATGGGCAGTTAACTGAATTTGATTCTCCTTAAAAGGTGAAATCTGGAACTTGCTTCCAGTTCTGTAGCATATTCAAATTAAAAACAAGGAACTGGAACAATAAGACATGAACAAAGCAAAAGAAATCGTCGATACGAGAAACAAAATTAAGTCAAGCTGTTGCTGTAACGATAATGTTGATTGCAGAAAAATTCCATAAGGCTAACAGTTATTATATTTCAGTATAAGTTCGTGAACTTTTACTGAAAAGTATCACGAAGTTTGCAACATAAACAATGTGCTCCGCTCTATTTCATTCGGCAATTTGAAAATGCTACAGATGAAGTGCGGCGGTAAGCAAAAAAGTTCAAGTAAAAATCTGAAAAGCTGAAATTCACTGAACATATATGTCGAAGAGTACAAGCAAAAAATTATCAAGGTAAATCACTCGGAACTCAAATTCCATAATAAATCACCAAAGAAATCAGACTCGAATAAGGAAATAATCAGAAAATCAAAAGACTGGATGAAACAATTTACCATGAGTTTATCACCGAGAGTGACCATTAGGATAGTATCTTCAGATCCATAAGAGCGATCCGGTATGAATTTGACAGTGGCGGAAGGAGCGGAGATCCAAACACCGCCTCTACGGCGTTTCTTAGTAGGCTTAGAGTGAGGCGTGAGAGAAGGATGATGCGTCGGAGCTGCAGCGGTGAGAGATTGTGAAGTCGGAAAGCAAATAAAGCGCGCAAACTGAATTTCCCATTGCTCAACGATCACGTTCATCGCCATCGCTGGCTCCTTGTGATGTGCCTTCGTGAATTTAACTACTCCCGCCAATATGAGAATGTCTTGCCCCTTTCTGGCTGGTGAGATCAGAGGAGGTTGGAAAGGAGGTAAAATATGAGACCTCCAATCATGTCCTGCCACGTGTAAAAAAGTTGTCTTTTTTTTTAAAAAAAATTGAATGTGGTGGGACCAATGACAATGTTTTTTACACGTGGCGGGACGTGATTGGAGGCCTCATATTTTGCCTACTTAACAACCTCTCAGATCTCACTCACGTTGATTGCACAAGTTTTAAAACGGTCGACTATAATTATTAATCAATAAATAGTAAATGCGGGCCGGTTGAGATAAGAGAAGGTAAAAAGTGAGGTAAAATATGAGGCCTCCAATCACGCGTCGCCATGTGTACAAACAGTTTTTTTTTAAAAACAGAAAAATTTTAAATCTCTCTCCTTTTTTGTATACGTGGCGACGCGTGATTGGAGCCTCATATTTTACCTCACTTTTTGTCTCCTATGATCTAAACAAATGCGGAGAAAGCCCCGGGTACCAGACAATTTAGATGGTGGACAATTTATTATTCAAATACTAAATGAGTTATAAGTTGAATACATGTATCTCGCAAATATTACTGTAGCTAATCAACAAATCTCTTCTGGTGAGTAGCTATGAAAAAGTCACTCCCAATTTCAACGAGTTTTTGTCTGATCGTTTCCAAGGTATTTCATCATGATGTTTTGAGTACCCATATTTTATTCTGTTTCTAATGGAGTCAATTGTGCGTTCTTCTTTGACTTTGGAATATGATGAAACAAAACAAAAAGATTCACTAAATTAGATGCGACCAATTTTCATTATATGTCATCGGGAAACGACATCTGTATTTTTCTAACATATATGTATGTTTGCGTACATCCGACCCCTCATGCATCACCATAGACGGCACGACCCCTCATGCATCACAATAGACGGGAGACTCTAAGCCAATAGAGTAATATTGTTGTTGTTTTGAGTTCCCATATTAATATTAGGAAAACTTAAAAAATAACTGTTTTATCAAACGATATAACTATTCCTTTATGAATCTTCAATTCATTATAGAGATATGTACATTATGATCCACCATTTGATAATAAGTTCGAAGCTCTTTACACACATATCCACGTCTATACGAAAGCTTTATTATTTAAGCATGTCATAAAATACAATAGCATTACAACAAAAATTATGTTGCATGTCCATTCTGTGCTGCAAAGGTTTGGATTTGTATTTTCCTCATTGGACGAATCCAACTGTTCAAGTTCGATACGTGTTTGGTTCGTGTTTGTTCGGTAATTGTCTGTAAACGAGCCGAATTCGAACAACTGTTTGGATTCATTTACTAAAACGAACCAAACTGTTCACGAACTATTCGACTCGTTTAAACAGTTATAGTATTATCGAGCCGAACTCAAACCAATTTTAAAGTTTGTTTAGCTAGATGAACCGAGACAAACAGTTCTTTTAGCTAAACAAATTCGAATTCGAAAACCTAGTATTCGGTTTGGTTTGGCTCGACTCGTTAACACCCCTACCACTAGAACGGGTGGAACAAATACGCATTTTCAACTAACACAGATTGAATCCTTTGTAGCAAAACAACAAAGTTGACAACAAGAGAATTTTAGCATCTCCTAAATGGCTTCCTCACTGGCTAAGTGTCTAAATCTGAGCTGTAACTTCATATCTCCTATGCATTTATCACTACTTGAAGCTGCTTTCAATAGTTCACCTTAGTTTCCATTTCCAATTTCTTGAATAGCTGACAGCCTCTCCAGAAACTGATTAAATTCTTCTTCCTTGCTCAACATGCTTATCCTAGCATAATTAGGATCACTTCCAAATCGCCTTCCACCTCGAACCGCAACCTTGTGCCCTCTAAGGATCTTCTCACAATCCTGCGTGCTAGTTTTGCAGCTCATCCACGCGAAAGCTGCTTACAACAAAAACATACACCTCTTAGTTCTAAGTTTCCAAAAATACAACCATCCTATTGATATGACATTCGTATTACTTGTATATATCGAGTTGAATAAGTAACTACTGTTAGATTAGTAGCGAAAAGTTTTACCAGGATGTGCTTCAGTGTGCTGTCCAGTGAAATGGCAATACTGGAGAGGGTACTTGGGGAGATTAAAGAGTCCAGTTCGTTTGACAACATCCCTCAACGCTTCCCATCTTTCGGTCATCAGTGCTTTGCTGTACTCAAAGAAGTTGTCCAAGTCTGAGACATTTTGGCAGCTATCTGAAACAATCCCCATGATCTTAGCAGCTCTGAGTTGGGCTTCTTTTGATACACCAATTGTACTTATCTCCATAAACTTCGTCATCTTTTTCGCCACTTCTTCGTCTCTCACAAGAGCCCACCTGCACATACAGAGTTAAACTTGATAATTTTGGTAGAATTTTAGTCCCCAGTCACAATATGCAGAAAGTATAAGTTTGGGGATATACCCAATTCTTGATCCGGCATGCCCAGTGCATTTGGAGACAGTAAACAGCATTATGTCAAAATCAAGCTTGGTAGCAATGGGAGTGTAGTGAGGCCAATAGTAAGCAAGATCATAAACAACACTTCCATGGTCACGGTTAACCACCGGTTCTTGCATTACCCCACTAGGGTTATTGGGTGAGGTTACCATCTCTATATATGTCCCTTCTTTGTCAAAAATGCGTGCATCGCCTTCCCACTTGTAGAGCCCAGAACGCACGAAATCTGTCACCTCAGGGTAGCACTGCAAGCCAATGCAAAGCTATTAATAATTAATATACTGAAGGATTACACCAAATAATGTGGTATTATGTATTTAAACAGTTTTTCTATTTCCTATGTGTCATAATTAAGATGAAAATACGTAAGATCAATAGGGTGTGCCACCTATGAATGTTTGACGTGTGCATTCAATTACAAAATATATGCACTTTTTCTACAGAATTGTGAACGTTTCTATTTCCAATGAAGTTAAAGGACACATCATTCCATGACTTTGGAATACGATATAATAAAACAAAATGACTCACAAAATTGTTTGTGCTAGTAGTTGATCAACACATCTTGACGATTTTCATTATGGGTCATCGGGAAACAACCTCTGCGTGTTTCTAACACGTGAGTATGGTTGTGTACATCCGACTCTCCATATCCTGCCATAAGCAAGGCTTTCTTAGTGGTGATAGCAGCAGTAGTGCTAGGCTTACTTTCATGATTACCCTTTCTTCTCGGCAATTTACTCTTTCAAAGAGGAGATGCGCGCCTTAGGGTAGGTAACCCAATAGGGAATTTTTTCTATCACCGGGTTAGGAGCAAGAGTGATTTGAGTGTGATTAAGCTGGGACATCAAGAATGACTGAGTCTTTTGTTTCATCAGCTGTGATTT
>AP025067.1:28711361-28775391 GCA_036186865.1 Eustoma russellianum | reverse complement strand
TAGCAGCAGTAGTGCTAGGCTTACTTTCATGATTACCCTTTCTTCTCGGCAATTTACTCTTTCAAAGAGAAGATGCGCGCCTTAGGGTAAGTAACCCAATAGGGAATTTTTTCTATAGGAGCAAGAGTGATTTGAGTGTGATTAAGCTGAGATATTAAGAATGACTTAATCTTTTGTTTCATCAACTGTGGAGCCTAAGACAATAGGGTAATGTTGTTAATTCTTGAGAAATTAAGTAAAGTCCGTTGACTAACTTATAAAAGCTAAATCTCTGCCGATTTATATGAAGCAGGTGGCAGAATCATGCATTTGATCCAACAACGAAAACATGGGATTGTCGAGATCTATATTCGCTTAAAACATGGGATTGTCGAGACATATTCGCTTAATACATGGGGAAAACAACGCTTGGATGATCTATGATTTGAATTCTCGTAGTTCATTCGGCTACCACATGATTAGGTAAAACAAAGCTAATAATAATCACGTGGCCATGTATCTATAGGAACAGTCATCTGAACCATGTCATTAGTAAAACCAACATAAGACACAACTTCTGTTGAAGCATTGTCCGGTTGACTTAAGATGCATTAAGGATATTAATCATTACCACATTAGAATATGTGGTCTACAAGTAACTGATTCATGTGATATGCATAAGTAAAGCAAAATGTCACGTCCACAGGATTCTAGTACGAAAATTCAACATTTATTTAACTGTCTGTTATTACAATAACAACATTATCATATTGTATTAAAGGCTAACGACTATGACGGGTATAGATTGTACGCAACCATACATTTGTGTTAGAAACAGTTTGTTTTCCGATGTCTCATAATAAAAATTGCGTCAAGCAGTGCCGATTAGCTGTTACTTCACAATCTAAGGAGCACACTTAATTTAGTAAGTCATTTTGCTTTATTCCATCATGTTCCAAAGTCAATAAAAAGTGTGTCATTGACTCTATTAGAAAATAGAACTCCATTGAAGATAGAACTGTCTGTAATTAGTAAAGATTAATTAAGATGCTTAATAGTTACCTCCATTTCGATTTAATGTATGCATTGAAACAACAACAACAACATTACTCTATCGTCTTAAAGGCTCTCACTTATGGCGGGGTATGAGAGGGTTGGATGTACGCAAACATTCTCATGTGTTAGAAACACACGGAGTTGTTTCCCGATGACCCATAATAAAAATTACGTCAATCTGTGTCGATCAACTGCTAGTTGACAATATAAGTAGCGCAGCCCGAGTCATTTTGATTTATGCTATCATATTTTAAAGTGAAGAAATTGTTTATTATTGAGTACATTGTAAATGGAAATGAATGTATGCATTGAAACGAATAGTCAATCTGCATAAGCTAGTTTTGACAGTGAAGGATGCTCACCGAGTAAAAAGGAGCTGCTGACACGACGCTGACCGGATCCGGCTGATCCTTAGGAGAAAGAGCATAGAGTGCTGCTTGAAGAAGCTGACTCGAACCGTTTCCGACGACGACGTGGTGGCCCTCCGCCTTGGCGTTGCCCACCACCTCATGCAACCTCCTGATCTCTTGCTCTAATTTTGGCTCCAAAAACCAGCAAAATTTCTTCAGATCAGCGAAGTAACTTAACGATTGGTGCCCAGAAATTGTCAAATCAGCCCTCTCCCCTACCATTTTCCAGTATGCCTCAAAAACTGTTGGATCACCACTGCATCAAATGGGCAAACTAAATTATTTCACTCTCCATTTCGTATTAAACCACATCACTCTTATAATTACAATTTAAAATTAAGGGAGTCTCGTTAAAGTCTAGCCGTGATTGATATCACTTAGGGGTCAGGATCGCCTGACCGCCTAATCCCTCACCCCCTCCGCGACCGCCCGACACGTGACAGTAGGGGATTGTGAGGCTGGGTGGAGGTCACCTGCATCCAGCTTCACCACCCCACCCCGCTTCCACGTGTCGGGGGGTCACGTGGGCGGTCACGGGGAGGGGGTCAGGTGATCTCATTCGATCACTTAGATGCTTGTGTTTGTACTTCAGTCATAAGTTAATCTTGATGAGACATTCAAAAGCACAAAATCTATATTCATCGTAAAATAAAATCGTGTAGGAAGTCGGTGACACAATAAACATATATATTTAGCTGTTTTTTTGGCTACATGGGATATATATATATATATATATATATATATATATATATGGTCCTAAGAAGTCCCCAGAACATAGTCAAACTAGTTCTGGATAGGAGTTCTCGAAAGGAATGTCAGGGGTTCAATTCTTGCAAAAGTCAAGAGAGTCCCTTGTCAGCAAGTGCATAGTGTGGGAGCTTCCTAGTCTATAGGCTTGTCTGCAGTGCTGAGGGCTCCTTATGAAGACTACTGTGTATATGACCAAGCTCCTGCTAGCGGGCCGTTGGATACCTGATTTACATCCTTACACTATCAAGCCTACAGGCTGGGGGATCCTTATAAAGACTACTGTGTATATGACCAAGCTCCTGCTAGCGGATCGTTGGGTACCTAAATTACATCCTTATGAAGACTACTGTGTATATGACCAAGCTCCTGCTAGCGGGCCGTTGGGTACCTAATTTACATCCCTACACTACCAAGCCTACAGGTTGGGGGCTCTTTATGCAGACTGCTGTGCATATGACCAAGCTCCTGCTAGCGGACCGTTGGGTACCTGATTTACATCCCTACACTACCAAGCCTACAGGCTGGGGGCTCCTTATGCAGACTGATGTGTACATGAAAAAGCTATTGCTAGCATACCGTTGGATACCTAATTTACATCCTTATACTACTATTGGGACTGAGTATGGCTAGGATCCTTACTGCATGGGGTTTTCGATCACTATCACATGGGATTGCTTTTCAGACTTTTGCTTGGCTTTTTACTTGTTATGCTTTCATCTCTGGACAGCAATTTGAAAAACGAAAATGGGCGTCTTTTAATAGAATAATTTTAATGTAAAAGTTACTTGCTTTTTTTTAAATTATTCACATATTGCATCTTAACGATCCCACCCCACCCCAAAAAATTAATAATAATAATAATAATAATAATAATAATAATAAATATAAAATAAACTTTTCATGAATGCCGTTTAGACCACTATACTTCAAACGAAAAAATGAAACAATTTTCCGGATATGAAAGATATAGAGAAGGAAAATCTAAACAACAACAACAAATACCCATCATATACCAACAACATCTTATTATTGAAAACGTAACCAGTTTTGTGAATGATCTTAGCGAAATTATTAATGCCTCCTCGGTCCCCCGTCCACCCACCGACCCACTAAAAAGGAAACTTTTGATGAATGCCGTTTACATAACTATACTTAAAATGGAAAAATGAAACAATTTTCCGGATTGATCTTAGCGAAACGTCTAATGCGCCTCTATTGTAATGCATGAAAAGCAGAGTGTTTGATGTAACTTACTGATCGAGATTGATGACGGTTTCCGGTGATATACTCCGCCGTGCTTCAGCGGCTGTGGCAGACGGCACGGCGTGGCTGTTTTTCCCGTTGGAATCGGCACGGCACATCTTTGATTCCTCCGATTTGGTGATTGAAGAACTGAATAATAATAAAACGAGAGCAGGTTCTTTGAAAAGTTATTTTGCTGAGTGCGATGTTTTTGCTGTGTGGCATTTGCATATTTATAGACACCACCTATCAGCAAACTACAGGAAATGCTATAAGTACCAATTACTTCCTTCTAGTTCATGCATCCTCGCTTGGGCATCCCACCTGTAGGACCCGTCTGGTCCATTATATTATGCAATTGAAATCTTTTAATCATAATTATCATTAGTTTTTTTTAAAAAGGTTGTATCCAACCAGTAAGAGTCCTTCCAACTCCGATCCCACACAAATTGTAGGAATGTGAATCAGTAACCTGACAAAGGGCATGTTAATTATATACACAGATGCAACATTATGAAGCCCCAATCAAATGGAATTCCCCATAAATACTTCTGGAGAGAGTCGAACTCTCAACCTCCCTCTTTCAAGTTGATTACCTCTTGTCTTTTTCCATTAGACTATGTCCTGGGAACTCATAATTATCATTATTCACTATATATAAGGTCTACTTCATTGTGTTTGATGTAATTTTTGATATACATATACATACATATACATATACATATATATACATATACATACATATATATATATATATATATATATATATATATATATAGGCACATATATACAGACACACACACTCTTTTAATATATCCCAAAAATATTGTCATATTTGATCAAACAATTATTTGATCAAACATCAATTAAAACAAAAAATTTTAAATATTTAAAATAATAGTTTGTGAAAATAGAAATTTACATTATTTATGACCAAATTTCAATTACTAATGTATAAAATCCTCTAAAAATTTAATTTGAATTGAGAGTTGACCAATTGATTCTTTGATCAGATATGATAATATTTTTGAAATGAAAAGAGTAATGTTATAATCCACTACTTGTAAGGTCCACATTATATGGATGAAACCCGATCGTGATCTCATGATCTGTTTATAGTCCGCATGATAATGCATAGGACCATATGTGATCAAGGGACCATATGCAGAGTCCTCATGATAATGCAATACGTGAAGTTAGGGATGAATCAATATATATATATATATATATATATATATTTAAAAAAATGGTTGGATAATCGAACTCGAGACCCAGGAATGGGACAAATGCTACTCAACCGCTAGACCTAAAGGTTTTTCGCTATATATATATATATATATATATATATATATATACATACATACATATATATGTATGTATGTAGGTATACAACAACAACATTATCCCATTACTTTAGAGTTTCTTGTCTATGGCGGGATATGGGGGTCGGATGTACGCAACCATACTCATGTGTTATAAACACACAGAGGTTGTTTCTCGATGATCTGTAATAAGCGTCAAGCTGTGTCGATCAACTTGTAATTCACAATATAAGAAGCGCAGCCAATTTAGTGTGTCATTTTGCTTTATTCCATTATATTTCAAAGTCAAGGAAGAGTGTGTCCTTGACTCCACTGAAAATGAAAAATATATGTATGTATATATGTATATATAAACATACGTGTGTGTATTAGACTAGAAGATCAGATAAGTTTAAGAGAGAACATTAATTACTTTTTGTTTATTTAATTTTTGTATAGAGAATTGACTGATTTATTATCACATTTGAGAAAAGTCTGCAAGAAAGTCTTAGACATCATATTACTTACTTTAGTTTATTCATCAATAAGAATAAAGTGCATTTTACGTGTAGTAGCTGCATGTGAGATCCATTGAATTGTATGGATGAAATCTTCTGAGCATACATATTATAATTTCACTTATACACGGTAATGTTTATTACATTGTTTGGTGAAATGTTCTGATCATACATATCATAGTTAACTGATTTATTAACAAACTCTCAAGGAAAATCTAGAACAACATATAACTTGCTCTTTTTTACTGAAAATATTGTTCGTTCAATGAAGTCAAACTATTTTGCTCATTATTACTTTTCTACCCTACTAAATAATTGCATTAAAATAGAGAAATCATCTAAACGTTAATTGAAAGATAGCATCAAAACATGAGTAGAACAAAGAAACGTAAGAACACACATTTCTATGTCTACGCTCTTGTCTCTATATTATAACTGTTCTAAAACGGCTCGAAGTCCTCCTTGAACATTTCCATGGCTCACTGTCTGGCGACCGATTCAACTTTAAACAAATTCAAGTAACACAAAAAGATACACACAAAAAACACGGGGGTGAGTTAGAAAACCTCAGTAAAGTCGAAGAGGAGATTAACAAGTAATAATAACATGTAATTTTCTAATTATACAAAACATGATTTAGCACACATATGTTAAGATTTAATCGTTTAGCTCTATTTAATGTATTTTTAAGATTCTGTCAAATTTCTCGGTAGCTAGAAATCAAATTGATGTCTCCAGAGTCAAGAGGGAGAATCCTAAATTCAAGGTCTGAACTAGATAACTGACGTATCAGACAAACACATATATTTTTGGATCAGATCTAACATATCTTACATGGGTTCGAATTTCGTAGAAAAAGACTATTTTGTTAAGCGCATCAGTCAAACAATAGAAATACATGAACCATAAATAGATACTAAAAACATGCATGTTTACCTACCATATCTATTTATGGTTTAGACACTTGCGTAGTTAACCTTCATTAGTTTACTAGTAAATCTCCTGTGGTGACTTAAAAAAAATTCTATTACCTTGGATATTTGTTGTGGTAGAAAAAAGATGTCTAAAGCTAACAGTCGTTTTTATCTAATTTTCCACTCAGCGGTTGCAATCCTTTCTCAACTACCGAGCTGAGCTGCAAAGGAGATGAAAGTTGATCTCTTGGAGTTTGGCGGGATGAGATCCCCACACCGCTTTGTTCACCGCGCGACACGTGACAGCATGGGTTGGTGAAGCTAGATGATGGTCACCCGCATCTAGACTCACCACCCCCTCTGCTGCCATGTGTCGCGCGGTGAACAGGGCGGTGAGGGGATCCAAACTCGCGTAAGACAGTGAGGAGGAGGGGTTGTGGTATTTTCTTCATGGCTATCATTTTTTAAAGCAACTGGTAAAATTGTTGTTTTGTGAGCTTAAGATTACGGGTTCGAGCCATAGAAATGTTGGAGAAAAGTTAGTTGTGGGAGTCGGAAAATTTTGGATGGCAAGTGGATTTTGTCAAACACCATACTTTGGGCTTAATTACGATTAGTATTCGTTAATCAAAAACGAAAACTAAAAAAATTCATAAATTATCTATGTAACGCGTAGATGAATTTAGGTTGTTGAATCACTCGATTCTAATACCGGGTGAATGAAAAATTAACGCTCAAAGTTGGAGTAAAATTGGAAGTTATTTGGCGGTTTCTTCCACTACCAATAACTATTCGGTGGTTATTGCAGTAGTGCGGCGGTTTCTTCCACTACCAATAACTACTCGGTGGTTATTGCAGTAGTGGGGCGGTTTCTTCCAATCTAACGGTACAGATCAAAACTGATTGATCTAACGGTACGCATCCAATCATCTGATAACTTCCAGTAACTTCTCGGTGGTTATTGCAGTAGTGGGGCGGTTTCTTCCAATCTAACGGTACAGATCAAAACTGATTGATCTAACGGTATGCATCCAATCATCTGATAACTTCCAGTAACTTCTTCCTCTCTATAAATTCCTTTCATGTTGAAACGTTTTAGATAGAGATTTCGAAAATCAAAAGGCGTACGCAGCTTCTTCTTCTTCTACTTCTGTTTTTCATAAAACGTTTTCTTGCATTCATTGCGTTCGAGAAATCAGAGCACCTTACAGGTTCGTCGAGTTCTTACGTTGCAGTGCCGTTCGTATGAACAGAAGCCGTTGTATCCTGGGAGACGTTTGCTACTACCGGTTGGGCACAGAATACCGGAGCAATTTGTCTTAAGGACAGAGTCCTAGACTCGCCTCGGTTTGCATTTTCTTTATGCGTTGTTGAACAGCATGTTTATGCATTTTGGATAAATTGTTCACTCCTTTTATGTTGAAACATTACTGTTTCAACCATATTCTTAATTGTCATGCTCAGTGCTTCACTAATTAAATGATTATTGGGATATATACATCCATTGGAAATTAAAAGAGGTTACTTGCAATCCATTTCTTCATTACAGTATACGTATATATGCTCGAGTGCATTCGGATATATATATATATATATATGTGTGTGTGTATGTGTGTGTGTATATATATATATATATATTTATATATATATATATATTTATATATATATATATTTATTTGTCAAACTTACCTATCGCATATCTGTATGTATAAATAAACAAAGGCCTGGTTTAATTCATGCTTACGCGTTGGTTTACATTGTTTCATTATACCGCATATCATTTTTGTACATATTGATAATATTGTTAATTATTAATTTCGGTTCTAACAAGAAATAGCCTCTTGCATAAAATGTAGGGTAAAATTGTGTACATCAGATCGCGAAACGTTCTGACCCCTTTTTGGACTCTGTGTAAATACGGAAGACTAGTACAGAAGAGGTACCTGAATTGAAACATGAACTTCACAAATGTATCACGTATACCCTTTTTTAATACACTTGTCCCTTTCCCTTTGTTGCTTCTCACACAAAGTCACCCGTATACATTTACATATTTGCTGTTAACCTTGTGATTCTATGGGTATGTAACAATTAATATGTTTATACATGTAAACGTAATATATATCTCAATGTATATGTATCTATGTTTAGTGATCTTAATAGGTTCGTATTCGAAAAGATATACTTTAGCTAGTAGTATAGTAGTGGGAGGTTTTTATAGTTATGTGAAAAGTATTAATGTAGTAAAATTAATTTAAATCACAGGAAAACACATACTCTGGTACTACTTAAGGATTTATATTTATTACTAGTTTTAGTCTTAAACTTTGTCTCTGTTTAAAGACGGTCCTTCTAATTTTTCTAACACTAGTCGATCAATAAAAATTTCTTCACATTTAATATGTAGTTTTCTTAATTATTACCTATTGGAATTTTGAGGTGTTACACAGGTTAGGGAAGAATCATAATTTTTTGTACATAAGATTTTACCAGGTCAGTTTAAGGGACCATATCCTTTATTTATTTATATTTTTGCATTTAACCTTTATGAGATCCACGTGGTGGTAACCTACTTAAATGTGGGATCGCCGTCCTTTTCCTTTTCTTGTTTCTTATATATCTATTCTTTTTCCTCTCCCTTTCATTTTTTTTTTTATTTTATTCTGTTGTTATTGTTACTATCTATAGGACATTGACAGAAGGTTGCTCCAAGCCTTGTCTGAGGATGTTTCCTAGGTTGTGTAATATGATCCTCCTTAAAGGGTCATTGAGAGGAGTTGAGATCTCCTCACTCTCACTTTCCTCACCCTTTTGTGACCACACGACACGTGACAACAAGAGAGGGTGGTGAGGCTAAATGAAGGTCATCTGCATCTAGCCTCACCACCCCCTTTACTGCCACGTATCGTGCGATCATGCGTTACTGCACCCCCTTGCGGTGAAGGCATCCTATCCCATTGAAAGGGTCTTTCCAACATCTAACAAATCCCTTCAGCACTAAATTCGGGATCTAAGATATCCCTGATACGATTTAAATGAGTCTAACCCTAACTAACCTTATACAATAAATTCATACTTTCGTTGCGAGGGTTTCCACTGTATTAGCCTTAACGAATTTAATAGAATATGTAAATCCAATCACTAAATGACTTTTTATGTAATAGGCCAAGAATTTGGTGGTGACAAGGTGTCTGTACCCAAACCTGCTTCGGTATAAGAAACTGGCCGTAGGGTCCGGACATCAACACTGCGGCTGCCAAAATTCGAACCGACAACTTTAAATGCAAATATCATTCGAATACCAACTAAGATATGGTCTAAAGGCTAAACTCACCGTCTTTCAGAATTTTGTTAGTTGAGGTTAAACTCATTTAGTGTGGCTACATATAAACTAGATGAAGACAATATTCTTATCGATAATCGTAAATTTTGTCAACGTATTTTTATTAATGTTCTTATGGATAATCGTAAGATCTAAAATCGATTTAATGATATTAATATATTTGAACATTTTTCCCCCTAAAATTCAAAGTAATTCGTGTTTTGTAGAAATAGTTTTAATGCATACTTTAGTATATACTGCATTTCCCGGGCACATTTGTGCCATAATATAGTTTCCGTCTCGATAAAATGAGTTAGGATCCTCTCACCCTAAATTTCTCATCCCACGCGTCACCGCGCGACACGTGACAGCAGGAATGGGTGTTGAGGCTAGATGATTCTTTTTCTTCTTTCCTTTAGATAGGAGAAGTGTATAGCCCAATCAGTGAACATAATGAACAGAATCTAGACAAAATCGTGTCTCGCGGGTTGGATAAGAATTTCAGGTACGAAAGTTGAATTTTACTATAAATGAAAATTATGACAAGATAACATGAATGATAAAAGCATAAATAATCTTAATATAAACATGTCCTAGTTTTTTTTTTCCTTCTATGAAATAGACCAACTCCCCGTTGATAAAAACCTTATAGACATTAAAGAATAGTTGGTGATGAGGATGGATCCCCACCAGGTAGACCAACTCCCCGTTGATAAAAACCTTATAGACATTTAAAAAAAGCCTTCTAGTTTTTCCCTTCTATGAAATAGACCAACTCCTAGCGTCTTGTTGTGGTCTTTTTCGTAACCTGCGAGCGAAAGACAACATTAGAGGCCCAGAGTATTGCTTAAGTCAGTTTCGGACATTTTTATATGTGACATGTTAGAAGTAGAGGTTGAAGCAACCTGATAAGAGCTTCCTTTCGAGAGAGGGTGATTGTTTAGTGTGAGACGAGCCGTCCTGAGCTCAGAATGGGCTTGAGCCAACTTCTACTTCCAGCATAGTCACATACAAAAATGTCTGAGACTGACTTGAGCACCGGAGGGCCTCTAATGATGTCTTCTCCCTTGCAGGTTACAGAAAAGACCACAACGAGGCGCTAGCGGCGTTATCTTTGGATCATCTCTGATCCACCTAGTGGGGATCCGTCTTCATCATTTTGGCTATAGAGGAAGGGCTACACTGAGCTTTTTTCAGCATAAGATGAGCTTGGTCTGGCTTCAGCTAAGGAAGCACTTCTTTATAGGTGTTGGAGCAGAAGGTTGCATGGCATGGAGCAACGTGGAGATGACGGGTGGCTGCCCTATTGACAGCTTTTGCGTGCATAGCTGTCACGCGGTGACAAATGGCTGCGCTGCTGGCAGCTCCCGTATGCATGTGTGCCACGTGGTGACAGATGTCAGGCTGCATGGCGCTGGGTGTTGGCTGGCAGGAGTCTGCATAAGCATGTTGTGGCCGAGCTGAGGTGTCGTTTGGGCAGTTCTGCTACGAAACCGAGGTAGGGGTAGCATGTCTGAAGTTGATCAGGAGGGCTCTGCCGAGCTGACCTGGACGGACTTGTCTGAGAGGCGATGACCTTAGGCGTTCTCGCCAAGCTGACCTGCTGTTTGATTCTGACCTGACGTGGACACTGGATGAGCTGAAATGAAGAGCATAGCCCATGTCCCTTGCTGAGCTGATTGATCCGAACTGCGAGACCAATTGTGATAGCGTCTTGCGCTAAGCTAGGTATATCGACAGATTTTCCCCCGAGACTAGCCTGTGACTTTGCGGGCGAAACTAGTCTTGGTCGAGCTTGACTGGTTAAAGTCTGCTGAGGAAGTTCATCTTCCAAGCAGGATTGGCAGAGCAGAGCTGGGATGACTGGACTTTCAATGGTGGAGCCCACCAACGTTGACTGTTGATGACTGACGGAAAAATGCTTTGTCATATTCAACAGTCAGTTTCTGAGTTTATCTGTTAGTTGTTACATAGTAAATAAAATTAGATTGAGTATGAATAAAGGTTGGGTATGCCAATATAAATTGCCCAAAATAGAGTGGAATATGATGTTTCTAAGAAGCTATACAAAAAGATCCATGAGTATGGATGAATGGACCATGTTCATAGTCTATTTATCGTTGTTGTAACAGATTGATCCCCGTTGAACTTAAACAAATTCTTCTTGCATCAAACAATGTTGTCTAATGTTTTATTAATTGATTATGTTTTATTTGAAAAGTTTTTCTTTTTATTTTTATCATATGACAAGAATGTGCATATTTGAAAAATTATATTCAGCGAGAGCGTTGCAAGCCTCTCGTAAAAAGATGACAATGAAACTTAAAATTTCCCGGAATGGAAATTAGAAATAATTGACCTTTGATTCGTAATCGCGGAGTTGACAAAATTATTATTATTCTCTTTGTTATATACCATTATAAAAAATGGACAACATTTACCATTATCTAATCAAATAAGGATTATTGCCATTGCAACATGAACTGCGTAACTTTTTTTTTAAAAAAAAAAACCCTAAAATCACAAAACTGGAGCGCGATAAAATAAGTGCATAAATTAACTTAGTGAGTCGTGATTATCTTAAAATATAAATACATATGATTGCTTTGCCTCATTTTCTTATAGTTCTTACGAATTTCTCATCTATCTTTTTGTTCTTTTCTTTTTGACCGCAATCTTCAATTCTGGGACTGTCGTATAGGTGCGATGAAAAAATGATTAACTTTTGGGAGAATTTTCAAATGTCCAATCTCAAAGAAACCTTTTCAAATTTCTTATTTCACGTTTAACTCTCTATATATATATTTTATATCTGTAGAGTATATTGATTATAAAAATGTTTATATCAGAGTTTCTCTTATTTATATAACATCCATTTTAGTAGAAATGTTTTTGTCCAATGTTAATTACAGTATTTGTCTATCTTTAAGCAAGAACATTAATCTTTTCTTAATTGCTTCTCTAACGTATTCATAAGTTCTAACCATTAGAACACAACTCAAGTGTATCTTGGTTGAATCAAATGAATCTACCTGCTTAGATGTGTGCAACCTTGTTTATGTGTTGAAAACACACATAATTTGCTTTCATGATAAGATTATATCAAGTTGTGTCAATCGACTGTTAGTTCACAATACAAAAACCGTAGTCAATTTAATAAGTCATTCTGTTTCATTCAATCATATTCTAAAGTAAAAAAAGTATGAAATACAAAAAATCTAATCAATTTAATAAGTTATTTTGTTTCATTTAATCATATTCAAAAATAAAAAAAGAGTGTGCAATTCGAAAGGAAAAGAAACAAAGGTTTGTAAATAACATGGAATATTAGTTAGCAATCGCTTGGTAGTCGCTAAAGATGATAAAAGCAGTCACAAATTACAACGTTAATATATTTTAGTTTCCAATGGCAAGCCGTCGCAATTTCAGCGCAAAATCTCGGACCAAATATTTACGTTGAACCCAACCAGTAAGATCCACCACACACAGTTTCAAAGATAGTGTAGAAATGTAAATCATGTATTCAATAGTCCGATAGCAGAAGCTTAGTCATATACACAGTAGTCTGCATAAGGAGCCTAGACCAAATATTTAGGGGCAAACAACTTTTTCAGCTGACACCCCCCATATGACCCTAAATTCATCTTCTTCTATTCTTTGGAACAAAAGCTGAATCTCTCGTATCGTAACCCTCACCGCACCAGTCGAAAACACATTTATAGAGAATTGAAATCAAGAAGTTAGCGGCTTCTTAGATTTGTTATATCTTATTCAGTGACCGATGTTCCGTACAAACCAAGCTTTCGGCCTAACAACAGAGGAACACCCACACTATTTGTTTTTGAAATCCAACTATTGAACTATTCGAACAAATTTCATATTTCAATACGAATACCAAGTGAATTACAAATTTCAATACGAATACAAAGTGAATTACGCTTTAGATGCTATCTCCTTCTCTTCCGGCATAAGCGAAAACGGGAAAGGAAAAAAAAAAAAAAAATCGCCGACACTTCAAAAGAACATCGGCGCAGATCGGATGCTGCCGCACCAGGTTGGTCTTCCATTTCAGTTACCATCCTTTTCTAATCTTTAGAGGCTCGGAAAATTCGTGCTTTTTTGCAATGGCGAATAGCTCAGCTACTTTGAGATTTTTGTGGGTCTTTGAAGGTGACGGCAGAGTTCAGGACTGTAGATGTGCTTTTAGCGTTGGAATTTACATTGTAAATCTGTTACCCGAGGATCACTTAAGAGAACACAAAAACAAAGTAAATAAATGCGGAAGTGTACCTTGCTCCGTTGCTAAACGCTGTAGGGTTCTGACACGCGTGACAACTGTGTCTTCCAAGGGATTGCACGAACCCACCAGTTGTTGACTTCACTAAAAGTTATCAACAACTACCACTATTATTCCGATGGAGAGAATAGATAGTGTGTATCCTTCTCGAAAGTGATTAAAATATATAATGTAATATAATATATATGCGTGTGTGTTGTTTGTTTTGCAAATGAGTAAAACAAACAACAGAGCCTTAGCCTTCAGAAGTTAAATTGCAAAAGGCACTTTGCAAATTACGAAAGCAACAATACCACCCTCTCTGAAAGACTCTTATCACTGCACTTGCACACACATATATATATTAATGAAAAGCAAACGTTTCAGACAAAACTTAAACAATTGCAACCGCTGCAAACGTTGCAATTCAAACGTTTGTAAGTTTTAATTATGAAACGGCAAATTTATTATATATAATAAATTATATATATTAAATAGCTTACTTGAAACGCTTTGAGAAGAATACTCGTGGGTTCTTGTCCCTCGGGGACCAGATGTCATTAATAATACGGTCTCGACTTTACGAGCCCTACCATCAAGGACTGTAACCGTATGACTGTCTACACATTTAGTGATCCATTCAGATTACACTGTGTATCCACTAATATACCGCAGTGATCACTTAACGCGTGGATACGTACAAATATTACGTAACATTAGTAACATATAATATATAACATACATAAGTCCACATATATTTGATATGTAACTTAAGTCATACGTGTCGTGCACTACACGTATGAGCATATCAAATCCAACATTTAGGCGATGTAATTTTTTTATGCTGAATAGCTTATTCTGAGTCTCATTACAAGTGTTGTTTGCAGAGATTGAGAATAGTCAATTGAAGATTTTCATCGGTTTGGGAGGACAGACAAGAGTGGAAGAGAAGAAATTGAAAAACTTCCAGTTAAAAAAGCTAGTGTCGACCTCGAGGATACCAAGATCTGACTGAGGTAATTAATTAGAAATCATAAAAACTGAGTCTGCAATGTGCTTCGATCATAGTTGTTTTCTCTTACGAATTTGAATCTGTGAGGGGTAGAAATCTGGTTTCTAAAAAATAGGCGAACGAATGAGTTCATCTCAATTCTCTTTATCACGAAGTCAAATACCCGGTGCCAGTTTGATGATTTCTGAATTTTCTGGAGTATGTATATGCATTCAGGCATTCTGGACTATGTTTAATCTTAAAAAAATGTATGTGCATATGCGTTTTAGACTTGGAGGAATATATATGTATGCTGTTGGACTCTCTTAATGCATGAAGGGATTCTTGTGATAACTGAACATGTGTTGCTAAAACTGAAAACATATGATCTCAGGGGGCTGTTATGACTTATGATGATTTGGTGCTGTTAACTCCTGGGATTGATAGTTCGGAGACTTGATAGGATTGAGCAAAAGTCGAAAATTTTCAAGTTTAAGTGATGCCTGTGTTGGACAGGGATGGTGTGAAGGTTAAAAGTGAAGCAAAATATGAGACTTGCAATCACGTGTCGTCATGTGTATAAAAACAAAAGGTACTGCTTCTTGTACACGTGACGATGCGTGATTGGAGATCTCATATTTTGACTCACTTTTATCTTATTCACATCTGATTCGATAATGTCAATCCTTAAAACTTCCAATCTGATTTGGTGAAATCATTAGGCTGTCAAGTTTCTTGGGCTTTATCAGGTATCAAGTGATTGAACAATTTTACAATGGGATATGCCCTTTTCTGCAATCTGATGTCCTGGTGTCTCTTGATGATTTGCTCATACAATGCATTTGTGTGATAAATTGCATATGATATTGAATGGTTCTCAAATTGCAAACCTGCAGTGGGAGGCTTGGCTATGTCATATTTGTCTATCTCTTTTTCTTTTTTAACAGTGTACTCATTGTATTTATATTATACTAAGTGATATACACACACATATATATACATATACATCTATATATATACGTGCATTTTCAGTAAGTTTTTCTTTTTCAGATTATATACTCATCGAGTATAAAATTATAGTTGTTTAAGTTTAATTCATATTCTACATTAAACTCAATTGCGTCACAAAACGTCAGATGATATGATGATCTGATGATGACATGTGATTACATATTGTCATCTTTCTCTTTTTTCTTCCTCCATTCTCCTTCCTCTCTCTTCTCTCGTCCACCTATCACCCACCGGTGTAATTTCTGAACCACTCTCTTTCGGACTCTTTACATACCACTATTTCACTCTCTCAATCCGCCCTACCCCGCCACAATTTCATTCTTACTTTTTGCCTTCCCGCCTCCGCCCAAACCTCTCGCTATAGTACCATTATACACGTCTATAATTATCTCTGGATTAACTTGTTTTCAATTATTCGAGTAAATAAATTTACTTATTAAAATATCGGTATATTTAGTATAAAATATTTAATATTTTTCTCATTTTAAGAATTTAATGTACTAATAAATATAGGTAGTTTGTTTTACAAATAATGTAACGTATACCAGAGAAATAGTCGGGTTAAGATAATTATTCAGACACATCTTTTGGTTGATTATTATTATAATCATGAAAACGGCCTGAGGATATTTCAAGTTTTTGAATTTAGAGGCTCATCCTTTCCTTCCTACGCTCAGAGAGATTAGAAGGGAGAAGAAAGAAAAATAAATGAAGGGAGGTTTACTCGACCAAAAGTGTAAATGAATCGAGCGATTTATAAGTTGATCGAATTTAAGTCGGGTTTACATTCGATTACTTGGCTTAATAAAGGTCAGAGGTGGAACTCAACTTAAATCGACTACTTAACGAACTAATCTTGAATATATTTAGACTCAAGACGTTAGTTTATGAATACATTCGAACTTATATATATATATATATATATATATATATATATATATATTATATACAATTTGATGCTATATTAGTAATTTGTTCGGTAGAAATATATGTATATTCGTTTGATAGAAACAATACATTAAACCTAAAAGTACCAATTATTGTAATAATAATAAGTTTTTGATGTGAAAAGATCAACAAAGATTCAATTAGGGATGTCAAACGGATAAAACGAATACGGTAACACAGTATCTGTATTCGAATTCGTTTTTGTCTAACTATATCCGAATTCGTATCCGAATCCGGACGGATATTTAGGAAGTCATCCGAATTCGAATTTGTTCGGATTCGAATTCGGTGCCGGATATCCGAATCCGTATTATATATATTTCAAATTTGTTCGAATATCCGAATCCGAATTCGAAATCAGCAAATTTACAACAGTGGTATACATATTTTCATATATATTTTTTAAAAATTTTAAAAATAAATATTTTTACATATTTTTTATATATTATTATATATTTTATTATATATTTTTATTTAATTTTAAAAATATCTATTCGGATACGGATATTCGGATACGGTAATGACTATACCATATTCGTATTTGTTTTTCTAATACTATTCGGATACGAATTTGAATACGGTGAAACGAATGTACAGCTCTTACCATATTCGATTTGGACAGCCGAATTCGAATTCGGATGTCGGATATCTGATAAGTTTTGACAGGCCTAGATTCAATAATGTCTGTTCACAATTAAAAGCTTTTTTACTTGTACGTACAGTTTCAGAATAAAAAAATACATAATGATTGAGAATGAACATGCTAATACGTATACATATTCTATACTTGGTATGTAAAGTTTCTCCGTGATTAATAAAATTCGTTGTTTTTGCCAAAGAGAAAAAAAAAATTATAATAAACGAAGGGGTTTGTTTCCTCAAAGAAGAAAATTAGGATCTAATCCGAGGTATCTAAGTGGATAGGCATCTAAAGTTATCTTACACCTAAAAGATAGATTAATTTACAGATGAGATAAATATATTCAACTTGTGGCTATGTCATAATAGAACACTTGTCGTGAATTAACTTCTAGATCATAATTGCTCTAGTGAGAAAGGAGCAAGTGGAACACCTTAGAGATCGATGTCATTTTTCTCACTTGTTTAATATATTTGAACTCTTTAACATTCATAATATCATATGTGACATTTTTATAACATCCATTGGTATTATTTAAGTATATATCACTTAAAATCGTAATTTTAAAAATTATCCAAACATATTTATCAACATTGTAGTTAGACACTAGGCAGCTAATCTTGACAGATTCCATTCTCAATTGAGAAAGCGGCAGCCCTTATGTCTTTCTTATGTCTTATGTTCTAATTACACTATTCTCATTCTTCTATTATTGTCTGAATCCAACTATTTGCTATGCTTAATTGAAATAGCAAGTTTAATCAATTGTTGTTGTTATGAATTCAACTATTTGCTATGCTTATTTGAAGTGGCAAGTTTAATCAAACTGCTTAGACATCGGCCTAATTTGACCCACATGTATGGATACAAAAATTGACAATTTATGGGTAAGAGTATCGAAACCACAAATATCTAAACATTTATGAAGATGGTCACCAAAACGAGAATGCGTTCTGGACATATGGTTAATCTACTAACTGGAATTTCAAATTACTACTACATACATATGAATTGGCGAATTAGTGTATGGTGTCCATTAAAAAGAAAAGGTCAAATTAATTTATTTTACTTCGTTAATTCTAATGAGATACAACAGCAACACATACCCGGCATATCCCCACAACAGCAAATGCTGTCGGTATAGTCTATATTAATTCTATGAGATAATGAATAAAATTTGCTTTGTGAAGTATGTTTGAATCATGCCGGTCTGTCTTAATCGTCTATCATGTACCTCTATTACACACACACACACACACATATATATATATATATATATATATATATATATATATATATTGTAAAATTCTTTTTTTTTAAAAAAGGACGTTCTCGGCGCACTAGGTTTCTGCATTTGCGCAGAATCCAAATAGTGCCCGAATCGCTTTGCGATCTGATGTATGCATCCTTACCCTACACTTTGTGCAAGAGGCTGTTTCCGCGGCTTGAATCCGTGATCTTAAGGTCACAAAACAACAACATTATCAGTTGCTCTAAGGCTCGTCCTCTTAAAATTCTATTTTTATCGACCTTAAATTAAATTGGTAAAAGGTATAAACGAAACTAAGAAATGTGACCTTATGAGGATGAGATCCTGTGACCCTTTTTTCTCTCATCACATACACCACCGTTCGTCACATGTCTTCTACCTATGCTCATATTTTTTTTATTGGCCATTCTCACAACCTATTGTTGTTATATGTAGTCGGTTTTTTTTTTACTCAGCCTTCTTTTACCGATAAACCGGATGATGATGATGATTGTTTTGACGATGAAGGAATCGGGATCCAACCTTATGTATCCATCAAGGCATATAATCATCAAACCATGTATAAACAGTCATTGCATAAATTTCGAAGCTCCATAAATGTCCTCGCTATGCATGAATATGATTGCTAGTGCTTTGTTAAGAGAGTGGTTTCTCCCCCACCTGTACCAGATGCCACTTAGCCAGGTAGGATGTAAATCGAGAAATGTGTTCTACTAACAGCCCTACAAGGGAGAGGACATACGAGATTCAGAAGTCCAGAAGCAACCCTTGTAATATTTCAACAAAGTATTGCCTCTACACGGGTTCGAACTCGGGACGTCGGAGTTCTTTAGCCTCTACACTTACCAGTAGACTAGTGCTGGATGTACTTTTTCCTGTCTGCCATAGGTATCCATTTCCCATGTCCAACTGGTTAAATGTGTTATATAATTTATCAGAAACTGTCTTAAAGCATATTGTAGAGAATTCCGAAAATACTATGTAACCGTATCTTTTGGTGTGGTTGCCATGGACGCTGTAGACTTGTAGGAATAAATAAATACAAGTAAATAAACAAAGGCATAAAAGAACAAAATTTTTGACTATTTCATTAATCACAGATTTACATATCTCCCCAGCCGTAGTAGTAGTAGTATGCTTTGTGGATTGATTACTTGTTAGAATGAGAAAAATATAAAGAATAGCCCCAAATCCTTAAACAGAGCAAACTCATATTGCCCACAACTCCCCCCCCCCCCCCCCCCCTCCCCGGAAAAATAGAAGACCCTTTATAGTATTTTTCACATCAAGGACATCTTGAATTTCTTCCAGGCCCTCCATAATAAAAATAATTTCCCCAAACTCGATTAATTCCTCCCTGAATATCATAGCAATTTGGGTGGTCAGCCAATACTTTCAAATTTGACACGGGAACAAGGCTATTGTCCCAATCTACGACTTGCAGATTTCTGAAATAAGATGCTTTTCCAAACCCTTCCCCAGCAAAATGTCCACTCCCCATTTGGGTTGAAGTGTGAGAACCAGAGGATCCACCGTTCACAATTTCTCCTCCAAATTGCACCATACTTGCTGAGTTACGAAGGTGTGTAAATAAAGCAGCCGGCCAGTAACCAACCAGAACTCCTGATCCAAATTCTAGCCACCAATTCCCGTGCTTCGGATCCTGCAAGGTTAAATATGTAATTTCATGTTTTAGACTGATCGTGCTTGAGTTTGTGATTATTAAAGAAGTCACTAGTTGCACCTTTTTTTTTTAAAGTTTTCTGATACACACTAATAAAAGAGATACAAAAAGGCAATGAACAAAACAACAACCCAAAAAAAAAGGATAGGATCCCCCACTGCAAGGGGTGCGGTGACGCATGACCGTGCGACACGTGGCAGCAAAGGAGGGCGGTGAGTCTAGATGTAGCCTCACCACCCTCCTTTGCTGCCATGTGTCGCGTGGTCACAAAGGGGTGAGGAAAATAGGGGTAAGGAGATCCCAATCCGAAAAAAGAAAAGATATAGGAAAAGAAAAAGATGAGTATTAAAAGGCGTTCTCGGTGTAGTAGGATCCTGCGTTTGTACATAGTTTGGAAAGAGGCCGGATCGCTTTGCGATCTGATGCAGGTAGGCGTGCTAACGAACCGAGCCGATCCAAATACCAGGTTTTCAAATTCGGATTAGTTTAGCTAAACGAGTCGTTCGGCTCGGTTTGTTTATCTAAATGAACTTTAAAATTGGTTCAAGTTTGGCTAGATAACACTACAACTGTTCAAAATGAGCCAAACAATTCGCAAATAGTTTGGCTCGTTTAACTAAACGAACCCTAATAGATGTTTGAATGTGACTCGTTTAAGTAAAATTAACGAACGAACTCGAACCAAATACGAATCGAACTCGAACAGTTCACAAACTGTCCAATTCGCTCAACACCCCTAGACGTACGCAGCCTTACCCTACAATTTGTGCAAGAGACAGTTTCAACGGCCCGAGCCTATGACCTCAAGGTTATAAAATAGCAACCTCACCGGTGGTTAGAAGACTCGTCCTCAAAAAGATGAGCATTGATGATGGAAAAACAAGCTTGTAGGACATTAAAGTGGTCTAAGAGTGAAGAATTGTTTAAAGAGGGAATAATGGAGGAGGGAATCAATATAGATAACGTCTTTGCTTGTAAGGAAAGGGGAAGAAAATCTGACAAAAGTAAAAGCTAAGGAAAAATAATGGTTGAATGGGCCATTCAGACAATCTACGAGGAATGTAACAAAGCACTAGAAAAAAATTGCACGCCTACAATGACTATACCAAATTGTGCTACCTATTCCCCCCTACATCATCTGCAGTTATGCTTCCCACGTAACATAATAATGTCCTCTAGCAATCCACCGTATTTTCCGAGCTTGGTTATTCCAACACCTTAATTTAAGAGGGGTTCGGATCTGGTGAGACTGACCAGTTTTTACACGTGTTGACGCGTGATTGTGGCTCTCATATTTTGCCTAAGCCACAACCTCCCTAGATCTGAACCGAATTTAAGATTCGATCAAATAATTTCTTGCAATATTTATACCTTGTTTACTTACGGATACTTAAAAATGGTATTAGTATAATTACTCCATAATTGATAAAGAAATAAAGATATACATGGACTATTTATAGTTGGTCTTTTCTTTTAGGAAATTTTTACTATCTTATGTGCTGCTAGCATCTAAGCTGGTGTTCTAAATGTACAATCACTGTCATGTTACTTTAAAATTATAACAATTTATTATGTATTTTCTTATTTTAAAAATATTGTCTTAGTTTACATTAAAAAGTCAAAACTCAACCATCAGGGGAGAGTAATCTAGGATCTCCTCACCTCCATTACCGCACTGTCCACCGTCCGACACGTGGCAACAGGGGATGGTGAGGCTATATGTAGGGCTGTAAATGAATCAAGCCGTTCGGTTGTTCGGCTCGTTTGGTTCGGGCTCGAGCTCGGCTCGGATAAAAGGTTAATGAACAGAGCTTGAACACCCTTTTATGTTCGAGCTCGGTAAATGACACCGTTCGTTTAAGGTGTTCGGCTCGTTAATGTTGTTCGTTGAGTTAAACGAACCAAGCTTGAACAAGTAAATATGTTCGTTTAAATAAACGAACAAGCTCGGCTCGTTCGCTAAGTTAAATGAACAGAGCTTGAACAACACAATGCTCGGCTCGTTCGGCTCGTTTACAGCTCTAGCTATATGCATGTCACCTTCATCTAGCCTCGCCATCGCCCCTCCGCTGTCACTTGTCAGACAGTGGACAGTGCGGTGAGAGGATCCCGTCCCAATCCAAGGTGAAAATGATTCGGAAACAGTTTCTGGTTTGACCAAAAAAAGTCATAGCACGTGAGAAAGATTACTTTAAGGACGCAAGGATATGGTGGAGGAGAAAGAACAAAGGAGGACAGGGTTACATGTATATGTTATAGTTTTAAAAAAAGAAGTGCCAAAGAAAAGAATACAAAATTAAGAAAATAAAAATTGCCTTGCTAATTTCTTTTTTAGCACTAGGTGTGCCTATACTTTTTCCTAAAATAGTTGACTACGAATATTTATTAGGTACGATTGTTGTTGTTGTAGTTGACTACGAATATTAAAAAAATTAAAATAAAATAAAATCACCTTCCAAATTAGCAAGCTGATATCAAATTGGCCACCGTTGTAAGAGGAAGTAGGAGAAATCGCTGCTCCAATTGCGATGCGATTATTTGTCTGAACAAAACCCGAACATAATAAATTGTAACAGCCTGTGGCCTGATATGCATCGCTCTGCATCAATTAAGTTCAAGATTCCTTCAGTTTCATACTAACAAAGTCAATCACCATAGGGATTGATGATTAAAATATAGTTAAAAAAACATATATTATTCAGAATTGACTAATTATTTAAATATTACTACTGAAAGACTTACAGTCCAGTAGGTGAAGAACCTAGGATAGTAGTCCCCATATAGTTCCGGACTGACCTGGTTGATCAAATTAAATATATCACCATCTATGTATAGCAACAATTTTTTACACTGATTTGGATAACTAGTTGGAGGGCGGGTCTCAGATCAACTGGTAAGGTTGCTGTTTTGTGACCTTGAGGTTCAGGTGCCGCGGAAACAGTCTCTTACACGAAAGTGTAGGATAAGGCTGTTTACATTTGCGATCCGGTCCCTCCTCAGACCCTATCCAAACGCGGAGAGCCTAGTGTATCGAGAACGTGCTTTTATTTGGATAAGTAGTTGAAAAAAAGTAATAAGTGCTTTCAGAGTACATAATAGGAAGACTGTAAATTTTCATCAATCAAAACCACTTTTCCCAAAGAGAAATAAGGAGAGAATCTCACTTAGTAGCCAAATATTTAACACATTACTCAATTAACAACCAAACGTTGACAAAACGTTTTAAAAAAAACGTTGATGAAACTCACTTAACAACCATTCTTTTTGGATAATGGCTCATTTACAACCATTCAACCGGTTGATGACCGTCTGGTGCCTGTTTCTTTGCAATTTTTTTAAATATATTTTTGATGATCGGCTGGTGCCGGTTGAATGGCTGTAAATAAACCATTATCCAAAAAGAATGGATGTTAAGTGAGTTTCATTAATATTTGGTTGTTAACTGAGTAATGGGCCAAACGTTTGGCTACGAAGTAAGATTCCCTCGAGAAATAAACATGCACTCACATTCGCAAAATGATTTAACCTAACAGTGATATCCTCTCCCATAACTCTATGTGTGTGTGTATGTCATAATGCTATATATACATACATATATATATGTATGTATATATGTATGTATGTATATACACACACAGATATATATATATATATATATATATATATATATATGTATTTATTTATTTATGCGTTTGTGTGTGTGGGAATTGGAGAGAAAATTAGAAGCATAGAGGGAGCATAAGCACATGCCTGCCAACCAGCTTCAATGGTATTAAGATCGTCTCCAAAAGAACCGGCAATAACCCACATCTGTGATATGCTGAATTCATATGCACTTCCCACCTTAGGTGACCACACGTTTATGCTAGCCTTTGCTCCATAATATTGATCTCCACTCACATAGCCCACTGCATGCTGCATGCCCAAATCGGGTGGTGAATTAAATGAATTGTAGACTATTAGCATAGTTGTTACCAGAATGATATAACATAATCGCGAAAAATAAGACTCGAGTATTAAACACGGCTCGTGGCAATAAAAGAGGACCATTGAATTTAGGCAGCCTGACACGAGATGAGATCTTCTCACCTCCAAACCTCTCATCCACATCCCTACCGCCCGCCAAGTAGCAGCCACCCCCTCATACACATCTTTCTCCTCAATCCCTCATCTAGTCTCACCATCCTCCTGCTGCCACGTGACAGACGGTGGGGTGAGGGGTTTGGGAGCGAGGAGATCCCGTCGATCGCGCATGACACTACATGCAAAATGAAAGAAAACAAGGGACAAAGCAGTAATGGTAAAGTGGGCTAATTGATTCCTCAATTTCGACCGGAAGTTGTCTTTTTCTCAAAATTAAGTTCTAGGTTAAGTGGTGTTCATCTTTGCGAATATTAGGCCCGAGATGTTATTCCTCAATGTCCCATCCCTTTCCCTTTGGAGTTGGTATATTAACTCCTCTTTTCACACTCCACCAGTTGGAGATATTGATGGAACGAAGAAAAATGCTGTAGGGCCATAAAATTAAACATAATTCAAATACAAAATCTTTTTTGACTTTGTAATATGATGGAATAAAGCAAAATGACTCATTAAATTAACTACGCTTCTTACATTGTGAAGTAGCAGTTAATCGACAAAGCTTGACGCAATTTTCATTATGGGTCATCGGAAAACAACTTCTATGTGTTTCTTAAATCCAAACTCTAAAGGAATGAGATACTGATAGAACAAAGAAAAATGATGTAGGGTCATAAAATTAAATATAAGTCTAGAACACACATTTTCTTGATTTTAGAATATAATAGAATAAAGCAAAATGACCTACTAAATTTGTCGTACTTCTTATATTGTGAAGTATCAGTTGATCGACACAGCTTGATGCAATTTTTATTATGGGTCATTGGGAAACAAGCTATGTGCGTTTCTAATACATGGGTATAGTTGCATACATCCGATCCCCATACCCCACCATAGACAAGAGCGTTTGATGAAATGGGTTAATGTTGTTGTTGAACTAGAGATAAAAACACCTTCCTATAAACTTAAATACAACGTTACAACTTTATGGACTTCTATATGAAGTTAATATAAAACAAAAAAAAATTTACTGATTAAAAATTGTTTTACCTCATGACCATTGCTAGTGGAATCTCTACGAGTAGGCCTTGGCAACTTGCGTCCAAATCTCTGAAGGAAACTGGCTCTGAAAATATCTTGTTTTTTTGTTCTTCTGATTGGAACTGTTCCTTCTGGGCAGGATTCTCCAGCCATGCTCCACATCTGATAGTTCTCTAATAAAACATCACTTGGTTTCTGTCCTTTAGGCCTCTCAGGTGGATCCTATCAAATATTTCACCAAATTCTCAATCAACCACAACTCCTATTGTCGACACAAAGTTCAATCTTCTTGATAACTTTGACTTAACATGGTTTTGCAAGACTTTAAAGCAATGAGTTAATGTTGTTGTTAAGCAAATGTCATAACAAACGCGCAAAATTTAAAGTAGCCCATAAGTGATATTACTGATATTCCTAGTTGTTACGGCTATCTTAACCAATAAAATATAGACAAATAAGAAGTATGGTGCACCGTAAATTCCTATAAGGGTTAGTTGCATGAGTAGGAGAATTGTGACAAAAAAAGATTTTCATTTCTTACCAATGGCTTCTGTCCCTTCAGTTTAGGGTGATCAAAAGCTGGTTGATGATGAGTTAAAACGCAGTCTATAAGATCACCATCTGGACTCTGTAACCAAAACCAAATGACAAACAAATATTACACATACAAGGACTAAATGTATAAACATGTAAAAGTAATAATAGAAAAGGGCGTTCTTGGTGTACTAGTCTCTCGCACTCAGAACTGGTCTCTCGCATTTACGCAGGGTACGAGGAGGGACCGGATCGCTTTGTGATGTATACATTCTTATCCTACACTTTGTGCAAAAAGCTCAAACCCGTAATCTCAAGATCATAAATCAGCAACTTTACCAGTTGCTACAAAGCCCGCGTCCGTGTAAAAGTAATAGTAATATATGAAAAAGAATGGTACCTGAATTGTCTTGATAGGAGGCTTGTTGATCTTCAGGAGATGTTCATTTATAATCCTAATATTTTCCGTCGAATTTCCCGGCCGGAAAGTTTGATTTCGGAGATTCAAACCACCGTCTTCAAGAGAATACGCAGGACAAAAGAAGAAAACAAGAAAGAAGAAACAAACAAATCTAGAAATGATTGGGGGCACAATATTGCAGCAGCCGCTAAATTCCATTCTTGTACAATTTCTCTTTCTTGTATCTTCGTCTTCTATGTCTGCATGAATTTTCGTACGTTGGATTTGTCTTCTTCTAACATCAAGATTGCAAGACCAACTATGCAAATCCATTGACAAGAGATAACTCCCCCCCCCCCCCCCGGGCCTAAGAAACTAGCTGGTCAATCTCCACTATTTCCAAGGCTTCAAAAAAAGCCAAAACAATAGAATTACAACGCATCTTTCACTCAAATTGAGCTTCTATTCTTTGAATTTGTATTGTTTTTGGAATTCTGACAGTGTACAACTTCAAGGCATGACCTATTAAACAACACCAAAATGGGGTTTCCTAGAGCAATGCCCATGTGATTGTGGGGGAAATAAATACTGGGTTGTGATCAAGACATGCATTCATTATAAAATTTCGAAAGGGAAGAAATGGAGTGGAGAGAGATTTTTCTTTTTCTTTTTTTCTTTTTTGTTTGAGAGTAGGATTTATGTATTGGTGTGCCTTATGTTCCCAGTCTCCAATACAAAGACTGAAACTTTTACTTTTTTGTCAAATTTTATACAGTAATTTTGTAATTGGTCCCTGCTCAACTACCACAACAACATTACTCATTATCTTAGAGTCTCCCGTCTATAGCGAGGTGTGGAGGGTCGGATGTACGCAACAATACCCATGTGTTAGAAACACACAAGAAGTTGTTTCCCGATGACCTATAGTGATGCGTCAAGCTATGTCGATCAACTGTTATTTCACACTATAAAAAGAATATTTGAATCCATTAGAAATGAAAATAACTGGTCCCTGCTCATTAATCGAATTTGTTGTAACTAACAAGGTATACACATAACAGAAAATAATGATATACCTCATTTTCTGCCTATATTAGTAATTACTCATGGATTAAAATCTAAAAATTTTATAATCAAGTAGCAATTTTTGTTAAAAAAAGATATTATCACATTTACACTTATTTGGTATTTTTTTTCATGTTAACTTACAGTGCATATATAATTTTTGATGTAAAAATTGTAATAGGGTAAATAGAATTCAAATCTAGAGTATAGTTCAAAAGGGAAAAAAGATGAGAATAATAGTAGCAAGAACCTGCCTTTTGGTTATTCTTTACTTTGGCTTTGAAGACAGAAAGGAACTAGAAATGATTCTGGGGTTCCAAAGTTGTTTGCTTTGTGTGTTTCTCTTTCCCACTTCCCTAGATGTTCTTTGTGTCAGCTCTCATCACCCATGCTGTTTCCTTTATTTTTTTTCATACATGTGATCTCATGTAATTCCATATTAATATTTATTTATTTATTCATACACAACCATTCCGGACCTTGTGCAAACGCAGGAGTGTAGTGTACCGACAACGTCTTTTGCCTTTTGCATAAAATATAGAATAAGGCTGCGTACACCAGACGTAAAATGATCCGGCCCCTCTTCGCACCCTATACAAACGCAAGAGCATAGTATACTGAAATGCCAATTTTGACACAACCATAACACTCTTCATGAAGGGATCAAATTTAACTTTTATTATAGGTCATCGGTAAACAATATCTGTGTATTTTTAACACACGGGTATGGTTGCATAAATCTGATCACCTATACCTCTCTATAGACAGGAGTATCTAAGACAATACGATAATGTTGTTGTTGTATATGTTACAATTGTGTACTTTTTAGTTAAGGATAGAATCACAGTATGTGCTAGCAACAATTTTTGGCTTTTAGTTTCAATAAAAGATAATTTTTCTTCTTACATACCTTTTCATGTGACCTTTTCTTGATAAATATTTTAGGCCTGATGGCATGCGCATCTAATTATGTGCAGTGCATGCTTGTCCAAGCAACCATATATGCATCTGCATGGGCGTTCGTGTTTTCTAATTTTAGTGGCTCAAAATGTTTGTAACCAATTTACAAAGACAACAGTGTTGATTTTGGAAAACTAAAACTGAGTTTTTTGTTTTTTCGTTTCATATACACAATATATGTTTCATTTCCATTTCCAATAGAGTCAAAAATACACTTTTTCTTAACTTTAGAATATGATAGAATAAAGCAAAATGATTCACTAAATTGACTGCGTTTTTTATATTGTGAAGTAGCAGTTGACCGACACAGCTTCACGCAATTTTTATTATGGGACATCGAGGAACAACCTTTTTAACATATAGGTATGGTTGCATACATCTGACCTCTCAGACCCTACCATAGCGGGAGCATCTAAAGCAATAAGGTAATATTGTCGTTGTATCCACATAATATGTCCGATTTAGTAGCAAAAACACTTGATCTAACCATAAAAAATGACAAAGCTATTCATCACTCAAACACGTACGTAAAAGAATATCTACAAATGCATGAAAAAGTAAATAATAAATGTACACTACTAATGATACACACCTAACATCACCTTAGTTGGATAATTATTGAAACTTAAAGCCTTATTTTTATAGGCATAAGAAGACTCCATATATAAAGAAAAAACCCTATCGATCTATAAGGGAAATACCTAAAAACAAAGCATATAAGTATAGAATGTATGAAGGATCTGATTTCATTGAGGTCAATCGACTAATACATACTGTACAAGAATTAAGAAACTACAAAAAATATGTACAACAAGAATGGAATTTACAATCAGTATCCTCCTCGTTATCCTTAATTGCGTTGACTAGCATAATTATCGTAACAGAAAAGGAAATAACCTAACAAAAGAATCCTTCAAGAACGAGACAACTTTAATTGGCTGTTTTTAATCCTAAATTATCCCTAAATCCGGCATAAATACAAATGATTACAACGTCCGCGTGTTTCTAACACATGACTATGGTCGCGTACATCTGACGCCTCATACTTCACTATAGGCAGAAGCTTTTAATACAATGGAGTAATGTTGTTGTTATAATGGGAAAAGGTGATTTTACTCTTGAGCAAGCGTGGGGAACGGAGAAGACACCATTTTGGATTCCTTTAGGTTTCCTTCATTTTCAAAGAAGCATTGAACTCTTTTGAAAACAACATTACATTATTGTCTTATGGGCTTCTGTCTATGACGGGACATAGGAAAAATGGTTGGATGTACGCAACCATACCCATGTGTTAGAAATATATAGAAATTGTTTCCCGGTGACCTATAGAAGCAGAGAGCATATGACATTGATAATCACAGTGCCTACACCAGGCCATCACTTTTGCTTGGCTGGCTAATGCCCAAAATAACTTCAGAATTATTAGTCTCAAGTTGAACTTCAACAAATTAATTCAAAATCTTCTGACCTTAATGTTGATTTTGACTAAATTATAATCATTATTATTTTTGCTCTCTGTAGTTTCCTGGAAATTCGTGTGGCAATTTCATGTTTAGCTATATAGGTCGAAGATGGTGATCCAATGGAAACATTTGTCCCCTCTTGGAGAAAACTTTCAGCTCTTGGCTTCTCTCCGGGAAGAGAACTTCTGCAATAACCTCTATCTTAATTTTTATTTCGCTTAATGAGAGCCTATCATGGTGTATAGTATAACAGATAAGATAAGAGAGAGGAGACTAAGATAGTTTGGACATGTCAAGAGAAGACAGACAAGGACGTCTGTCAGAGCAGTTGAAATACTCATTGTAGAGGGGAAGCGAGGTAAAGGCATTGCCTAAATTGACTTGGGATGAACATATTAGGCATGACTTACTAGATTTGTACCTCTTTGAGGATATGGTCTAGGATAGGAGTTTATGGAGGCAGAAGATTAAAGTTAACAAGGTATATGCAGGATATAGAGACACCTTAGAGTATATTTAGAGTCTTATATACTATCTATGTTTTAGGTTGACTTTATACTTTTTTGTTTTTGTTTTTGTCGTTGTTTTGCATTATATGTACATATACACGTTTATGAGTATTTTAATATCGGCAATTTTCTATTTGTATTTACTGAATTCTCTCACTAACACACTAGCACATCATATCCTATTACTGTGTCATTTGTGCAGGTACATATAGAATCGGAGGTCTCACTGGAAGCAAACTCTCTATCTTGTTTGTCTGCCGCTCACCCTCCTTATACCCTAGCGATAGCATTTGCTGTCGTTGGATATACTGGATATGATTGATTGATTAATGAGAGCATATCATACTTATTAATTTAGTAAAACTTCAACACATGTAAAAAGGGCGTTCTCGTTGTACTAGGTTTCCGCATTTGCGTATGGTCTGAAGAGGAACCGGATCACTTCGTGATCTGATGTACACGGTCTTACCATATATTTAGTTCAAGAGACTGTTTCCGCGGCTCGAATCCGTGACCTCAATTCACAAAAGTTGTGACAAATTAAATGGATTAAAAGATGGAAAAATAGCATGAGGCAAAAGTTGTTTTGCCTTTTGCCCATGTCGATTACGATATGTTGCCAAGGCAATATGGGAATTTATTAACCTTGCTTAACTACATCGTTTAGTACTTTGAATTTTATAAAAAATATAAATCAGGATCATCTGGTGTTTTTTAGGTAGGAGGAACATGATTCGGTGCATGCACAAAGTCTCCTGGGCCAAACCTGCTAGTATAAGAAGCTGATAGCTTGACCAAACACCCATACTGTATATGACAAGATTCGAACATACAACCTTAACTATAATTTGTCATCCGAATATCAAGTGACGTATGTCCTAGAACCATCCAATGTAATTCCCTCCGCTTACTCAAGATTCATCTTTTCTATCAAAAAGTTGAACCCCAACCCCAAGGGCCCCCAACACCCTGGTCCGACGAAACAGCTAGAATGATATAAATCAGGTACTCATCGGTCCGCTAAGGAGGAGGTACAGAACACACAAACCCATACTAGAGGCCCACTTTCAAGACCCACATTGGAGTCTGAAGATAAGACACTTAAAATGAGGGTTGTGGGATTCGAACCTTGCACCATTCTAGCAATTCTGTCTCTCCGAAATCAACTGAGCTATGCCATGTGGTCCACCTTCAAGACCCACATTGGAGTTTCAAGATTCATCTTCTTTAACCTTAGAGGATGGGAGGGCGGGGGGACAAAAAAAAGTGCTCTTTCATATATTTTGAAGCCCTTGTTTCAAATTCTAATGACCACTTAATACACTTAATTTGATGAGTAACAAAATACACTTAATTGTTTACGAGTCTTATACTGATTAACTAGCAATAACGAAATACAACAAACACAAGAAGCACATTCGAAGTTGACAGTTAGAGTTAAACAAAGATTAATCTTAAATACTTAAAGAGTGAATGGTTGATCATTAATTAATTACTTTAATGTAGAGTTGACTTATGAAATGGATATTGATGTATTAATTCATGTTGTCCGAGAAATATTTTAAAGTTATTCTAGACGATACAATTGAAAGTCTATCACCCCTTTTTTTAACGTGTCATATTCTTGACAATTTAGTAAACCTTCCATTGAAAAGATAAATCAAATTAGTAAAACTGCTCTAGCATATTATATTCACGTCTGAATTGACATCCATAAACTTGGACATGTGCCTAGCAAACGTACATGATATTGACATCAAATTGCTTACGTGACAGATTTAACCTTTAAGGTAGATTTGGGACGTCGATTTAGTTCATCAAGACATGGCCATTAGAGTACGTGTCTTTTAGCCACGGGTAAGGTTGTTGCTTTATGACTTTAAGATCACGGGTTCGAGACGTAGAAACAGTCTCTTGCACAAAGTGTAAAGTAAGGATGCATATATTAGATCGCAAAACGATCTGCTCCTCTCCAGACTCTGCACGAACGTGGAAGTTTAGTACACTAGGAACGACAGGATATGGCTACTAGGGAGAAAGTTCATTAATTCCATGTTATTGACAGCTATTTTAAGACTCTCATGTTTAAAGTTATTAAGCAAGTACTTTAAAGTTGTTATGGAACTATGTAATTGAAGTAATTTTCTCTTTTTACTTTGAAATGTCATATTCTTGACAAAATAATAACCTTCCATTAGATAGAAAATCAAATTATTAAGCCCGATCTAGCATATCAATGTCTGAATAGACATCCATAACTTTTGACATGGTCCCTATCAAACGTCCATGATACCAAAAGCTTTATTTTCTTTTTTGGGGTACATGATACTCACGTATATGAAGCTACTTTGTGATAGACCACTACTCATATATTATGATAGATGGATAAATAATATACCAATATGTGTTGAGGATAAATTACTACTATATTTGTTCTGGAATGTAACTCTATTTTGGTTTTTTTTAACATAATGCGTTTATGCTACGTTGAAAAGTCAATGTGAACTGTTGAAATAGAATTAGTATGGTAATACACCTATAGAGTTAAAGGAATCTTACACTTACAAAAATTTAAATCTTAAACCAATAGACCTTAATTAAGGTCTTAGCTCTTGTTATTTGAACTATGTCTCAATGATATATTGGGATATGCTGACCAATCTTTGCTGATTCATCGTTGACCGTCAATCACGGGATGTCAAACGGATAAAAGAAAGTTTTTTTTTAGCCAAACTAACGATGTGACACTCTTTGATTGACAGTCAGTGTCATCCGGTTAATGAGTACCGGTCAGCAGATCCGGATTGTTCATTGATTTAAATGACGTATTTTGCCTGTTCATTGATTTAAATGACGTATTTTACCTTTTAAGAATAGATTTGGCAAGTAGGATTTGTGTAAGACATGGCTACCAGAGAAAACTCAATTGTTTAAAATTGAAAAACCACAGATCATCAGAAAAAAAAAAGATAGTTATAAGTCAATAAAGTAGTTGGCTGGCTAAAAAAAACCCATATAGTTTGGACTAAAATAATGTTATAAATTTATTCAAAAAATTAACAAAAGGAATTGCAAGATCAAATATATCTGTCCTAAAAGCCGATAATGGAATCTCATGAAGAGGCCGTTTAGCTTTTGTGAAGGAGGAGACAAAGGTTGGTTATTGAAATCAGAAGGGTCAGTTTTAAATCATAGGAGCACATGCTCATTCTCAAATAGTATTTGAAGGAACAATTAAACAATTTAAAGTCTGAAAATAGTATTATATGTTGGCTTTTAAGTAGTATTTAAAGAAATGGGAATTAACTAAGTGGGATTTATAAGTAACAGTTGATCGTCACAACTTGACGCAATTTTCATTATGGGTCATTGGGAAACAACCTATGTGTGTTTCTAACATATGAGTTTGGTTGCATACATCAAACCCCTCTATACTCCGCTATAAGCGAGAGCCTCTAAGATAATAGGGTAATGTTGTTGCTGCTCTGTTATAATATACAAATTGATCAATACTATTCTATATAACAAATGACATAAGACTTTTTCTTTTAGATTTTTGAGATAAGAATTTATCCCTTCATTGGAGCCTTACATGCTTAACATTCTAAATAAAGTCATCAAGCTTTCTTAAATTAAAACAATAAAATAAAAAAATAAGCCAGGCTACCAACTTAAAAGAAAAAGGCCCCATGCAAAAGATTTTAGAATCTCACTCTACCATGCATAACACGACGGGACTTGAAACAACTGATAAGATTGCTATTTTGTGACTTTGAAGTTACGGGTATGGTAGGTCTTATAACATACACCAACATTAAATAGAGATACATATATTACTATTATAGCTCCTATTTCGGACATTATATTTGGGACATAATATGAAAGCTCTCCTGACCTACTCATTGAGCTTACTTCCAAAGGGAAATGCGTAGTATGTCTAAGGTTAGCTCAATAGCCTGCAGATTTAATATGTTCGAATTATAAATCATGGCTAAGATAAGCACGTAGGTAAATTTAACCTAAGATAACATGTGTTTTTTCTATTTATTTTTAAGAAATATTATATTTTTTAGTGAACAATCATTATACTCTCTCCGTTTTAAAATATTGTTTCTTTTTCTATTTTTGTTTCTCTAAAAAATATTGCCTATTTTTTAAAAATGGTAATATTTCTTTATCAAAGTTTTCAAACTACCCTTCAAATTAAAACTTACATAGTTTTTTTAGTTTTGTTTATTAACCAAGTAAGAAAATAATAAAAATAGCGATCACAATAGTTTAATTTTTTTAATTAGGTTCAAATCATACTAAATAAAAATTTTAAGATAGGATAAGGAGAACTCGGTCTTGAGACTTCCACATGTATTAATTAGGTCAAAGACATTATCTTAAACATTTGATATATGACAATGTTGAAAGTCGACAATCTTAGTCTCGAAAAGACTTCGGAATCTAAAGTAAAAGTGTAACACTGAAAATGGACTGATAAAAGAAACTAAAGTTAATAGACAAAACAGAAATGGATATAATAACATAATAAGACTTAAAAAAAAAGTTTTGACCTAACAAAATTATTGTGTCTATGACTCACACACAAAGTGTACATACTAAATCACATCTAGGGCTGTAAATGAACCAAGTCGTTCAGTTATTCGGCTCGTTTGGCTCAAGCTTGAGCTCGAGCTCGGCTCGGATAAAAGGTTAATGAACAGAGCTTGAACACCTTTTTCTGTTCGAATTCGGTAAGTGGCACCGTTCGTTTAAGGTGTTCGGTTCGTTAATGTTGTTCGTGAGTTAAACGAACCAAGCTTGAATAATTAAAAATGTTCGTTTAAATAAACGAACAAGCTCGACTCGTTCGCTAAGTTAAATGAACCAAACTTGAACAATGCAATGCTCGGCTCGTTTACATCCCTAATCCCATCCGACAAAAAAGCTGTCTCTTTTTCGTTTGACCAATGTCAGTCGCCCTTTGCATTTTACTATTTATTTTCACCTGGCGAACATTCGAATTTGCGAGGAAACATGGGCTTCAAATCCGGAGAGGCGATGAAGCAAAATATGAGACATTCATTCACGCGACGTCACGTGTAAAATATGTACTTTTAAAAAACATTCAGTTTAAGTTTTTCTTTTACACGTGACGTTGCATGATTGGAAGCTTTATGTTTTGCCTCACCTAAAGTCTCTTCAGATCTGAAACTCGGAAACATGACTATTTTGTGGAAATTCGCACTGAATTTCAAAATGACAGCAAAGATAGAAAGTAACTTGATGACTAACTTTAGGTTGGCCAAAGATCAACTACTAACTGTTTCTAGTTGTTGCTTAAATAAAATAAATAAATAAAGAAAAAATGTTATAGTTTTTTGTTTCAAAACAGTATATAACAGAAATATACTTTTTCCGTCTTAAAATATAAGTCTATTTAATTTATTAGTATAGTGTAATTTATAATATGTTCAAAAGTCATCATCTCATTTATATTATAGGAAACATGGAGTATGAAATAATTAGTACTATTTGGATGTCTTTTTGATCAAAATTAGCTAGCTAAGCACGAACATACTCCTCATTGCAACATACCTGTCATTATCTAAATACATACTCTCTCAGTCACACCATTAGAACTATTTAACTAGTATAATTTACAATATATTAAAAAATTAATTATTTTACGATAGAGGTAGTATTAAATAAAATAGGTATGTATCCTAAAAAAAAGCCTGACTGGTGTGGAAATCACTCAGCCCGGAAAGAAGGAGATAGTTATGATGAGTTTCAGCCCATTATTGGGTCCACAAGCCGAACCAGCCCAACAGGGACCTACCAATCTACACCCCCTACAACTCCCATACTATGTAGACGTGCCCACACCTTTGTTTAGGTATGTGGAGTTGTGTATAACCAATTCTAAAAAGAAATAGTTTTAGTTGGCGTTTGGTTCGCACTTGAGTATCAGAATCAGAATCAGAATCAGAATCAGAATCAGAATCAGTATGACATAGTATGGGTTTGGAGGATATGGGTTTGGGACTAAAAGTGATAGTTGTTTGGTATTGAAGTGATAATGTGTATAATAGACATTGATGATGTTTGGAATGTATCGGAATTGAAATGGACATCGAATTTGGACCGCCGGAAAAATAGCCAAAAATATTTGATCGGCCGGAATAGTGACTGGTCGGCGGCGGCGGATCGACAGCGGGCGGTGGCTGGCGGTGTTGACAGACCATATCCCTCATTCACCATATTGATAGACAAGGGGTGCTAGTATATCAAAAAAACGATATTCATTACCAAACACTTGGATATTAAAGTGATACCCATACCCTCCATTTTCCCAAACAAACAACTTCAATAAGTTTGGATTCCTCCAAACCCATTCACTTATTCCCAAACCCTCCAACCAAACACCACCTTGTATTGATCCGGAGGAAGCAGATTTCATGTTTTAAAGCTATGTGAAGGAAATGTTAATACATTATATCACGAATTGGTACGTCTTTCCTCATAGTTTATATAAACACGAAAGTCTAGTGCATGAAAAATGGCATTTCAGTAATGTTCTTATATGACAATATCCATGTACAGGAAAATGACAAGCAATAGGTGTCTGACAAAGTATTGGGTGCTGGTTTTTCCTTAATAAATCAAAAACATATAATGCACGTATTAGCCTTCTGTATTATTAGTTGAACATTAGCTAGTAAAATACATATATTCTGAACTACGGGATGAGTAATTACTCACCTACCCCTCGCTTTCCATTTTCTCTTACATGGTTTTATGTTATTGGATCATCACTTGTTCATATTATATTTGTAACAACATAAATCTTCTCAATGCACATCCCTTTCAAACTTTTGAAATGTTTATGTACTCCACTTTTTCTGTTTTATTTTTATGTATAGCTTGTTCATTAATCATATCTCATGTGCAGTAATCATTAACTAGGACTTACTTTTGTTTTTATTGTTATTATTGTTCAAAACGTTGAACTTATTAAGGTGGCGCTTTGTTCACACTTGGGTATCAGAATAAAAATCGGAATGAGTATGACAGGGTATGAGTTTAGAGTATATGGGTTTGAGACTAAAAATGATAGTTGTTTGGCATTGAAATAGGAATGAGTATGATCGACATTGATGTTGTTTGAAACGTATCGGAATTGAAATGAGTATCGAATGTGGACGGCCGGAATAGTGACCGGCCGGCGGCGTTGATCGGTCATCTCATTCCCCTCATATTGATAGACAGGGACTAGTATATCAAAAAATGATATTTATTAACAAATACTTGGATATCAAACTGAAACTCATACTCCTATTTCCACAAACAAAACAACTTTAATATCCTAACCCCCCACCCCCCCCCCCCCCCAAAAAAAAAAAAAAAAAAAACCAAACACCTTCTTATTTTTCTTCAACCCCATGCCAAGAACCGCACGGGACATCTTGTCTTATGACTTCGAAGAATATATATATATATATATATATATATATATATATATATATATATATATATATATATATATTTCTTTATCACAACTTCTGTTAGCATCCACGTAGTATATAGAAGAACATGTTTTGTCCTCTAAATCTAATTCACTTTTTCTTTTCATATACTTACTGGGAGATACGTTTATTTAAATATAGCAAATAAACAAATACACATGTAATATATACGTCAAACAAACAAGCAACCAAACCGTTTTCGTAGTTTGGTTAGTTTATCTTTTTATGCATATAAACACTAATCCATATTAATTGAAAAGAAAATATTCAAATACAAAAGAACATATAAAAACATACAAATATTAGGTGAGAATAGAGCCCCCGTTTACTCCATCAGACCAAGAAAAATACTCATGTATTTCGAGGGATCAAGACAAGAGACCACAAGAATCAAAAGGGAGCTTTTCATTTGGTGACCCCCAATTACATTGAAAAGGGGAACTCAAAACAATCATGCCAAACCCTAATGTTGACTACCAGATTGTATGGGTTTGAATTCAAATGGGTTTCTTCATGCCTTTGAATTGATGATAGTCTATACTCGGATTACTTCTTTGACTAGGAGTTTGGATGTAAAGCAAATTTTGGCAATTCTCATGATGATTTTGTTCACACCTAAATACAACAACATTATCATATTATCTTAGATGATCATCTCTGTTGGGATATAGGGGTCGGATGTACGCAATCATATACATGTGTTAGAAACACACATAGGTTGTTTTTCGATGTCCTCGTAATGAAAATTACGTCTAACTGTGTTAATCAACTACTAATCTACAATATAAAAGATGCAGAAAATTGCGCCACACCTAAATATTTTTTCTAAACTAGAAGACATTGAAATGCGATGTGCATGCTCCTTTGGGAGGGTAGACTTAGATGATGATATATAATTATGTACCCATCGACAACTACATATTCCCATTGGGAGCCATATATGTCCCCCCCCCCCCCCCCCCCCCGAAAAGGATGCATCAAATCCCAAGAGGTAAAAAATAGTATCCTGATTTTTGGCACTGGGGACTGAAAATGAGAAGAATTATTACGTAAAGTTATGCCAAATTAATAGGCCTGTGGTCCCACGTTAATTTCTCTGCCGAAACAAAATGCTTTATGACCTGCCAAACCATGACAAGATCAGCATGGTTACAGTTTCTAACCGTGGAAACAAGTCCCAACTGAGTTGAGTTGAAGTGTCGAGCTGAAATCAAGTCAGCCAACTTGATCTAGTACCAACATATTGAAAGATAAACTGTCAGCTGAGCTGAGCTGAGCTGAAGAGGAGTGAAGGATGAAAGATAGCCGTCCTGAGCTAATGATAAACTGATGTGAACAGCATGAAACAAAGGACAAGCTAAAGGTGCCGAGCCGAGGTGACGAGGTGAAACACAAGACAACAGAAGAAGCTAAGTAAAAGATGCTGAGCCGAGGTGACAAGGTGAAGCACAGGACAACACTATGGCCGACCTGTCATACTTTGTAATATTGTAACTTAGTTTTACTGTACATAGCTGAACTGAACAGGTAACTAGCCGTTACCTTATACGTTAGTATTTAGTGTAGATGAACAGTAGCAACTGCAAGTGTTAAAATAGTTTTGTTAAGTACAAAAAACACTTCTATAAATAAGAAACAACATTGCAAATCTTCCACAACTTGAATGACTGTAAAGTCTTTCAATATTCAACACTAACCTTTCTTTTGGGAAGAACCATATCATAATTTTCAATGTTTTTATTTAACATTAATCAATTGGGCTCATACGGTGATTATTACTCGCAAGAGCACATCTTGCCTTCCTTTACAAACACCATGATCAAGTTAGAGCTGTAGGTTAATAGACCAACTTTCTTTGCATGTGTGCAGCTTATGCAAATGGGGAAAAGGCTAATGAGTAAAGGTTAAGCAATGATTATGTCGATTAGCCAAATGCAAGTTGAGTTATTTAAGCCAGAAAACAAGGTTTATGACCATAGACCCCAACCGGAACTCTATCACTTTGTTCTACGGTGCGATAGGGATGAAAGTCAGATGTTCAAGGCCCGCTATGGCAGAGTTTGGACTGCTTAGGCAACCACACAAGAATCCCGCTGCGAGCAGTGGAGCTCCAATATCATGTGCTTAACTAGAAAGAGAGTCGAAAATCTTGTTTGAGACAAGAATCAAACTCTCGCCATTCTCTCGAGCCTCCGCCACCGAAACCATTGGACCAGAGGAATTTTAAGCCAGAAAACAGTTTGCAAGAAGAAATGGGCATTGAGGGATGTCGCTGACCATCAATCATAGTCCAAAGTGGAAATTTTTCACTTGATCAGGATTTTGAAGACAAGTATGGGAATTTTTTTTTTTTTTAAGTAAAGAAACGTTCTTGCAACCCCACTTATTTTAGTGTTGAGTAGCATGCTTGTAGCATCATCTTTACGGGCCGAACCTCACATTGCATCATCATGATGCACATGATGATGTTCCTCATGCCTGCGACAGATTGATTTGCCAAGGAGGAAATTACATTCTACCATCAAATATTTAGGAGTTTTTTCATAATATATCAAAACTTAAGTTTATTATAAATTTTATTCAAACCTTTTAAAAAATACCTCACCAAACTTGAAGTGACATGTTAATGATATGTGATTGCAAATTGACACGTCTTTATCTTCTTTTTTCTCCTTTCTCACTCCAACCCCCTCCCTCCTCCTTCCTTCCATTGTTCACTCATAATCCACCACGGTAACTTATGCACCACTCTTCTTTGTCATCCTTATGCCCTCCCTCCTCCTTCTCCTATGTGGGTTCAGATCCTCTCACCGCAACTCCCTCACCGTACGCGTCAACCGTGTGACACGTGGCAGCAGGGAGTGGTGAGTCACCGCGCGGTGAGGTGATCCCATCCGCTCCCCTGCAGCCGCCCTTCTTTCCCTTCCCCTTCACCGCCACCCTAACCCTTGCCAATTAATCTAGCATAAGTGTTTTTAATCCTACAATAGATCTTTAGTCCAACAATGGTTATTCAAACAAGTGAAATATAGAATTCAGAGAGACCAAATGGTCTGAGATGTATTTCAACTTGTTCATGGGCTCATAAATGATATTATCACAGTCAATTAGTGTCCTTGTAATTTCTCTTCTTCTTTGGCCTTCTTCCTTCCTTCGGGGAGATAGATCACCCTTTTAGATTTTTCGTGGTATCCTTACGAGTTTGGAGGGCTTTGCATCTCCACCCAAATTCTTGAGTTTCGTTGTAAATTACACAAGTATTCAACTTGGATAAAAATCTTTGAATTGCCAAGTTAGCTTACTAACACAAGACCCTTTGAACTACATGCATGACATCATGCATGCATCCATCCATCCAAACATACACACAAAAACACACACACACACATATATATGTAGATATATGTATATATCTATATACCACCACAAAAAGAATTTCGTTTACCGACGAAAAATTCACCGACGAACCACGGTTCGTCGGTGTTGCGTTGGTACTTTGCGACGCATTTGCGATACACTAGTTTTCGTCGTTAATTGCGACGAAAATACGATGAAAGGCATTGTCGCTAGCAGAAAAGTAGTCAGATTAATACGTTCGTCGGTGTTTTGTCGGTGGTGGCGTCGCTATTCTGTATGTTTTATTCGTCGCTATGTATTTGTAGCCTTACGTCGCTATATCGTAGCTATTTTGTCGCTAAAATTCCAGAACAATGATAAAATAATTCGTCGGTGAGTAGGTTCTTAGCGTTGTGTATCGTCGGTTTTTTGTCGATGAAACCCGCATGTCGCAAACGTTTTGTTTTACTTTTCGTTCATATTCCGATTTGTCATTGTGTCGTCGCAGATTCGTCGAGGATTAAACACGTGTATTAATTAAGAGAAAAAGAAGCAAAGTGATTGGAAAAAAATTTATTAATTTAATAATAAAAATTTTACATTATGAAACGAAAAATTAAAAAAAGAAATCTAAAAGAGAGGCGCAGAGGGGCCGTTCAATCTCTTCGTCATCGGAAGAAAGAGTGGCTGCCACATTATCTGCGAACTCTCTGAGGAGGCGCTTCAGTTTGGAATATCTGAATTTCAACTTCCGCAGCCTTCTAGTCATGCTGTGCAGTTGTCTCGACTGCTGTTGCATGTTTGCTATCAGCATACGGTAGTCGATATCCTGTTCCGGCGTTTGTTCTTGAGCATCCTCTCGCGGTAGTGGGCCATACACAGATACGGAACCCTCCCGCTCAACCGAGTGGTGGTTGGGGAGGAGGCCCTTGTGCGGGGCACTGTTTGCCCCTCCACCACGCCTTGGGGTTCTTCTAAAACGACGCGGCATATTTTGATGTTTTATAACTTTGTATGTGTGTATATATATGTGCGGATGTTTGGGGTATAAATAGGTAATTTAGCGACGATATAGCGACGAACTTGCGACGCATTCTTCGACCGTTAACCAAGCTGGGAATATGTGCGGGTGTGACGCTTCGTGCGAATTAGCGACACACTTAGCGACGAATTAGCGACGAACTTTGTGCGGGCGGGACGGTTCGTTCGAGTTAGCGACAACACTTAGCGACGAATTAGCGACGTAAACTGGCGACGAATTAGAGACGGGGGAGTGGCCAGCCTCCTACGATCTCTTCTACAAGACGCATCGGAAGAAAGCCTCCGACGGAACGGAGGACTGGATCACGGCGAAGGCGCGCGACATCAGTGTAAGTAGACTACGATATCATTTGTTTTTTCCTTAGTTTGTTTTATTTATGCTAAAACCCTAAACCCTAACAATTCTTATTCTCATTTCAGGACGAGTACAACAGACTACTCGCACTTAGGGGAGAAGAGACCGACAAGAACCGCGCTTATTGGGATGCGGTTCGGACCGTCGGCCCTCAGAATAAGAAGAAGAGGGAGGTGTACGGGGTCGGATCAGCAGCGCCGCGATTCTTTCCCGAAGTTCTGCATGCAGGTGCTTCCTCTGAGGCCAGCACCTCCGCGCCTTCTACGCCCCAGAGAGTCTTTTCGCGTCTGGAATCAGAGCATGCGGCGCTGCAGCATGAGGTGGAGACCATCAGGGCGCAGCATGAGGAGAGCGTACGAGCACTGCGGTCGCAGCTGACTCAGACCCAGCAGGAGCTGCAGCAGTCGCTTCAGCAGGCGATTCAGCAGGTGCTTGAACATGCGCAGCAGCAGACGATGCAGGGTGCAGGAGCAGACGAACCAGCAAATCTCGCAGCTATCGCATCTCATCATCTCTATGATTTCCAGCTCCTCGCAGTCTCACGCTCCCCTGATGGTCACTCTTCTCCGCATGATCCCCTCCATCTTCCTCTGCATAGTATTTCATTTTTGATTTTTCGTACAGTCTATTTCGTTATTGTATTGAGATATTCTTTGTACTTTTATATTTTATATGACATTTATACGGATTCTATTTCGTTTGTGTTGTTTACGAACTTCAATACGCAAGTACTGTATTTCGGTATAACATTCGTACAAATGATTTAATATACAAATATTTTTATTATTATAAAAATTAAATAATAATACAAACTATTTAATTAATAATATATTGTATTATTTATAAATTAAAAATATTTAATATTTAATATTAAATATTAAATTATAAAATAGCGACGAACCTGCGACGAAAACGAAATGTCGCAGACCAGAGATAAAAAATCAAAAATTTAAAAATAGCGACGAAAAAGTATACAGACGAAACTTTGCGACGAAAAAATATGTCGCAGAAAGGAAATAAAAAAATAAAAAAATTATAAAATAGCGACGAAAACATACACCGACGAAACAAACGACGGCAGTATCTGGTCGCAGAACTGACAGTTTTTCGTCGCAATTGTGTGATGCAACACCGACGAAATTTTTCCGTCCCAATATAGCGACGCTTCACCGACGAAATTCACTTTGCGACAAGCCGTATCGCGACCAACTTTTTTCGTCGCTATTTCGTTGCTATTTCCGTCGCTAACGACGACATAGCGACGACTTTTGTCTGTCGCTATATGTCTTTTTTTTGTGGTGATATATATATAGTATCTATATATATATGTATATATATATATGTATATTATATATATATATATATATATATATATGTATGTATATATATGTATGTGTGTATATATATATATATATATATATATATATATATATATATATATATGTATGTAATATATAATATATGTATATGGTGTGTGTGTGTATACATAAGTGTGTGTCTATGTATATGTATATGTATATGAAGGGTTAACCTGCATTTCATCCACCCCGCTGATGCGAACGCCAATATCTGCTTCTTGAATCATTTTAACGTCATTTCCACCATCACCAAAGGCTAATCCAGTCCCTTCTTTCACCAATTTTCATACTCAATACGGGAAAAAGAGGAGAATCATAAAATAAAACGTAAACGATGAAATCACAGAAGACTGAGATAAGTCCAAACAAGAACCATAATCATAAATATTTGCAAAAGCAACACAATAACTGCAACTTAATAAGGCTTTCTGCTCAGGGAACACACAACAGCATATCACACATGCACAATCAACTGCCAATTTCATGTCCCCTTTCAAAGGCATGACACCAAGAAATCAAGGTATCACTGTGATGTTACTTTAAGATTGCCTAGGGTGATGTGGTCCATCAAAATCAAGACTCCATCAAACTGAAACTCGGAAGTAGTTATCAGGCAATCAGGTAACGCGGAACATAGGGTTTGTTTTCGACATCAATTGGTATTTCATCAAACTCAAACATCGGAAGAAAGATGAAGCTGCTGATCAGCTGCCTGCTTGAATGACCACCCGGAAGCAGCTGAAATTCAACACGTCATATCTCCTTCCTCCCAACTCCAAATCAAATGATTCAAAAGCCAAACTTGAAGTTATTTTAATTATCTACAATGTTCATAGAAACAGATTGGCTAAATCTGATTGGAAGTCATCACGTCATATCTCCTTCCTCCCAACTCTAAATCAAATGATTCAAAAGCCAAACTTGAAGTTATTTTAATTATCTACAATGTTCATGGAGACAAAATTGGCTAGATCCGATTGGAAGGAACACAAATGACGCGGAGCAAATTGGAACACACAACTTGTCTCATTTGCCAAATCAGCCTCAAAATCAACCAATCAAGGGCAGGACGCCCAAGGTGCTTACAAGGAACATCAAAAGGTGTCCTAAGGGAGATACATGGTTGTTCCAATCACAGGAAAAGGTTCAAAAACAACTTGCAAAAGCCATTCCATCGGATGTACAATTCTGCCAACAACAGAATTTTCTTTCCTTTGCTTGCAATCTTGTTCAAGCTGGTCCAACAGAATTTTCTTTTCGGCCATTGATCTCATTGGCTATTAGCTAGGTTCATATATTATAGTTGTTTAGGAAGGTTAATTCTTAGCTATTCCCAGTCAAGTTATAGGTTTTATTCATTTATGTTCAAGCTTGTCCAACAGAATTTTCTTTTCGGCCATTGATCTCATTGGCTATTAGCTAGGTTCATATATTATAGTTGTTTAGGAAGGTTAATTCTTAGCTATTCCCAGTCAAGTTATAGGTTTTATTCATTTATGTTCAGGTTTCATTGCTAATGAAAACCCAGTACAGTTTTCTAAAATTTATAACAACTGGGTTAGGATCCCCTCACCACTTTTCCCTCACCACATTCGTCACCACGCGACACGTGGCAGCAGGAGTGGGTGGTGAGGCTAGATGCGAGTGACCCGTATCTAGCCTCACCATCCACCTCTGCTGACACGTGTCGCGTGGTGACAGGTGGGGTGAGGGTAAAGTGTGACAGGAGATCTTATCCCCATGCCAACATGTACCTCTTATAACTGCGTACAATTTTATTTTAATTTTTTTTTTTGTGGAAAAGATTCTTAGTATTTTATCTCCTACTTCTCTTTTGGCTGATTTTTTTCTGTAATCGTAAATGAGGTAACGTTTCTGACCTATCTAAATGGCAACGTATTTTCTTTGGTAACTGAAAGCCCTATGTGTTTTTCGCGCTTCGGGCCAAACCCGTCTGACTACACGAAGCTTATCCCTGCAAATAAAAAGTGAATAGTAGGATATGCTTTAAATAGGCGGTAGTTTAAGACAGCCCCGGTTAAACAGATCAAATATGCATCCTACATAGCATTAACCTAGTCCATCATTAGCATATCAGGACCTGAGCCCATAACAGCTGTCCGTAAAACCTCTATTTTGCATGTGTCCTAGTCATTACTTTGAAAAAGTTGGAAACAAGCACCGTTGCAATGATTTTGATGACATGAGCTCTCCCCAGGCCCCCCCTCCCCCACTTACATCTGGTAGGACAGCAACCAGGTGATAAGTAGCTCTAGGGCGTAGCTCAGTTGGTACTCGGATTAGAAATTGTTTCAAGAAGTACAAGGTTCGATTCTAGGGACACGCACAGTATGTGTATTTCGCTGATGTCTGGGTCAAATACTCAGTTTGCAGTAGGCTCCTTGTGTATGACCTCCCAAACTAGTAGGCCGCTAAGCTTCTAATTTGGCATACTCTACAATGTTGCCTTGGGGTTAACACGGTGGGGACCCTCAGGCTAGGATATGGCTTTTTTTCCGATCAAGTTAAGAAGCAAGTGCCCGCAGGGCATAAACCAGTTGGTACTCGGGTAGAGATTTGCTCTAAGAGGTCAAGAGTTCGATTCCGGGGACACGCACAGTGTGAGAGTTCCTTTGTTGTTAGTCCAAAGGTCTGGTTTGCAGGAAGACACCTTGTGTGAGTTACTACATAAGATCGAGCCTAATCTAGAAGTTCAATGGGCTCTTGACTTGCATCATCCACACATGTTCTTTGGGACTGGGGTGATGGGTTCCGGAACGAGGGATTTCACCTTTATGTTCCTAGATAAGAAGCAAGTGTAGATACATAACTCGAGATGTCTTCAATGCTCTCTTCATGTTTGAATACATGTAACAAACAAACAAGAAATCATATTAAGTCACAGAACAGCCAAGAAGTTTCGTTATTTTAGACTTTGGAGCGCTTTCAACATCTAAGCCGCTACATGGAAGGGAACAACAAAAGAAACTACAACAGAGAAAATTGATTCACTTGCGAGAAAGTGATAAAGAAAGGTACAAAATTCTTAAGGCCAGAAATGAGGATTTGTTGTTCCAGGAAATTGATGAGTCATAAAGAAAACACAAAGGTATCTTCTTTCATTATTGCAAACAAAGACTAACTGATGACTCATGAACAAACACCATAGGCTTAATCTGAAAGCACGTCACAAGTAATAGAAACAGAGTTCTCAAGTCACAAAGTTCATATATATCATGCAGCTTTTAGAAAAACAAACTTGTTAGCAAAAAAATGGAAATAAAAATAAGAATCCCATTAGCAAAACTTATATAAATAAAAAAAATTTTGTTTTGTTCCCCATTAAATTTCCCCCGCCCCACCATCTGCTTTGAAGACATTACAGCAACATGGAGGAAAAAGAAATTGCCCTCTGCAGCCGAAGTGAATAGAGAAGGAAAAAAAAAATTCTTCGCATTAACCAATTTCGATTCAAGTGTACAGTATAGTATAGACCATTTGAGGTAAGTAATCTCCCTATACTTGCTATGTTTTGCGAAAGAATCTATACGTTATTTTGGTATGAACTTTAGATCATGCATTCGTATACGTGGTTAAATAGATAAATGTATACAACATGTTCGTAAGTAACCTAACTGTATTTGCTATGATTTTGCAAAACTATATGATGTTATTTTCGGTATCAACCTTGGATCATGCAAGTAGACCTTTGCTTTCATAGATGGATGTATCTATGTATATAAGTATAATCGACTTTGTGTATATATATATTTGTAACGTATATGTATATATATATTGTAATATATATGTATATATGTGTGTATTATATATATTTGTAATGTATGGAATTCCGTGAGAAGAAAGCGAAATAATAGTTGTATACTTCAAATTATGTCTGAGATGATTGGAATGTGGGATTTAAAGAATGTATAATTTTGGTTGTCGGTTACTTGAATTACAGGTTGTGATATAGAAATGTATAGCTGCTCAGGTATAGGGATAAGGAGGCAAAAGTTGGTATTATCATGTGATGGGGGTCACTTTTGATCACGGGCAAAATAATAATAATAATAATAATAATAATAATAATAATAATAATAATAATAATAATAATAATAATATAATAATAATAATAATAATAATAATAATAATAAGGAAGTGGGGGGACAGGCCAACCGTGTGTGTGAAATATATTTACACACTATAATGGTATTTGCAATATAAATGTATACAAGTGTGAATTGCAGATTTATGTTATACGTGTGGATGCCGAGACTTGGGGAATTATACTTAGGGTGAATAAATCGGTCAAGGGCTGGGCTGAGGGAGGTGCGTATATGTACGTATGTATACATGTGTATGTATGAGCGTGGGCATATACATGTACGTATGTATGCAGCTGAGAGGGTATATTTGGTATTTTGGGATTTTGAGATTATTTGGTATATTTAATCTGGAACATTTGATTTATTGGATATTTTGAAAATTTTGGAAATTACTTAGATTATTGTTTGGATTCTTGGGAATTGTGATATTTGATAATTTTGACTAACTTTTGACATTTGGAGAATTATCAAACATTTAAAAAATTGTTTTTTTAAAATCGCGCATTGTATATTTTGGAAAATTCACCCTTACATAGGAAATATATCGCTTGGATTGGTTCCGAACAAACGAGTCGTCCGAGTATATTGGTTATTTTAGTATATAGAGCGCTTGGGCACATTTGACCGTCAGTCGGGCCGTCCGAGCATATTGGCTATTTTGGTATATTGAGCGCTCGGGCACATTTGACCGCCAATTGGGCCGTCCAGGCACACTTGACTATTTGATAGGCCGCCTGTGACACATTTGACCAATTGGGAGATCAATTCGTAAGTTTCGCAATATAAGTCACTTGTAAGGAAAATGTCATGGCCTTTGCATTGAAAATCGATTTGATATTTGGATACTTGGACATTTGGCATTTGGACCGATTTGGAACCGGATATCATATTTGGATTTGGACATTTGATCGAATCGTTTTGTATCGAACATCGTATTAGAAACTTTGGAATTTTGGTATCGAACTTTGCATTGCATCGATTTTGAAATTGTATGATCTATTTTGAACTTGGACTAACATTTGATTGGTTATCGTTCGGTTTTACTTAGTCATTGGTCTACGTGTTGACTTTGTTGTTGGCTTGTTATAGGGGCAGAACAGTAAACTTAATTGCGAATGAGAAGCATGCTATTATTTTATATCGTCGCTTATTTTGTCACACTTGCTTCTCCGTATATGATATTTCGAATAGAGATCGTGGTTTCATTTTATGTACTTGTTGGAGACTTAGACATTTACTTTTATTTTCGATGATGTATTAGCTCTCATTGTTCATACCATTATACGTTACTTATTATTTATGACGATTTCGAGGGTTATTTTGACTTCCGCTGACATCGATTTACGTCATGTTGCTGATGTGTACTTGTATCGATTTCGACGCCTTGTATTTTTCTTAGTGAAATACGGCGGATGAATCGTTCCGATTATTAAATCTCGGGACGGTTCGCTACAGCTAGGACTATTCCACAAAAGGTATTTTCTCTTCTATTTCGGTCTTTGAAAGCAAAAGATTGGACTTTTCAAGAAAGGCACAGATATGAGACACCTGTGATTACATAATTCCATCTGGTACAAGGAAATACGTTTCGCCACCTCATTTTAACGTTGGACCTGACCAATCGGATAGGATCTTTATTAGAGTAAAAGGTCAAATGTTTGTCTTCATAAGTTTTCTATTGTTTTCGGCCTATACAGATCTATGGATTATGTAAATCAAGAAGTCAGTAGCCTCTTAACCTGCTATGACATTGGCATGACTCACACATGTGTCTACTGTAAACTAAACCAGTGACCATTTAATTCATTGGGTCTGATACAACGGTATAGCCATTACTGACCCAGTATTTCACCCACGCTACGCGTGTTCTGGTTCAAACGTGTGACCTTTGTTGAAACAATTTCCTAACTCGAGTACCAACTGAACTATGCCCTAGAGACGATCGGATCAAGATCTTGGAGCTAAATGCCATTCTTTGGTCCTGATGGAATCCACTGCCCCAGTCCCAAAAAGTATTGCGGATGATACAAATCAAGAGCTCAACAGCCTCTTAGATTGGATGAGGATTTACACAATGACACACACAAGGTGTCCCCTTGCAAACCAAGCATTCATCCTCGCAGCAGTGGAACACACATTGTGCGTGTCGTTAGATTCGAACTTTTGACCTCTTGAAGCAAATCTCAATCCGAGTACCAACTAAGCTACGCTTACGGAGCAGATCAGATCTTAAAGGGAGGGAATCGTGCATCTTTTATTTACTCTAGATTTTTGTGCATTTAGTGAAGTTTTAAGCTTTTTCTTCCCCTTCTTCTTTTCTTTTTTTGGTGTTATTTTATAATTGATCTTTATCGTATAATACAAAAGAGGAAGTGGTCCAGTTTCGTGACGCATTGTGAGACAAAACAAAGGGCCTTAGTCCTTTGTCAATACAGTGAGTTGGGCAAAGTTTCGTTTTGAGAGAAAAAAAATTTGACTGCTAAAATTAGATTAATTAGAGTATTTCATTGTACATTTTCAGACTTCATAAGAATTGGGCAAAGCGCCTTTTTTCGAATGGCAATTGAATAATGAAATCCAAGTGGTGCCATTTCGAGGGCAAGTATTGAAGCGATTGGTAAAGTTGCTGTTTATAACTTATAAGGTCATAGCTTCTTGTACAAAATATAAGATAAAATTGTGTACGTTGAATTGCAACATTGATCTGGACCTTTTTTAAATCCTACACAAATGCATTAGTCTAATAGAACTGTGACGCTCTAAGTAGTGGCATTTCCGTCATGTGAGTTGGTTCGTGCAGTCTTGGCCACCCGGACTTGGAAGAGTCTCTATTTGTTTTTCCCCTTTTTAGGAGTCGGTTTATTCTGTATTATTGTATCGTTTTTGCATGTATATATAAAATTGGGAGTCTCACTAGAAGCAAACTCTCTATCTTTTGCGATAGAAGTCCCAAACTCTAACGATAGCTTTTGCTGGCATTGAAAATAATGGGTTCGATTGATATTGATATTGATATGGATAGGAGTCGGTTTTCCTCTTTGTCCTTTTCTAAGACATGACGCGGCTTCCCACGCTGGTCATATTTCTTTTACCATTTTTACATTCTCACGTTCACATTGATTTCACACCATACGTCAACTCATCATTATCATCATCAGAACCAGCATATCCCAACAACAATCAAAAGCTATCGTCACACCGTCAACTAAAAAATATAATAGGATATGTTGGGAATTAGTTCAACTCCCCATGCTCAACGTCACTACCAAAAGTGTTTGAAAAATTGCAAATTGAAAATAATATATCAAACACCCACCGCACACAATATACACTCAGTATATTCCAATGACAATAAAACTATTGTATTATAAAATAATAAATTAAAAAATAACGACTTTTTTATATAAATTTAGGTAGTTCGGTGAAAATAATAATTTTTTTTTGAAATAAAGACGCAAAAAGGTGTAGTAAGAACATTAATAAACTATACAATTTATATTTGTAACTGGTTTGGGTCTCTGTTAACCCCACAGGTCTCACAAAAATCCACATAGGATGTGTTCCTAAAATATTTATGTCAGAAGTCAATATGTGTAGTCTAAAGTTTTTAATCAACTAACAAAAAAAAAATAAGAAAAACATGGTACGTTCTTTTATTATGCATGCAATGTTGGAGGAAAATTTGTAATGTGGAAATGGGTTTGTCCAAAGTTGATGAGCAACATACTTTAATTATGATTAGTTTTCGTTAATAAAAAATAGAAACTAATAAATCCTAAATTATCTACGCAATGAGTAGATGATTTTAGGCTTTTGAATCACTCGATACCGGGTGAATGAGAAATTAATGCTCAAAGTAGGAGTAAAAATTGGTTGCAAATTGGAAAATTGGTGATGTGGCTTCATGAGAAGAATACACATCATCTTTTTGCAAATATATCATATTGTCAAATTGAAGGGAAAATGACACCATATATAGTGCTAAGAGAGGCACTTTAGATGTGCCCTAAGGCAAGAGAATTTTTGACTGGATGGAAGACGCAGATGGCTGCCACGCGCGCGCACGCGTCGCCGCCCGCCCGTCTGGCTCGGCTCGTGGCTCGTGGCTCGCCCGGTTCTTATCTTTTTGGATAAATTTTTTTAAAATTTTTCTAGAAAATAAGTTGCATGATCCTACCGTTATGATTTAATCCTACGATCTAACGGCTCGGATTAAGCTAACTGTTTCAGTTGACTAATTCGTACCAGTCGTGGGGTGCGTGGTGAACGTAGGGGTTACTGGCCGATTAGTGCGGTCGTGGGTTGCCGTAACCTCCAAGATTTCCCTATAAATGAAGGTAGTGCTCTGCTTCTGATGAACACTGAAATTTTTCTTCTCTTCTCCTGCTGCATACGAGCATTCTGCATAAACTATTACTACATACTGCATGCGCTGCTGCCACATTTCATCAATCCAAGAAGTCAAAATACTTGTTAGGTTCGTGGAGTTCTTACGTAGTAGTGCCACTCATTAGAACTGTTAGCCGTTGTATCCTGGGAGACGTTTGCAATTTCCAGTTGGGCACAGTATGCCGGAGCAATTCGTCTTAAGGACAGAGTCCTGGACTCGTCTCGATATGTGTGTTGAGCTCTTCCCTGTGTTGAGCTTTCTCTGTGTTGAGCACATCCCTGTGTTGAGCTCATCTCTATGTTAAGCTTCTCTGTGTTGAGCTCATTTCTGTGTTGAGCTCATCCCTGTGTTGAGCTCATCTCTGTGTTAAGCTGATCTCTCTGTTGAGCTCTTTTCTCTGTTGAGCTCATCCCTGTGTTGAGCTCATCTATGTGTTGAGCTCTTCTCTTTGCTGAGCTCTTCTCTGTGATGAGCACTTCTTTTGTTGAGCTCTTCTAGTGTTGAGCTCAGCTCTTCCTGCGTTGAGCTCAGCTCTTCCTGGGTTGAGCTCTGCTCATCCTGCGCTGAGCTCAGCTCTTCCTGGGTTAGCTCAGCTCTTCCTATGTTGAGCTCAGCTCATCCTGCGCTGGCCTCAGCTCTTCCTGCGGTGGCCTCAGCTCATTCTGCGGTGGCCTCAGCTCATCCTGCTCTGGCCTCAGCTCTTCCTGCGCTGGCCTCAGCTCTTCCCTGTGCTGAGCTCAGCTATTCCCTGTGCTGAACTCAGCTTATCCCTGTGCTGGGCTCTGCTCATCTTTGTACTGAGCTCTGCTCATCCTTGTGATGTAAAGAATGTCAGTTACGTTCTCTAATAAATCTGAGTTTCGTATATGAGATAACAATCTTAAGACGAATTGTGTTCTTATCTCAGTTCTGTACCGGTTTATTTACAGTATTTTGTTTGTATACTGACTTCTTGTTTCTACACTTGTCAGAAACTAAAACGTGATGGAGAACGAAAGCTCTAACTCATTCAATGATGCGCACATCGGCACTGAGGAACAGAACAGTGCTGTTCCAGTCGCACCTACTGTTGCTGCTCTCATTCCTGCACCTGTTTCTGCTGGATATGTTGAGAAGCCTGAGAAGCTTGGAGAGCAGTTTCTTCAAACGCTGGTAGCAAAAGATGTTGTTTTTCTTGACAACGTTGGGCTTGGCAAAGATGCTGACCGAGGATCCTCCGGAGGTGGTTCTGGTTGAAGATCCGAATCTGAACATGCCGAACAATTTGATGGCTGAAGCATGGAACTTTAACAATTATGTATGCTTGAGTCATATTTTGAGTTGTTTAGATAATTCATTGTACGGACTGTATTGTACTTATAAAACTGCAAAGTCATTATGGATGGCCTTAGATAAAAAGTACCGCACAGAGAATGCCGGTACAAAGAAGTTTGTCGTTGGCAAATTTCTTGATTTTAAAATGTCAGACTCCAAGACTCCCTAAACCCTAACGATAGCTTTTTGGTGTCGTTGGGATATACTGGGTCTGGATGATGATGATGATGATGATGATGAGACTCCAAGACTGTTGTTTCTCAGATTGAGGAATTACAGATGCTTGTGGCCGAAATGGAAGAAGAGGGCATGTCACTCAGTGAATCTTTCATAGTGGCGGCTGTGATTGAGAAGCTACCTCTTTTCTGGAGGGAATTTAAAAGCTATCTCAAAGACAAGCGAAAGGAAATGACATTGGAGGATCTGATTGTTTGACTCCGTATAGAGGAGGACAATCGTAGATCCGAAAGAATGCCAAGTTTGAGTTCTGGTCATGCTAAAGATCATGTCACAGAGGCGACGAAAAAGAAAAGGAGAAATCCTGTGGGAGTGAACTCTAAAGGCAAGAAAGTTGCCAAAAAATTCACTGGAAAATGTTATAACTGTAGGATTCAGGGGCACCGCAGTGTTGACTGCCGTAAGCCCAAGAAAATAGCAGGAAAAAGTGAAAGACAACCTTGTCAGCTAGATGGATGATCAGGATTTGTGCGCTCTTGTTTCTGAGTGCAACGCAGTAGAAAATCCTCGTGAATGGTGGATGGACATTGGAGCCACTCGACACGTCTACGCCAACAGGGCGATGTTCAGAGACTATTCTCCGATGAAGAATAATAAAAAACTGTACATGGGGAACTCTGATAGCTCAAAGATTGAAGGTTCGGGCAATATGATTCTGAAAATGACTTTAGGAAAGAAATTAACTATGCGAGATGTACTGCACGTTTCTGACATCCGCAAGAACTTAGTTTCTGGAGCTTTACTAGTCAGTCATGGTTTTAGACTAGTATTTGATTGTAATAAATTTATTCTGAGTAAGAATGCGGTGTTTCTGGGAAATGGGTACTTAACTGATAATATGTTCAAGTTAAGTGTAATGACAGTTGTACCCAATAAAGTTTCGCTCGAAGAGGCTAATAAGAATGCTTCTACTTCTGCTTATATGCTTGTGTCTTCTTGTTTATGGCACTTTCGTTTGGGACATGTTAATTAAAAGTCAATACAAAGGATGATTAATCTTGACTTATTACCCAAACTGAACATTAATGAAGAAAAATGTCAAGTATGCGTTGAAGCAAAAATGACAAAGACTTCATTTCCTTCAATAGAAAGGAACGCTGAACCTTTGGATTTAATTCATACTGATGTGTGTGATTTAAAATTTGTGTAAATGAGAGGTGGTAAAAAGTATTTCAAAACTTTTATCGACGATTGCACACGATACTGTTATGTTTATTTACTAAGTAGCAAAGACGAGGTCATTGATGCTTTCAAAGACTAAAAATGAAGTTGAGAACCAACTTAGCAAACAAATTAAGACGATTCGTAGTGATAGCGGTGACGAATATGATGCACCGTTTAATGAATTTTATTCAGAACATGGTATTATTCATCAAACAACTGCGTCATATTCATCTCAATCGAATGGTATTGCTGAACGCAAAAACCGTACCCTAAAGGAGATGATGAATACTATGTTGATAAGTGTAGAGAAAAAGGGGTTTGAGTGATTACAAAATGCATGATTTAAATAACGTATTAAAGAAATGCATGACATATTTTATAACATGACACGTTTTGCAAAACTTGCCTTATATAGTTCATATATATTGTTGCCGTACTAACGAGCCATGAAACTTTAAAACTTACATCAAATGGCAAGCATTTGTTGTGTTTGAACGATTTTCAGGTGCCATCATTAATGAACTTTAAAGCTTACATCATAAATGGCAAGCATTTTGTTGTGTTTGAACGATTTCCACCCTCTCCACACGCCATTATACATACATACATAATACATACATACATACATCATACATACATACATATATATATTCAGATTTTTTTAAAAAAAAGGCATATGCACATATATTCCAACGTACTACCGACACGTTATATATTTTACGTACGTACATTAACGTCACACCACTATATTTAACTCATATTTATGAGTATATTCAGGTCTTATATCATATGATAAGTCATGGTGATGACAAATTTATTACGACACGTTAAAAGGTTCTAAACCAAAAATTATCGTATCGGATGAATACCGAAACTTCGCCAACGTGTCACGTACTTGCCATATATATGGCCAGCCCCTACACTTCAAAAATGGCCACAAATTTCGTGGCTTACATGGTATGTACAGCCATAAAATCATTTCATGTTGGCACACAAATCACCCTCAATTAAGGCCAAATTGTGGAGATTCCAAAATTCAATTTTGTCACATGTTGGGCGCCACTTTAGATCAGCCTAAGTGCTGAATATTAAAGTTTAATTTATGTATATTATGTGTAACATAATATATATAACATGTGCAAAAAGTTAGAATTTAATCGAAGAAAAATCGGGTAATCGACAAACGTCGAGAATTCGGTTTTCTACGAACACGACGCATGGAACATTTTTGGCATGACATATAACATGTATTAAGACACTTTTTACATACTTCATACATTTTGAAGTGTTCTAGAAAATCAAGTAAGGGCTGATTAGAATATACCATATGTGTATAATTATATGTGCACTATTTTACAAAGTTTGCAAAAATAAAATTCAGCACATGTATATTCTTCATCACATGCCTATACAGCCATGTTGGAGCATATGTGGAGCTTTGTTGGCATCTTGATTGGCCAAGAATGAAGTATACAATGTTGGTGACATAAAGAAAGGAGCTACACAAGGTGACATTTCAAACTTTGTCACATTTGTGACACATGCTGAAAATTCAGCATGTGTAGTCTTAGGCTGGCCGAAATTTACACTTAAATGAGCCATATTTACTATCTTGAATTATATGGATTGATTGAAGGATAATATGACAATGTTTTAAACATATTATGGAAATAATCAAGTGACATTTTCAAATATCACACATGCTGAAAATTTCAGCATGTGTGTAATGTGTTGGCCGATTTTATGGCCTCCTTGGTGATTAATTTTTATTCCAAAATTGTTAGAAATGTTATGTACTAAATGATGATTGATTTCTACTTTATTTTCAAGGAATTAATCAAATAAACTTGGCAACTATTTGAATAAAGTATGAATGTTACACATGCTGAAATTTCAGTATGTGGAGAGGTGTAATGGCCGAATTTTGCAAGGAAATGGGTGATTATTTGTCTTGCTATCGTCTCCTTGATAGCTGGAAGTTCTCCAAAAGTATGAAAAGCTGGAGGACTTTGTACCATCCATTCCGGTGTGGTTGGATTATGTTCCATTAAGAGTGAGCCAAATGACGTAGGTGCACAAGAGTACTTCGGCCTGGCCAGCAACAGGAATCTCTATTCCGGCCAACCCAACCCGGGAGAAGAGTTAGACGCCTCTCTCAGTACAGGCAGGCCGTAGGTGGGATGACTATGTGACTTATGGCAACACTTTTATGGCTAATTGGCACATGCTTTTTAAGTGATATTTTTCAGATTTATCTAGTCATCAAATGATGACAACTTTTATCCAATCAAAGAATGCCAAGTAAGCAGGAGTTTAATGATCATCCAATGAGGAGTTGCCAAGTAAGCAAGGAAATGTCACAATGATGCAATATACTCTTCCAACGACTTAAAAGATAATTTTCAAGAGGAAGATCAAGGCCATAGGGGGTGGCCAAGGGGTTGAAAATGAAGAAGAAGCATTGCAAAATAGAAGACAAGTCTCGCAAGTGCAAAAGCGAAAAACGTTTTCTAGACTTTCTTCTTCTACCTTCTTTCTTTATTCTCTCTAAAAGCCTATTGTATTCATATTCATATATCTTGAAGAGGCTTCTTACATACCACCATATACTCTTCATTGTTGTAAAAGATTGATCAAGTTGTGATCAATCTTGCACTTGCAAGGTGGTGGTGTTCGTGATCGTTGTATTCACATACAAGGTTTGTAAAAGGTTGGAGTTGGTGTGTAACTCTATCAACCCTGTGTGGTAAGGTGTTATTTGTTTTATGATTAGTGCTAACCGAGGAAGGTGTCCTCAAAGACTGGAGCAGGTTGTTTTAACCGAACCATTATAAATTCCTGGTGTTATTTACTTTCAGCACTTACTTTCAGTTTCAGCACTGTGCATTGTTTTTTATCACGTTATTAAAAATAGTAAACGAATTTCAAAAATCACAAAACTTTCAAGAATCATATCCACACGTCTTAAGGTTAATGTGGCACAAGTTTCAACCCTTTTGGACAATGATAAGTCATCCAAACGTCTAAAGTTCTGAGACTAGTGCAGTTTGATTTTCAGGCTTGCAAAGGTTGAGACTTTGATGTGTTTGACTATCTTCCCAAAAGAATTTTTCAAAACTGTTTCAACTCAATTAAATACAACTAATAAGGGGTTAGTCATTAAATTTTCAGAGCATTTGGAGTCAAGTATAAATAGGAATTAATTTTTTAAAACAGACTAGCGTTTCTGACAGATTTGTGCAATCTGACCATAAACAATTTTTAAAGGGGTTAGAGGTTGGATTTTAATCTGAAATTTTTAGGAGATACTCAGAACATCTGGGACTGAGATCTCTCCAAATTTCAGAATTTTTGAAGACATGTAACCTAATTTTCAAAATGTTTCAAAACAGGTCCTGAAAACAGAAACTGTTTTCAGAAGTTAGGTTTTTGGTTTAAAACAATTTTAAAAACCACATTTTCTGCACCCAATATTCAACCCCCCTTCTAGTGGTGCCTTGCAGATCCTAAAATAAGTTCGGGTTTACCTCAGATCTTGTGGGAGAAAGCAATTCTCTCAGCCGTCATTTTAAATAGTATTCTATCTAAGAAGATGGATGAAACCCCATACAAGCTTTGGAAAGGCCATAAGCCAAGCTACAAATACTTGAAAGTGTGGGGGTGTCTGGCGAAGGTTGTAGTACCCAAACTAAGACAAGTAAGAATTGGGCATAAAACAATTGATTGCATATTCATATGATATGCAACTAGCAGTAGTGTATATCGATTCTTGGTGCACAGTCGGACATTCCTGACATATATGAGAATGTTGTCATAGAATCAAGAAATGCAGTGTTCTTTGAAGATGTCTTTCCAAAGAAAAACAAAAACAACGAAGAAACAAACACTAGTAAACGAGTGCATGAGACGACCCCTTAAGAAATTAAAGAACCGCGTCAAAACAAATGAGCCAGAATACCAATGTCCTTTGTGATAGTATGGAAAACGATCCAAGAATCTTTTTTGAGGCTATGTCAACTCCAGAAGCTCCCTTCTGGAAAGAGACAGTAAACAATAAAATAGAATCGATTCTTCAAAATCACAATTGGGAGCTGGTTGATCTTCCACCAGGAAGTAAACCACTCGGATGCAAGTAGATCTTTACGAAAAAGCTGAAAGAGGATGGGTCTATTGACAAGTACAAGGCCCGGTTCGTAGCTAAAGGCTATCGACAAAAGGAAGGCTTTGACCTTTTTCATACCTAATCACCTTTAACTATAATCACTTCAATAAGGATGCTAGTTGCTATTGTTGCAGTCTATGACTTAAAAATCCATCAGATGGATGTGAAGACTACCTTCGTGAACGGTGAGTTAGAAGAAGAAATTTATATGGAGCAACCTGAAGGGTTTGCTGTACCAGGACAAGAGAAAAAGGTGTGTAATTGTGTAATTTGTTAAGTCTTTGTACGGACTTAAACAAGCACCCAAACAATGGCATTTGAAGTTTGATGAGGCAATGTTGTTAAACAGCTTCAGGATCAACGAGTGTGACAAGTGTGTGTACATCAAGAACACACCAATGCCTATGTGATAGTATGTCTATATATAGATGGCATGCTCATCATGGGCAGTTCTCATGACATTATCTTGAATACCAAGAAGATATTAACACGAAATTTTGCTATGAAAGATATGGGGGTTGCCAATGTTATTCTAGAAATTAAAATTTCTTAGATAATAGAAGGCCTCGTTATATCACAAACTCATTATATTGAATCTGTTCTCAAACGATTCAATATGTTTGATACAAAACCAATAAAGACCCCATTAGACTTAAGTATACCTTAGCATGTTCAGTAAACAAATTGAGTAGGTTTACGAGTAATCCGAGTGAAGATCATTGGAAAGCTCTAAATAGAGTGATGAGGTACCTGAAGTACACAATGAACATTGGATTACACTATACAAGATATCCAACAGTATTGGAAGGATACTGTGATGCAAATTGGATATCAATAGCAAGGATTCTAAGTCCACCAGTGGATACCTATTCACTGTTGGTGGTGATGCTGTGTCATGGAAGTCCATAAAACAAACGTACATAGCTCGGTCCACTATGGAAGCCGAGTTTATAGCACTAGATAAAGCTGGAGAGGAGGCTGAATGGCTTCGAAATTTCCTAGAAGATGTTCCATGTTGGCCTAAGCCAATCGCTCCTATCAGCATACACTGTGATAGTCAGTGTGCTATAGGACGAGCACAAAGCAGCATCTACAATGGTAAGTCACGACATATACGTCGGAGACATAATACCATTACGCAATTGATCTCTAATGGCGTGATTTCCATTGATTACATAAAATCAAAGGAGAATCTTGCGTATCCGCTTACAAAAGGCTTGCCTAGAGATCAGATGTCAAAATTAACAAATGGAATGGGACTTAAGCCTACTATGCAAGAATTTTTATAACGGTAACCCAACCTTGTTGACTGGAGATCACAGAATCTTGGTTCAATGGGACAACTAAGTTATGAAGGTTCAGTTTAGCACTTACTCATTCCACTACATAAAAGTGATGCAGAGAATATTTAGGGTAAGCTAAAGCTTTTAATGATGCCCTATATCTTGATACATCAAGTGGGATATGACAGAATGCTCTTGATATGAATCACCTATGTAAGTGTGAAGTGGGGCAGCTTCTATGAAAATTCTGTGAGGCAAAGAAATCTCTAAAACACTTTCTGAAACCATGTTGTTCATGGTCAAAACAAACACAACCATGAGAACCAAAAGGGTGTTAAAGGAAATGTTGTGTGAGTATTACTATATAGGTTCACAGGAAAGATTGACTAGTTCAAGATATCAAGTCACTACTTAACCGAGTGAATCCGATGGTATATCACTACGAAAGGTTCAAAGCCAGAAGCTACCTCTTCTGATGCAACATTTTCTTGTCAGACTTCTCGTTAGAGTCTGCATCAGCATTTGCATTAATTTTCATTCATGTGGGGATTGTTGGAGGAAAATTTGTAATGTGGAAATGGGTTTTTCTAAAGTTGGTGAGCAACATATTTTGAGTTTAATTATGATTAGTCTTCGTATGATTTTAGGCTTTTGAATCACTCAATTTTGATACCGGGTGAATGAGAAATTAATGCTCAAAGTAGGAGTAAAATTGATTGCAAATTAGAAAATTGGTGTTGTGGCTTCATGAGAAGAAGACACATCACCTTTTTGCAAATATACCACATTAGCAAATTAAAGGGAAAATGCCACCAAATATAGTGCTAGGAGAGGCACTTTAGATGTGCCTTAAGGGCAAGAGAATTTTTGACCGGATGGAAGAGCAGATGGCTGCCACACGCGCGCGCCGCCGCCACCGCCCGTCCTGGCTCGGCTCGTGGCTGTGGCTCGAGCTCATGGCTCGCCCGGTTCTTATCTTTGTGGATAAATTTTCTTTTAAATTTTTCCAGAAAATAAGTTACATGATCCTACGGTTATGATTTAATCCTACGATCTAACGGCTCGGATTAAGCTGACAGTTTCAGTTAACTAATTTGTACCAGTCGTGGGGTGCGTGGTGAACGTGGGGGTCATTGGCCGATCAGTGCGGTCGTGGGTTGTCGTGACCTCCAAGATTTCCCTCTATAAATGAAGGCAGTGCTCTGTTTCTGATGAACACTGAAATTTTTCTTCTCTTCTCCTGCTACATACGATCATTCTGCATAAACTATTGCTGCATACTGCATACACTGCTGCTGCATTTCATCAATCCAAGAAGTCAGAACACTTGTCAGGTTCGTGGAGTTCTTACGTAGTAGTGCCACTCATTGGAACTGTTAGCCGTTGTATCCTAGGAGACGTTTGCAATTTCTGGTTGTGTACAGTATACTGGAGCAATTCATCTTAAGAACAGAGTCTTGGACTCGCCTCGGTTTGTGTGTTAAGCTATTCTATGTGTTGAGCTCATCTCTGCGTTGAGCTCTTCTCTGTGTTGAACTCTTCTCTGTGTTGAGCTCATCCCTGTGTTGAGCTCATCCATGTGTTGAGCTCTTCTGTGTAGCTCAATTTCTCTGTGTTGAGCTCATCTCTGTGCTGAGCTCTTATCTGTGCTCAGCTCTTCTTTGCTTGAGCTCAGCTCATCCTGCCCTGGCCTCTGCTCATCCTGCGCTGGCCTCAGCTCTTCCCTGTGCTGAGCTCTGCTCATCCTTGTGCCGTATAGAATGTCAGTTACGTTCTTTAATAAATATGAGTTTCGTATATGAGATAACATGCACCACTTCTGGCTAAAGTTTTGTATAAAGAAGTTTAAGGATTTCCCGGATACGTTCATTTCTCTAGACCAATATTGTTATCCTATTTGGTTATTTGTATGTTAGGGCTTTTTATATAGTGTTGCTAAATTCATTATATGATGTAAGTTGGAGACTCATTGTAGTTTCTTTCCCTCTGTTGAAAGAAAGGAGAAGCGAAAGAACACAAAAGTCCTCTACTTTCTCCGACCATCTTATGATCTTTCACTTTTATTTTATTTTCTTTTTTCAACTGAAAGTCGTTACCCACTTTAAACGACTGAAAATTATCGAACCATATTCAAAGCCTCCAGCCGTAGTTTTCCACAAATCTCAAGGATTTTGACTTCACACATCAAAAAGTCCATACTTGGATCAAGTTTCCCAGGTGTTTCTTGAGACCAGCAATCAAGAAACTCAATTTTGTAAATTTTTCAGCTGAAAAATTCATCTGGCAGAAATATGGCTTCTTCAAATTTAATTCCACTTGTGTTAATCTTAGCTCTGTATATAAAGCCATCACTTTCTGATCCTAGAGCAACAGAGGCAGCTCTAATATGCAGCAACAGCTCAGCTTCACCAGCCGACCGCCAAGTTTATGTGGCTGCATTTTTAGCTTCCATGGACTCAATCAGCCCAATCGTTTCAAGACAAGGCTATGGAGAAGTAGTTAATGGCACAGGGAACAATACGGTTTATACTTTTGGAGAGTGCATGAAAGATTTATCACAAACAGATTGCAATCTCTGCTTTGCACAATTGAAAACACAGATTCTTAGGTGCTTACCTTTCCAGTTGTTGATTAGAGGTGGGAGGCTGTTTTTTGATGGATGTTACTTGAGGTATGATGATTACAATTTCTTTAATGAAAGCTTGAGTAAAGTTGATAGGACTGTTTGTGGGGCTAATGATTTTCATGGGAATAGGAGCTTGTTTGCTGGAAACGTTGGGATTTTGGTGAGGAATTTGAGGTCGGAGGGGGTTAGAAATGGAGGGTTTTTTGTTGGGAATGTGAGCAGAGGGAATTTGACAGTTTTTGGGTTGGCTCAATGTTGGGATTCTGTTAGTAAGAAGGATTGTGATTCTTGTTTGAGCGATTCTGTTCAAAGATTGGTTCTTGCAGTCCTAAGGATGAAGGGAGGGTGTTGAATGCTGGTTGTTATATGAGGTATTCTACACAAAGATTCTATTTCAATAGCTCTAATTTTAATGCCACAGCTGCTGGCAATGGAGGTCAGTGGCTATTTCTCTCGTGTTTTCTTTCTTGTGATGATATGATTTTCCAAGTGAGATTCTTGCCTTGTATTGTTTGTTTTTTCCTCTAAGTATCCACCTTTTTGGTGAAGTTTAACTGAAGTGGTTCTACTTGTATTTGTTTTTGAATGCCATGTTGAATTTTGAATGTTAATTGAACTCAAAACCACTCTTAATGGGACTCGGTTACTCAAACCTGCGAATCCTCAATTCGAAGATTTGACCTCACCGTGAAGCATGAGTTAACACATTGACAGACTAGCTCTGGTTTAATTATTGGCAACTACAATGCACTGGTCATGGTAAAAATGCTGATAAGC
>AP025067.1:28638480-28702048 GCA_036186865.1 Eustoma russellianum | reverse complement strand
TGTCTGTCCTGTTAAAGGGTGAACTAGTATATCTTTATGGGACACTCAGGGACTTGAAAAGCAAGCACAGATTTAGACTTTATTTTTATTTTTTTTATTAAGGAACGCTATGCAAGTCTTGCATCATATTTGTTCATGTTATTTTGATTTCCTATGAATGAATTAAACTTCAATTTGTTTTCTTGATTTTCCTCCATAGTTTCTCTTTTTTTTTCCTTCTCTTGGTTTTACTAGTTTGCCCACTCACCTTCACTGTGTCATTCACTTGTTTTAAAGTTCCAATTTTTCCACCTCAAACAGGCTGATTGTTAAATTTAGAGGTGGGAAACATGCTATACATCTATTCAAGTATGCAGAAAGCAGTATGGAGAACCTCAATTTTATCTGGCCTCTTGATTCTTACCATGATCACTTTATTACTGGAAATAGCAATTGCTGATCCAAGAGCTCAGACCATCAAATATATTTGTCAGAATATACGTGAAGCACAACACCACAGCCTTTGTGCCTAACTTTGTTGGAGTGATGGAAAACATTAGCAACCAAATGCGGGTTAAAGGTTATGGAGTAGCCATTTCAGGCACAGGTCCTGATGCTAATTATGGACTAGCTCAATGCTATGGAGATCTTTCCCTTCTTGATTGTGTGCTTTGCTATGCTGAAGCACGTACTGTCCTTCCTCAGTGTTATCCAAACAATGGGGGTCGAATCTTTCTTGATGGCTGCTTCATGAGAGCTGAGAATTACAGCTTCTTTCAGGAGTATAAAGGACAACAAGACCAGGCACTATGTGGGAACAAAACAAGAAAGGATTCTGCATTTCAGCTAGCTGCTAGGCAGGGTTTGTTGAAAGCAATTTCAGATGCTCCAAATAATAATGGATATGCACACGGTCAAGTACAGGTTCCTGGGAGAAAGAATGAGTCTGCTTATGTGTTAGCTGACTGTTGGAAGACAATTAGTGTTAACTCTTGTAGAGCCTGTCTGGAGAAAGCATCTGCATCCCTATTTAATTGCTTTCCATGGTCAGACGGTCGGGCCTTGAACACAGGTTGCTTCATGAGATATTCAGACACCAATTTTCTTAACCCCATACCTAAAAATGGCAGTTCTAGAGGTAATGTAGATTTCTTTTCTTTCTCCTTTTTCTTGCTTACATCTAATGGATTTTACCCTGTGTATGGATCTTTTCACCTATTTTGTGGTTTGGGCCAACTATAGATTCTTACATGGATTTTTTGTTTCCAACTTGTTTCAAAAGACGCTCCTTTTCTTTTCTCATTTTATGGTTTGTTTGATTCCTATTGGCTATTGTAGCGCCTGAAAGTTAGAACTCCTGCATTTTCTCAAACTCAGCTCATTCATGATTCCTAATTGATTCTGGCGCAGGGACCATAGTGATTATTGTTGTTGCTGCTTTAAGTTCTGCTATTCTCTTGATCGTTGGCATCCTTGTTGGGTACTATTATCTGAAGAACAGAAGGATACAGATGAAGCGAAAAGGTACACCATTTTAATCAGATAAATTCCAAGTATATCATCCAGCTTCAGCTGTGAAGCTGTTAGCCAGTGAATGTGATAAAGAAAATGGTGCAATTGGCAAAGTTTACCAGTCTGATTCGTATTTTAGTTCTACAAATGTATTTTTTACTTCTCAAAATTATGGTATTCGCATCTGGGGGATGAACATATCCTTTGAATTTGGCTTCATGATTGCATAGTTTTATTTTAAAGAGACGCCTAAAAAAAACTCATTTTCCTGATCTATATTCTTAAAGGTTCAAATGATGCGGAGAAATTGGTGAAGACTCTTCATGACAGCAGCTTGAACTTCAAATACTCGGCACTTGAAAAAGCCACTGCCTCATTTGATGAATCCAACAAGCTTGGACAAGGTGGCTTTGGAACAGTCTACAAGGTAGTGGGGCATCTGAATACCTTCTTGTTCTACTTTGTGATTTGAAATACATTGTCACTCTCCTCAACAGGGCTTGCCTTTCGTTTACTTATTTCAAATTTAACTCGTTTGCAGGGTGTCTTAGCCGATGGGAGAGAGATTGCTGTTAAGAGGCTTTTCTTTAACAACAAGCACAGAGCAGCTGATTTTTATAATGAGATCAACATCATTAGCAGTGTTGAGCACAAGAATTTGGTGAGATTGTTGGGATGTAGCTGCTCAGGGCCGGAAAGCTTACTTGTATACGAGTTCCTGCCAAACAAAAGTCTTGACCGCTTTCTCTTTGGTAAGCATAATGGCGCACTGTTATGGCCTGCACACGAACTTTATTCTGATCTTCCAAGAACACATTATTCAATCCTGTTTAGTCTGTAGTTCAAGAGTTTGAGGTATGCTGGAAAACTTTGCAGATCCAAATAAAGGCAAAGCGCTTAACTGGGAAAAGAGATTTGATATTATCATAGGGATGGCAGAGGGATTGGTCTACCTCCATGAAAATACAAAGACAAGAATTATCCACCGAGATATAAAGGCAAGTAACGTCCTGCTAGATTCAAGACTTCGCGCAAAAATAGCAGATTTTGGGTTGGCACGGTCTTTCCAAGAGATAAGAGTCATATAAGTACTGCAATTGCTGGTACACTGTAAGTAACATGAAAAAAAGTTCACGAACTTTGATACTTTTGTAAGTAGAAGATGTCGTGACATGTTTTTGTACTCGCAGAGGGTACATGGCTCCCGAATACCTAGCACACGGTCAGCTTACAGAAAAGGTAGACGTGTACAGTTTTGGCGTGCTACTTTTGGAAATTATCACAGGAAAGCAGAACAATAGGAGTAAAAATACAGAATACTCGGATAGCCTGGTCACAATTGTAAGTCTACGCTTTTTTATATACGTGATTCTTTTATTGTATGCACTTAGTTTACTGAATTTCTTCCTTCCTTGTATGCACTTAGTTTACTGAATTTCTTCCTTCGATCAACTTGACACAATTTTCATTATGGATCGTCGGAAAACAACTTCCGTGTATTTGTAACACATGAGTATGGTTGCGTACATCCGACCCCCTCATACCCCGTCATAGGCAGGAGCCTCTAAGACAGTGGAGTAATGTTGTTGTAGTTGATTCCTTACTGGGCTACCTATGTTGAGACAGGCGTGGCAGCATTTCCTGCGTAGATCCGTGGAAGAGTTGTTTGATCCCAACCTGATGTTGCACAATTATCACACTTCCTACGTCAAAAATGAAGTGCAAAGAGTGGTTCACGTTGGGCTTCTGTGCACGCAGGAGATCCCGTCACTGAGGCCAACCATGTCTACTGTGCTACGAATGCTCGTTAAGAAGGATGAAGAACTTCCATATCCATCAAACCCTCCTTTCATTGATGAGAACACCATGGAATTCAATGATGTCTTGGAGAATCAAGCTCATCCCCTCAGATATGGGGACGATTCGCTCGCCGTAGTCTCTCATAGTTCTTTCCACCCAAGGTAACCATTCAGTTCACTCCAAGAGACGTGGCTTTAACATGAGATTGAGTCCAGGAAGAAGCATCATAAACAAGAGATAAAAACTAGCTCCAAAGCTTTTGGGCTAATAGTACATGAATATATATATGCATACAAGTTTTAGAATTTTTGATAATAAGATTTGGTTTAGGTTAAGAGAAATTTGACAAGACCACTTTTCTTGGAGAATCTGTAGTGTCCAGAAACTTTTGTTGTCTATGTATAGTTATTTAGGGGACAATCATTTGAGTATATGATTCGCAATTGGGTGAGAAAATTTTGATAAATACTTGGTACACTTGGATATATAACTAGGACAATTTGTATAGTTCTTCTATGCATGGGTTAACGAGTTTACTACTTTTTCGTCCAAAGACTTCATGCAAGAACAAGTTCATAGTGTAACCAATGAATCAAACGGCATGTCTACTTGATAAGTGTTAAAACTTGGGCTTACATAAGGTGAGATGGGTAGTAGTATCTCATTCTCATATAACCCATGTATTTTTTCTCAAATTGGCAAATGTGAGACTATTCTCAACACCCGCCCTCACGTGGCAACGTGGCTTGACATATATGAGCGCATTAGAACCATCCTTCAATCACAAACCACAAGCCAGACATGAACATCTGAACCTGGGTGAGGGGCGACTATAGATGGTCAACTATAGGCCAGACAAGGTGCGAGTCCATATTTAAACTGATTTTGATACCATGTTGAAACTTGATCTTACTTGAGGTGAGGTGGGTGGTAGTATCTCATTGTCCTATAATCCATGTATTTTTTCTCAAATGGGCAAATGTGGGACTGTTCTCAACCATAACACTTTTCTATATAAATGCAAATAAAAAACAAAACTATGGCCGAATAAATAGTTAACGTTTATGTGATTGTGAAGTTAATTAAAATAAGTAGGACATGTGCGTGAGGGTCACGAAACCAAGTTTTATGGAGCAACTGCAAGTAAGTCAACATATGCAATTGGAATCTATCATGTGATTTCTATAGAATAAGGTGACTGTTGTCTTTGGTTTTTCTCTTTCTTCTTCTTTCACTTCTTATTTTATAAGTAAATTCTTTGATAAAAAGTGGCAAAACTGTTTGGCGTTTACTTGGTCAAACATAGGTAGTTGGTCAAAAATCAATTAAGATCGAATCTTTAAAAAAGTGTTCAATACTTTATCAAAATAGGCTTGACACATTTTATGAGCAAATTTAGTTTGATAATAATTAAAATACTTTGACGATTTGATTTTAAATAGGATTTTGACAAATTTAACCAATTATGATAATGTTTTTGGAAGAGAAGAATTACTTCCCTACATTCAAAAGTATGCTACTACTGCCATTGCAGTGGTGAATTAATTTATTTAATGTTTGTGTCAACCGCATGATTTAACAATAATGCTGAAGTATAACTGAGCAAATTTCAGTCGCCTATCCCACGATGATTGTGTATAGGCCAGACAAGGTGTGAGACAGCATCCTACAGTATTTATTTTGTATTGTACGTAGAAGAAGATAATTTCTTACAACATGAAATTTAGTTTCTTCTTACAATTGGTTCTAATATCTGGCAGGCATTTAAGCAACTAGTAAAGTTACTACGGGAGTATGTAATTTATAGGTAGAAGGTGAGTATGTAATTTGTGACTACGGAAGTGGAAAATGCATGCATTTCGCTCGCATCTGTAATACCATTTCAAGACCAGTCTAGTCGTTATCAATAACCATAATTCCATTATCAGATGAAAAAGAAAATAACGAAATTGGAAAAATCTTTCCAGGAAGCAACTGATACTTTGCATTAAACCAAAAACAGTTGACAAATGGAAGTACATATTCGCCTTATGACACCACACAGGATCAAACTATAACAAAATGTTCTGAAACATTTTGTTTCAACGTGGAACTAGCAAGAATTAAAGAGGGGGAGGGGGATCCTCATCAATGGGACCAATAATGATCGGTTCGGTCTTTAAGCAGCAGCAGTGATGCATTCAATAGCTTGCTTGCAAATGCCAGTCATAGTTGCTTCTGGTCCATAAACCTGTACAACAAATTCAAATTAGTCGAAGAAAACAACAACATCACTCCATTGCTTTAGAGGCTCCCGCCTATGGCAGGGTATGAGCGATCAGATGTACGTAACCATACCCATGTGTTAGAAACACATGGAGGTTGTTTCCGATGTCCCTTAGTTAAAGAAAACAATGACATCAAATAGGTGTGTCAACCGTAGGATCAAACGAAAACTCTTAATCGAGCGTAGGGGTGTTAACGAACCGAACCGAGCCGAATACTAGGTTTTCAAATTCGGATTCGTTTGGCTAAACAAATTGTTTGGCTCGATTCGTTTAGCTAAACGAACTTTAAAATTAGTTCAAGTTCGGCTCAATAACCCTTTAACTGTTTAAACGAGCCGACTAGTTCGCGAATAGTTCGGCTTGTTTCGAATTCGGCTCGTTTATCAACCATTAACGAATGAACACGAACCGAACTCGAACAGTTCACGAACTGTTCGATTCATTGAACAACCCTAATCGAGCGTCGCCACTTCAGTGGACCTAGTTTACACTTATAGCTACATTATTACTCCATTAACATCAAGGGCTGTGTCTATTTCCATATAGTTAATCTAGGTATCTTAAAGGGTTGTACCTCAAGGGGGATGCCAATTTCCTCTCCAAGAGACCTCATTTTAGCAAGACCTTTCTGATAGTTAGGACCACCTCTCCTCACATAAATGTGCATTCTTGCTGCCTTGAGCTTTGATTCCTGATACAAGGATTTCATTGTTGTTATTCCTCTGCCGATGAAAGTAGAGTTTTAAATTTGCAGAAACCTTTCAAGAAATCTCAAACCTTTTCTTTTAGAGCTCGAATTATCCCATTAAATGTAGCAGCCACATCAGTGAAGTTAGCAATGCCACCACCTATTACAAGTGCTCTCTTACGACCATCAGGATCTGATGTGGCACACTGCAAACGCATGTTTGTTAGACAATGGCAACGTATGGACAATTCAAGATCCTTTTTGAGTTAACGAAATTAGCAAGAAGTGGTTGGTAGCTTACATCAATCACAACTCTGGCATATTGCAAAACCTCCTCTTCATTGGGAGCACCACTATATTCTGCATAGTTCCCAAGCTCAGAAGCATAGCCAAGATCTCCAACCTGGTAAATCAAAAAAGCCATGATTAAGGTTGCTACTATTAATGTAACAGAGTGGAAGTTCTAGGAAATTTCCAAACCGTGTCAGCATAGATGACGCTGGCACCACCTCCAGCAACCATGGTCCAGATTCGTCCCTTTGGGTTCAGGATGGTGAATTTCAATGATGCACTAGTCTGCATATTAACCATACCAAGGCAAATCACATGATGAGAAGGATACTTCACACAAGTTAAAATTTCAGCGATGTTTCAGAGAAAAGCACAGTTCAAATATAGGAATCCAGGTTGAATGAAATTCAAACATCTGATTAGTCTCATATGTATAGAAGGCAACAAGATGATCTTAAAAGTAATGTACTCAGCATCTATGGAAACACAAAGCCATGCCTCCAGCAGTTTTCATGCGAGATATATTAAAGTAGTTAACAATGAATGAAGAAAACTTAATGGGGGAATACAAAATACTTAACAAACCAAAGCAGTATGATCCGTGCCACCTTGCATATGAAAATTTTTATCAAGTGATTGAGATGACTCTAGAAACATGTATCAATAGTTACCTTCTCATCTAGTCCATGAACAAAGCTCTCTGTAGCACTCATAACTCGGCCAAATGGCATTGGGAACTCCAGACTGCCCCATCTGCATAAAGGTATAGCACAAAACAAATTCATATACGTTTCAGCCATCGGATGATGCCTTTGGTATCAAATTATGACTGTTATGAAACTGGAAAGGAGAAAGTCATGCTCAAATAAAATTAAAGGGGGATAAAAGGATATTACTTCTTGAAGTTCTTAAAGGCAGCAGTATCATCAAGTTCTCCGCGCATATCTAGAGGACAAGGTTTTCCATCAACCAACGTGAAGGGATTCATCTCTAAGAATGTGAAGTCCAGATCTGAAACATTGAACTCTTTTGGTTAATACCAAATCCAAGCTTGCAATTAAATGCAAGTGCAAGGACGTGACAAGAATTGATTTATGGGTTTCCATAAACCACAGTAACCAAATCCATGCTTGGAATAAAAGGTAGGGGCAACTTCTTAGCTAAAGTTGATTATTGGGATTCAATACACATACCCGTGAATAGAGTATAAACGACTTCAATGAACTCCTTAATCACACTTTTTACCTGCAATGCATTAGATGCATTTTCATTAGTCAACAGACACATTTTTCGGAAGCATGGTGCTTTTTTAGCATCTATGAACTCCAAGTATGAAGGAAAATGCTATGCAGGACATGGATGAGGTAGCAAGGGAGTAAAATTCCAAGTTTAGGGCAAAATATTATATCAAGGATGTTGACAAGGTGGTAACACACTGAAATTTCAAGCACTCGAATCACCACCAAGAAAAGGGAAAAGCCTGTCACATTCCAGTGAGATATGTTACCTCTAAAGGAAGGGTGGCAATAAGAGGAGCACATACTTCCGATGTGAAAGACACCCCTGTTGGCACAAAGATGGTCTTAACCTGGAGAAAGGATTTTATGATGTCAGGCTGAAGGATCAATTAAAATATTGAAGCATATCACAAGAGAATATAGCAAGACAGTAAGAATACCTTGTCCCAGTTTTCCTCAATTTCAATTCCTCCACACTCAGAAAAGCTTATACTACAACCGAGTCTCTCAGAAACGATATTAAGATAAAATTCCTCGTTGTGAGGAACAAATGGCTCGATAATGAATGTGGTTATCGGGCCTCTGCAACCACCCATCTCCACCTGAGAATTAAGCACTTTTAATTACAAGAGGAATCCAGAAAACAAGAATACTTTTCAAAATGGTAGAAGAAGTGAACACTGGTCGCACCTCTTTGCCAAGTCGCTCCTTCACAAAAGCTGCAACTCCTGCCAAATCTAGGTTCAGAGCGACTAAACCACTTTTCCCGCGCTTCCCAAACAGCATGTCAGGCTTCACAACTAGTTTTGTTGATGACAACCACGGCTCTTGTTTTACTAATTCATTGAAATCAGTTGACTCGGTAACCTAGCCCAAGAAGGCAAAACCATTGCATTTCTTAGATTCAGTCATAGTTCAAATCCAAGGAATCAACAGTTGATTCTTCTATAGGTGATTTTGCATATTTATTCGATATCGTGTTAAAATCATCTGAAAGTCTTTACTGCGTCAGGAATCTTCAGATCATATTTCAGCAGGTGAGTGAATTATAGTTTAGTTTTTCTTTCTCTGATAGAGAGTTATCCACCAATAAATTTTCTTACATAATATTTACACAATTTTCCCCATAAACCCAGAACCATATACATGGCACTATGAAGACAAACAGAAATCAGACTGGTGATAAAATCTGTAAATAACAGGAAACAAACAGGTACCGAACCTATCTATAAACAGAGACAATGGATTAACTGAAATTTCCAATGCTTATCGGAAGCCCTTAATGCAAAAGATTGTTAAAAAGTATATCATGCTTCCTGTTAACTACACTCAAGTACATCAAAGAATTTTAGAGAATAACAGTTTAGTCGTTCGTCTTTCTTTTTGTAATTTACAAGCAATACATTATTTCCTAGAAGGACCTCAACAATAACAACATTTCCTCATTGCAGTAGAGGCTCCTGCCTATGGTAGGGTAAAGAGGACGGGATGTACGCAACCATATCCATTTGTTGGAAACAGTTGTTTCGGAATGACCCATAATGAAAATTACGTCAAGTATTGCGTCGATCGACTGTTACTGCACATTACAAGAAATAATAATTTATCTTAATCATCCTGGAAGCACCTATCAAAGATATAATTTATCTTAATCATGTAGAGTATAAAGTAGAGTAAGACCAAACTTTGAGCCCGGTAAGGAAAATATTGGTCATTGAGACTACGATCTCTTGACTTTCATGCTTTTAAGCAGTTTAGGCAACTTTCCAAGTGCCAATTAGGCCATTACTTGGTAGTTGATGAAAATATTGTCTAGTCAAAAGATCACAGGAAACGAAAGAGCCAGGTAGAGAAATGATGGAGGTAGGATCGAACATGTTACTAAACTTACCATCATTTTACACAACCATTTCCTTAAATTCGATAATGAAATAGGAACTCTCTGAAACGTATAAGCTAATGATACATAATACAATTAAGAGTTGAAAACAATGCAATCCCAATCAAACTACGAATCAAAATCCCAAAGGAACCTTTTTCTTGCGAAAAAAAAAAAAAAAAGAAGAAGCTGCTTACTTGGGCAGATTTGATCCCCAATTCATAACCAGCGAGCCTCTTCAAGTGCTCCTTCAACAATCTCTTAGAATCGTACTCTCTGATCTTCTTGCGAGCCATTTCCTTTCAACCTGTCCCCAGAAACCACCAAATCCAAAATCAGATTCAAATTCCCAGAACAGAATTACATTCTTAAACCAAAATGGCAATCACATCCAAATGCAAAAATAAAACTTCATCCAAATTGCAAAAATGATAAAAAATTCCTGTTTTCATCACAAAAAAGATTCGAACTTTACCGTTAAAAATGGAGCCCCGGAAGCCTGCAAGAGATCTCTGCGAGGAAGTATAGGAGAAAGTTGAATTGCAGGCAAGCACAAAAGTTGGTATTTGTCTGACAATTATATATAATGGTTGGAATAGCTAGAGGGCATGTGGGTTTGGTCGGATGTAATAAATATAAGATGCAACTGTACTAGATTTTCTTCGCGGGAAGGAATGTGCAAACGGCATTGGCAAGAAAGACGAATAGAAATTCGTTGAATAAAAAAAAAATGGGCAAAGTGATGAACGACCGGCATCTACACCTGCTACCTACCCTTGTCCTTTATTTTGTAGACCAACCGGCTGGTAAGATCTGAGGAACACGAGGGCAAAAAATTAAGACTTGGAATATTATCGTTATTTTCTGTTAAGTTAACGTTTCGTGACTTTTAATTCACATGTTCGAACTGTAAAAACAAAAAGTGTAAGATAATATAGTATACGGAACTTTGAATTTACATGTTCGAGTTGTAGAAAAAAAAGTGTAAAATAAGATAGTATATATGAGATCATGAATCGATGCTACCCTTTCTTCACCTTGCGCAAGAGTAACGGTTAACATAACTGTCGTCAATATATTTGAAGGACAGTGTGCTGGTGGTGTGATCTGTAATAGTTATGGGGCATGATATATGTTGAGTAGCATTATGCATTGTATTTAAGGTTGTGATTCGGTAACAGGAAAGTCATCCGATTTTTACCATTCAGGAATTGTATTTTGACTATGCAGTTGCTTTTTACTATGAAGACGAGCTTTTGAACAACTGATAAGATTGTTGTTTTGTAGCCTTGAAGTCACGGTTCTAGTAGCATAAACAGTCTCTTCCACACAAAAAATGTAGTAAATGTTACATACATCATACCGCAAAGCGATCCAGGCTCTATTCGAATCCTGTTCACACGCATGAGATTAGTGCACCTAAAACGCCTTTTTACCATACAAGTAGGAAGCAAAATTATGGTTTTCGGCTGAAAACATAGTTCCGATGAAACAGCTCAAATAGCCCCCAGGGACATAGTCCAGTGGTAAGTGGCAAAGGTGATTGAGGCTAGAACCTCGACGTCCAGAGTTCGAGTCCGTGTGTAAACAATCCTTGTTGAAATATTACAAGGGTTGCCTCTGGGCTGGCTGAGTCTCGTGTGTCCTCTCCCTTTGCAGGGCTGCCGGTGAAGCACATCCCTCGATTTACATTCCAGCTGGCTAAGGGGTCTCTGGTACAAGTGGAGGAGAACACACTCCCTCATCAAAGCTCAAATACCTCTCTACCTTCTATGGAGGGCATTAAAAGAAGAGAAAGAAAAAGTTTCACAATGATAATTTGTAACACGACAGAGTTTAATGAAGATGTTTAAATAGTTAGGTAATGCTGAAACTGCCCTCATGGGCATAGTCCAGTGGTAAGTGGCAAAGGTGATTGGGGCTAGAACCCCGACGTCCCGAGTTCGACTCCGCGTAGAGACAATTCTTGTTGAAATATTACAAGGGTTGCCTCTGGGCTAGCTGAGTCTCGTGTGTCCTCTTCCTTTACAGGGCTGCCGGTGGAGCACATCCCTCGATTTGCATCCCACTGACTAAAGGGCCTCTAGTACAGGTGGAGGGAGAACTTGCTCCGAGGTAATGCTGAAACTTGTCCTTTGCATACTTTCCAAAAAGTGGAATTAAGTATGAAGGGTCTGAAAAGTAAACTACTTTCTTGTTTGCCTTCTCCGGCGAAAATACATGAGCTGCAAACGTTAAAACAGTCCTGTCTCTAGCCACCAGAAGCTCGGGGAAGTGGGGGTTTCACTATTACTAACTGGTTTTCTTGGTGATGCAATGAATTTATATTTTGTTCTATAATCACACAATAACATTTTCCAGAGGTCAAATAGAGTCTTTGCGTAACTTGACCAAGTTGAGGAAAAGTTAGTGACATAATAATACCCTTTCTCTACATTTTATCGGTTTACTACTATTTTAGGAATTGGATGAAAATGTAGTTCACTTGCGCTCCCATTACACTAGACTATTACTTTTGCGTCCCAGAGGCATAGTCCAGTGGTAAGTGGCAAAGGTGATTGGGGCTAGAACCCCGATGTCCCGAGTTTGAGTCCGTGTGGAGACAATCCTTGTTGAAATATTACAAGGGTTGCCTCTTGGCTCGCTGAGTCTCGTGTGTCCTCTCTCTTTGCAGGGCTTCCGGTGAAGCACATCCCTCGATTTACATTTCACCTGGCTAAGGGGCCTCTGGTACAGGTGGGGCGAGAACGCACTCCCTCATCAAAGACTATTACTTTTGCACATGGTTCGAAGAGAAGCTGTATCGCTTCGCGATCTAATATACGCATTCTTACCCTACACTTTATTCAATAAGTAGTTTTCACATCTCGAACTCATGACCTCAAGGTCACAAAGCAATAATCTTACCAATTTATTTTCTAAAGTAAACATATCAATTACAATAATTTTTATATTATAAACAATTAAAAAATTACATTCTCAAACACATGCAACTGATAAAACCCACTTTGGAGAGAGGGAATAATAAGTTCGGCACCAAAAGGCAAAACGTTCGCCAAATGTCAACATTATGCTGCTCAATTTTAATGTTCCGTTGACTTCCTGCAGTTTTCACTATACAATTTTTTTTTGCAGTATTATTATATGTATTTAGTATTATTTCATCACTGATTACTTGTTGGCAAAGGTTGGGACCCACTATCCAGCCCTAAGGAGCTGCGTGAAGTATTTAAATCAGAAGTCCAGCACCCTATTAGATTGGGTGAGATATTACACAATTATTCACACAAAATGCCCCCACAAACCAGATATTTATTCTGACAACAGAAGAACACCCACACTATACGTGTCCCTGGATTCGAACTCATTACCTCTTGTTGACAAGTCTCATACCTCTTATTCCTCTCTCTATTTTATTAGCATTAATACAATCACGGTTGTCCCCATACTAATCAACGAAAAAGTCAACTTTATAGTAATAAAAAAAAGTAAGATAAAATTTTATTTTGAGATAACGACCACTCAATAACAAATATTTCTTCCGCCTTAAAATATTATCCTCTTTGATTTTCTAACATAATATAGATTACACTTTTTTTTTAAAAAAAAATCAAATATAAAGATAGTTTTCAGAATTTTTGAGACAGAAAGTATGAATTTAATGAAAACCAGATATTTAAGATGGGAGTCCAAATACACACCAACACTATATCTAATCTATTTAGCTAATCATCAACTATAAAGATAAGTAACGACGGTAAGTCAATAACAACTTATAATTTACCATCAAATTAATCGTATAATTATGGGTATATACAGATATTTTTATTTGGCATAAATTAACCGCCATGATTCCTAATTTCTTACTAGTAACTCTTGTATATAAGATATAGGATTTCATGAGACGCTGTAAATACTTCTGGATCCATATGTCTACGGTAAAGGTAGACTAGCTGTCTTTACATCAGATGCATGTGATATTCATGCAACTTTAAGATGTGCTCTAACTTTACAGCAGGACATAGTTTAAGGTGCAGTAGATTCTCGCGCTTGTGTAGTAAGAAAAAGAACCTGATTGATTTGAAATCTGAAATTGAAATAGTACAACATGACGTTCAGTAATAAAACATATCAAATTTCAACATTCTGAAGAGTATAAATAAATTATTACAAGAAAAAAATGTAAATCAATATTTAGTAAATACATTGGCATGAGTTAGAAAAATATTTAGTTCTAACGATTGAGTAGCATTTATCCGATTTTCGGATGTCGAGTTCGATTCTCCTCTCCAATTTTCTTTTTTAAAAAGACGGGTATGAGTTATTGTAATCTGTTTTTGAAGAAGATAGAGGATAAAGAAAATGAGAACAATAAGTTAGATTCCCCCCCCCCCCCCCCAAAAAAAAAAAAAAAGGAAAATTACAACAAGAAGGACAAGGGATAGCCAGGGAAGCAAAAAAATCTTCCAGAACAACAATACTCCCATCTGAATAACAAATCGATATTTTTGTACAAAAAATGAAATAACCTTTTAGAATGAATTGATATTGCAGTTTCACCTCAAGTTCAAGCTAGATTCTGGAAGAATTCTGGACCAACAGAATTTCTTGATCCTGATTATAATCGCGAATATGGCGAAACATGGAAGAGTAAGCAGCCCGACTCCCAAATACCTGGAAGACAGTAAACAAATCATGTTAGCAAAAGCAACGCAAATGCACTAGGCTTCCGCATATGTTCAGAGTCTAGAAAGAGGCCGGATTGCTTCGCAATCTGATGTACGCAGTTTAACTCTGCATTTTTTGTGCAAGAGACTGTTTTCCCAGCTCAAACCCGTAACCTCAATATCACAAAGCAAAAAACAACCCAAAGGCAGATGTTCAATGGGAAAAAAGACACATCCAGTTAAGAAAATTGACATGACGTTGAAGATTTATACTTGCATATAAAGATGAAATTTCAATCTAGACCAGAGCTATAAGTCATAAGTTAGGACAATATTGTAATGGCAATAAAAAAGGTAAAATAAAATACATGCTCATATTCATCCAGTTTAGACAGGATATAGGAGTATCTTAGAGTATGCTTAAGAGCTTATATATCTTTACACTTTATGTTGACTTTGCACTTTTTTGTTTTTGTCTGTATTTCATTATTTGTGCATATACACGGTTATCACTATTTTAATATCGGAAGGTTTCTATTTGTGTTTACTAAATTCATTCACTAGTACACTAGCACGTCATATTCCTATTATTATGTCATCTATGCCGGTACATATAGAGACAGAGATATCACTAGAAGCAAACTCTACATCGCTTGAGATAGAGATATTGTTTGCATGCCTCTCATCCTTCCCAAACAATAGCGATAGCTTTTGCTGTCGTTTTTGGAATATACTGGGCATGGTGGTTGTAGTATTCGTCTAGTGTAACCACTAACCCTTAGTTGAAAAAAAATCAGATAGATACTAGTAAATAACTGAGAATATGGATTTAAAACTAGAAGTTATTCTGAACGAAAATGTCATGAACTACCAAGTGAAAAGAACACATACCATACAGGAGCAAATGAAGAAGACAAGTCCAGAAAAGGATATGGCCACCTGTGTCCATTATGAATGTCAATTTTCAAACAGAAAAGCTCTTCAGAGTTTTCTTATACCAAAATAAACTAGAGGGACTATTTTGAATATTTCAAAGAAAAAGATGAACTTACTGTATCGAGACAAAAGCATGGAGGATCCACTGAAAGATCACAAATGCACATGTCCACAGCACGAAATACGCGACTCGGAAGAAAGGGAAACACTGTCATGAGAAGTAAGTTAGACATAGATGAGTACAATAATACAAAGCAAATGGCATCAAAAGACTAAATACCAGGCTATTGAGTGTCACTTCCCCAAGTAGGACAACAGCATTGACAGAATGCATACAGACACTCAGCTGCAGTTGAAATTGTAAGTAGTCAGATTCAAGTCATGGGAAGTAAGTGAAATAACCACCAAGTTAGAAAGAACAAAGGACCAGGGTGTCTAGCATTGTAAAAATATATATCAAAGTGATAATATGAGATTAAACACTGATGGAGACATCTAAAGTTCGGATTTTTATTGTAATCTCATGAAGACAGACTATGATTTATAGTCAAATCGGCGCAATAATGGATTTCTCATTCTACTCTGATCAGTTGACAGACTAATACCCCATTACACATCTTGATTGCAACCCTCCTAAATGATGCTTCCCATGGAAACACTTCATTGATCCTAGACGCCAAAGAAAGCATTCTTGGATTACTAAGTAGGGAAATGGGTAATCTCATTACTGTTAAGTAGAGAAGAGATCAGTTTTTCAGGACATCAGGTCTCTATATAGTACAGCTGTAGGAACAAGGAAAAACTGGAGTATAAGAAAGCATAACTGTGGTCTTTGAACTCACCACATGCAGTTTGAAACTTTTACCAGTGAGAAATGGGTAGATTACAAGCCAGAAAACAATATCGGTGAGCACGACAGCACCTGCACAAGTCTACAAGCAGAATCACAAGTTAGATGATTAATCAGCGCAAAAATACAAACGAGAATCCACTGAAAGGTAGACATGTTCCACCTGTATGCTGCCTCCTATCCAAATCCGGTTTGGGGAAACTAGTAAATAACATATAAAGGTCTCACCGTCTCTGTTTCTTTTAGTTTAAAGACGAGTACACAGTATGAAAACTCATTCACTAGCAAAAGTAACATATTAACAAAACCTGTGAACTTGGAAAAGACATTCACCAGCTACCACAACTGAAAAGGATGATAAAGATAGCACAGAAAATCAATTGGGAAATTAAATATTAAGTCCAGTCTTTAAGTGGACTTCAATGATACGAACTAGGACTCGTGTATATCAGAAACAATACTCCAGATAAGAAGTCGATACATGCTGAAGGTAAAACATACTATAGAGAATTGAGGAATTATTATCAATTTAGTTCATATGAACAAAGATTTTCACCTTACATAGGCATTTTACAAAAGCCTTAAGTAGCCAAATGATTCTGACGGCTAGACAGCTTACTTCCCTAACGGCTAGTTTTCTACCAAAGACCTTGTCGTGGGCCTCTTAGCTACTGATTCAGTGACTTATACAACGTATATTCTAAATGTATTTGTATGTATATAAGTGCATATACTTTATGTATTTGTATATATAAACAGTGTATACGTATATATGTATTTACATGTGTATTTCAATGTTCATTTCTATAATTCCTCTCGAACGTGGTGTATATCTTAATACAACAAAGCTTGACAATTAAATTCTTGAAAGTCTTTGTTGAGACATGCTTTGTAAGTATATCCGCAACTTAATCCCTTGATCGCATATGTTCTAAACTAATTATTTTGACCTCAATCTTCTCCCTTTATAATTGACTATCAATCTCCACATGCTTTGATTTATCATATTGCACTGGGTTCTCTGTTTGCAGATACATTGTCAACAGTGGATTCTGATGGTAAGTTAAAAGCAAGTGGTGATATCCATGCCAGCAATGGATCATATGGAAAAATCCAACGGAGCTAAAAGACAGACCTTTTTCATCCTATAGATCTATAAGAGAAAGCCTTTCCTCAAAGCACATAGGATAACACAACCAACTTAAAAACAAGAGATGATAAATTTATGCTAGCAATATACCACAAAGACAAGGATCACTTGCAACAATGACAGAATTCATGGTTTGGCCTATAACTCTTCACTTCCTAGAATCGCACTATGTGAATAGAACAGGAAACTCATATATGACATCTGGATTTATCAAGTAAGAACATAACAGGGGTATGAAAGCATTTGCAACTACTTCGTGTATCAATGAGGACAAAGTTAAAGAATCGGAAACAAATATTCTTCCACTTTGGGGATCTACCTGAAACATTATCTGAAAAGCATAGCCCCATATATCAGCAGTTTGGTGAACATGAGATTCTCCCGCTGAAGTGAAGCTTTTGGAAGAGGTGGGCGTAGCTGCATTCTCTCCGAATTGTGGAACAAGGCCATTGCCCTGTTCAGCATCTGCAGCAACAGAATCAGCTCCAGCTGCTTCACTTTGGCGTCGGAGACAACCGCAAATGGAGAAAATAGAGGCCGCCTACAAAGCCCCAAGAACATCAGCAATTTAGAAGAAATAATCTTGGAAAAAGCAAAGTCTGGACGAGGAAAACAGAAGACATTTGAAAAGCAAACTACAGAAGACATTTGACAATCAAACTTTGGAGGAGAAGAAAATGGCATCATCTTATCAAGCCAAGACCTATCAGTATGGGAAATTTGAAGCATATGGGGATCAGATATCTGCAAAAAAACTGAACACCACATTAGCATTCAAAGATCTCCATCTACTTGGACGAGTTTAACTTACCCCAAAATAGAAGGTGACCAAAGTGAACGTCCACCTGCCAAAAGCAGTTGTATAAGAAACATTAAACTGTGAAAAGATAATTAGTTTTTAACGTCATAAAATCTCCTCCATTCTGATTAGAGGTTCAGCATGTAAACCACAAAAGCCCCACAAAATCCCAAATTTTATCGAGCTTGTTATTGAATACTGTGCAGTTCAATGCTTGATATAGAGGTTTAAAAGCTAAAAGTACTCATTCAAGGCCTCAATCATATTCCAGCGAATATTAGAGGAGACAACAATAGCACACTCGAAATGGCAGAATAACAAAAGGGGGTGGGGGGGTGGGGGGACCTCCACTGTACACATGAAGCTTCGAAAAAATTGACTAGTATTGAGAGTTATACAAACAGATTAGATGCACATAGAGCATTACAAATTACCATACTCCATTAACTGACATTAAATAGAAACACACAGAAATTACAATGAAAAGATTTCTTACTCTGTATAAAAACGAAATATCCTAGGGCTGTGAGCGATAACATCACTGATCAATATTGTCAAAAGTAAGCCGAAGGCGATCACTCTGTAAGCAAGCAGCACAAGAGGATGGATCTTTTCCGAACATGTCATCCAAGCTTCATCTTTGTAAACAGTCCCAACCCTTTCCCTACGATCACCTCTTTGCCGAGTTCTTGAATTTTTGGAACCTTCGTATCTCCATATCAATATTGCTGACAAAAACATTGCAGATAAAATCCATGTTGCACAGAGTAAGAACCTCCAGTTCAACCAGTAACTAGGCATGGTTGTATCAACTGCCATGATTGTTCCCAGAGCCTGATTGAGATATCCTGTTAAGAAACTCAGTATTTAGTATAAATTCGACAAGGCTGGGTTAGAAGCAACTTCATTGCTTCAAATTTACTTTAACTTTCTTACTATAAATTGGCAGTGCAACAAAAGGTGGAAGATGCCTTTTACAATACAGAGAAGTTCTTTACCCCGGGCAACGCTTTACAAGCAACACTTGGAGGCAAAATCCAAACACATAAAGATAGGAAACTGCGATCTGCACAAAGACTTCATATTTCTATTCCCTTCTGTCAGGAAACCACCTCCGATTCAGCACCTTAAACATCCAAGCACCAAAGAAACCTACTTTATTATAAACGGGGAGCAGCCGATAAACAACTACACGAAGATATTGACTTAAAGTGATACTCATGTAGAAAAGTAATCGAATAGATAATTGCAATTTTCTACAACTAACCAAATAACACAAATCTCAAGTCATATAAAGACTATTTGAGAGTTTGCACCCACCACCTCAAAACCTTTCTCTTCAGAAGGATGAGATTTTAAATAGAACCCCACAAAGTAAAACGTATATAAATTCCAGGTACAATGCTACCTTATTTAGAACACAGAGAGCAAAAGTTCATAACTTTAAGCACAACTGCAGAAAAAGCACACAGGATTACTCGTAACAGCCAAAAGACAGAAAATATACTAACAATAAACAGGAGGGGGGAGGATAAAAAAGGGATTATTTAAAAACAAGAAAATAAAGAAAATTTGAAGACGTAAAATCAAGAAAACAGTTCCTGGGAATTCAGGGGCAGAAGTGAAATAGGGAACAGAGTAGAAAAGCTCTTACTCTAACTTGCTTGAGATTGAATTTCAATTAATCACCGACAATAACAAGAACAGAATATGTTTCCTGGAATGAGATATCCGAATCTTGTCCGGGGAGACGTCGAGTCGGATGGGTCCAATTTTGAGGAAGAAGATACAGAATGGACGTTGGCGGTTGATTGAACTTCGCTAGCCTTCATGGAAATCAGACAACGTCCCGACTGGCACGCTATTAACCACAAATAGTTCCACGTCAGCACAAGGTAGACCCTACAATTATTTTATACTAACAAGGATTAATGATAATCTAGAAGTTTCATATTAAAAAATGAAAAAAATTGGGAAAAAGGAAAAAAGAAAAACGATCATCTTGTACAACACGTGGAGTCGGAATCTGATTTTAATTTAGTACCATATGATTAAAGTATTTAATCGGTGTAGTAATTTCAAATCTTTCTTCAGGTTCTTGAACTCTAATTAATTTACAACCACAATAAACATACTCATACTCAGTATATCCTAACGATAGCAAGTTATCGTTAGGATGGATAAGAGAAAGTCAAACAATATCTTCATACAAAGAATAGAGAGTTTACATTTAATAAGGTTTTCGGTCCACTGTGTTTTATATCAAACAAAATTTCCTTTTTACTTATTTGCAAATGAATTTTGATATAATTAACATGGTTACAGTTTTAGCAAAGTAAGTAACGATAGTTAAAATTTAACTGATAATTAACATGGTTACAGTTTTGACCCTTTTTTGTATAATTTATTAATCTATCTTGTAACTTATAAGTTTGTAAAACTTTAGCACATGTATTTATATTATTTAACTTCGTTGGCCCTTAACTTATTCTTTTTATAGACAATGTACTCTTTGAACATAGTCGTCGTCGTCATCATCCATACCCAGTATATCCCAACGACAACAAACGCTATCGCTAGGGTCTGGGAAGGGTAATTGGTAGGCAGACAATATCTCTGTCTCAAGGATATAGAGTCTGCTTTCAGTGAGACCCCCCGCTCATATATGTACCTGCTTAAATCACATAATAATATAGATATGATATGCTAGTGTTAGTGAGGTAATTCAGAAAATACAAAGAAGAGACTTTCGATATTAAAATAAACATAACGTGTAGATGTACATGTAATGCAAAATAACGATAAAACATAAATAAACAAGTGCAAATTCAACCTAAAGCGTAGATAGTGTCTACGTCTATCTATGACCTTAAATACACTTTAAGGTGTCCCTATATACGACATATACCTCGTTAACCTTAATCTTATGTCTCCATGAACTCCTATCCTGGACCATGTCCTGAGAGAGGTGCAAATCTAGTAAGTTGTGCCTAATATGCTCATCCCAAGTCAGTTTGGGCCTGCCTTTACTTATGTTTCCCTCTACAATGAGACTTTCAATTGCTTTGACCGACGCTGTTATATGTCTCCGCTTGATATGCCCAAACCATCTCATTATTCCATCCCTTATCTTATCTGTTATATTAGTCACACATAACCTTTCTCGAAACATCTCGTTTCTGATCCGGTCTAGCCTTTTATGCCCACACATCTACCTCAAAATCCTCATCTCTGCCACTTCCATCTTCTGCAATTGTGGCTTCTTGATAGCCAGCAGTCTGTCCCATATAGCATTGCTGGTCGCACTGCCACCATATAAAATTTTTCCTTTAATTTATTTGGGAAATTCTTATCACACAGCACTCCTGAGGTCGCCCTCTATCTACACCAGCCTGCTTGAACTCGATGTGTTACATCGCTATCTATATCTCCATTCTGCTGCACAAATGAACCTATGTACTTGAACTTACTTACATGGTGTACCACTTAACCATCGATGATGAGCTGGCTATTCTCACTGTCGGCTATACCGCTGAAGTCGCAGTGCAGATACTCGGTCTTAGAACGGCTAATCCTTAAGCCTTTTCTATCTAAAACACTTCTCCATTGCTCTAGTCTCATACTCAGGGTATGTCTACCCTATGCGACTAATACAATATCGTCAGCAAAAAGCATACACTACGGAACTGCATCATGTATTGACTTTGACAACTCATCAAAGACAACTGCAAAAAGAAATAGGCTCAACGCAGACCCTTGATGAAGGCCTACCTCCATCGAGAAGAAGTTTGTATTCCCCACAGGCGTACGAACGGTTGTTTTCATCCTAGTATACATATCTCTAAACTCTTTGACCATAGTGTTTTAGTGAAATACACCAAACCCCATTCTAGTTTTGTTTTTTGACATTTAGCTTGCTTATGCTTTTAGATTAAAAGATAAAGACGATTTTGTCTAACTTAACGGTAAATTATTTTTTATTCCTCTCTATTACAGAGAGTGTTAGGGGTGATTCAACAAAACCATATGGAGTCAGAAACTAATTTTCTGTGTATTTTATCGTTAACTTAGACGAGGAATCTTTTAATGCATACAAAAACATAAATGATGTAAATGTCAAAAAAGAAACTTGCATCGGCACACGTTGTGGCACGTGATATTACTTAGAGAGCAACAAAAGCTGAATTGGTTCACACGTCATCTTGTAGTGATCTTGTACATGTTGTAAATTCATAGTTGAAGAATGATAGTTGTACATATTTGCAGTTGATAATTGAATAAAATAGCCCCATTTCTCCGAAAAAAAAAAGAAACGTAAAGGGTAATCGGATGTATTTCGCTAAAACACAAGATAATTAAATATGATTTTCCTTTTCTTTAACAAAATCTCTAGCATATACGTACACATACATACATACATATACGTACACATACATACATACATATATACATACATACATACATATATATATATATACATACATACATATATATATATATATAACCATTTGTAACAACATATATAGAAGTTCTATCTCATGCTACGTACTTAGTTCTGATAGTAACTCAAAGATGTTGGTCCTTTATTATCGATTAGAGAACACTTGCAAATTCGAAAATAACTTATAGATCGATTGTTCTGCTTTATAAACGATTCACTACCTTTAACTTGAACATGGTAGTTTTTTCTCGTTACTATTGGAATCAACAGTAAAAATGTTACACTAGAAATAAAAGAGCGTTATAGGATCTCGCGTTTGTTCAGGGTCTGGAGAGGGGTTGGATCGCTTCGCGATCTGATATGCGCAGTCTTGCCCTACTATGTGCAAGAGAATGTTTACGTGGCCCTACACTGTGTTCAAGAAGATGTTTCCGCAGCTCGAATCCATGATTTCAAAGTCAAAAAATACCAACTATATCAGTTGCTCCAATGTGAGATCTCAAAAATATTACACTAGAAATATTAAAATCAAATTGTCACTAACGTTACGCAATTAATATACGTCCCTTTTTTTGTCTTTACCAAGTAGTCAAACAATCAATTAATAAGATTTGTAATAGTAAATGAATAATTTATATACATATAAATATCATGTATGTGTTCTTTAAATTTTATCATCAAATACAAAAAATCACATGTAATTGACTTGATGTCGAGATTTTCCCAAAGAAAAAATTTCGGTGCTTATTGCAGATTCCGAGCCGAATCCGACTCCCTCACAGCCCAATATATCCTTCTTGTTTCCTTTCCTCTTCAACTATTTCTGGGCTCTTATGAAAAGGAAGTACTTTTTATTCTTTTGAATAATTCTTCTAATCGGAGAAACGATGAGCGGTAATGAATTCCGTTTCTTCTTATCTTGCGATATCAATCTTCCTCTCACTTTCCGAATTGATCAGTTGGAAGGAAAGCTGCGTTCTTTTGATCAATCCAATTCAGGTACGAGCAATTCATTAAACGAAAATAAGAGTTTATTGTGATGGTGGTAGAGCTAGTGAAGCTTCATGGGTCTTCCCTATTGAATTTTTATTGTTTCTGGGTTGCTTTTAGATGATGGGGATTCGACATTGGAGGAGATAGCGCCGGAGCTGTATGTTGAGTGCACGTTGTATCTTGATGGTGCCCCATTTGGACTTCCTATGAGAACAAGGCAATTGATTTGTGATTTTTTGCCTTTTGTCTTTTTCTATGCTTCTTTTTGGTCTTTTCTTTTATGTGTATTTTGCTGATTTTTGTTAGTTTAGTACAAGAACTGATTGGAGCTTTATTACAGATTGGTAACAAGAGGTCCTTCATATTGCTGGAATGAACTAATAACATTGAGTACTAAATATCGTGACTTGACAGCAAACTCCCAACTCGCTTTTACAGTAAGTATGCACTTCTACACACTCATTGAATATAGATGATTTTGTTGCTATACTGGAAACATTGACTACATTTTCCTTCTTGGTACTGGTTTTTAGACTTTAAGAGCTAAAAACAGCAGAATAAAAACTAGGAAGTTTATGAAAGTGGGAAAAAGGCTTCAGTTGCGATTATTGTTCAAAGCTTTACTTATCCATGGCCCATCGTATGTGTATTGGAAGTACATCTTGTTTTCTAGAGATTTTTCCGCTTAGTGGTGGCTGTCTATCTGACCGCCATCAGATGTGCCAAGACAGTATCATTTATTTTTATGAGAAGTTTATTGATCACATGGGGGATACTATTTGTCTTTCAAAATTATTCCTTTCATTGCACAACTTCCGTTCTGTCTTCTGTTGTTGATCCCTCTGTCTGTAAGTACAGGTTTGGGATGTTTCACGGGGAAAGAATGAAAGAGTGATTGGTGGGGCTACTGTTAGTGTATTTAACACAAAGAAGCAACTCAGGAGTGGGAAGCATAAGCTCCGTCTTTGGCAGGGCAAAGAGGCAGATGGATCTGTCAATACAACTACCCCTGGAAAGGTTTGTGATATTATTTGCGGATAACCAAAGATGTGATAAGTTTGGATTTTTTTTTTTGGTTTTTTATCTGTTTTTTCCCCTTCTTCTGAAAGGTTTCAAAAGAAGAGCGTGGAGAAATGGAGCGCTTGGAAAAGCTTGTGAATAAGTACGAGAGAGGACAGATCCAGCGGGTTGATTGGCTGGACCGGCTGGCTTTTAAAGCTATGGAGAAGATTAAGGAACGTGAGAGCAATAAAAATGGAAGTTCCCATATATATTTGGTTACCGAATTTTGCAGCTTTGAACATCGAGTTGTTTTCCAGGTAGCCTGACTGTATGTAGCCTTTCATTTTTTTAATTTTTTTAATTCTTTAATTTTTTCTGGACTAAGTGACAGCTGCTTGTAACCTACTTTATCACTGTATGAGATCGTTTGCCTTTTCTATGTAGTAGTAAAGGAAAAAAAAAGGTAAAGTCTTTTCTTTTAGTTGTCAATATGATTCTTGTTTGAACTCAAGTGGAAGCACCTTCTCTGAGGAATTTAAAAAAAGTTTATATGCTATCATTTTCTTTTGAGTAAAGGTTTTGGTTTTACAGACGCAGAGTTATCATTTCCCGGATGATTTCGTGAACTTGTAGCTTTAAGTTACTCTTTATTTTTGTTGGTCCGAGGAGAGGGGTAACTGATTGGTTAGGTTTATACCATATGTAACTCTTCCGTAAATGGTTCCCAGGAATCAGGAGCAAATTTCTTAATACCATCTCCTATCGCTTCAACCAATGAATTGGTTACTGTTTGGGATCCAGAAGTAGGGAAAATTAATCCCTCAGAGCATAAGCAACTAAAACTTGCAAGGAGCTTGAACCGTGGGATAATTGACAGGGATCTAAAGCCAAGTTCAACTGAGAGAAAGTAAGCACCGGATTATTCCCACCATTACCTACATTATGCGTTACCATGAAATGGTTTTTGCGTATTCTCTTGCATTCAATGTAGCTTTGGAATGTTTCCCCTTTTTTGGGGTAAGCATTACCATCTTGTTCCATGATGCTTATTAATTCAGTTTGCAGTCCATTCAATTTGGTGTAGAGGGTGATTGTTGTACTGAACAGGTTTCAAATATTGTAGAGGAAAAATCTCTCGAAATCCAACACTCTTACTTCCACATGGATGCTGTGTCTGTAAAAATGACGAATTGATAGTTCAACACTAAAACAAGTTGAATTGATTGAAAATTTTCTATCTTTAGGGTTATCATCTGGCCTGTCTTTGTTCTTGTTATTCAAATATGGTTCCTTGTGGTATTACTTTCTTTCTTTCGATGCAAATTAATGTGCTGCTGCATGGTTGCCAGGTCAATACAAAGGATACTGAAGTATCCTCCCACCAGGACATTAAGTGGAGACGAGAGACAACTTCTTTGGAAGTTCCGCTTTTCCTTGATGTCTGAAAAGAGAGCATTAACAAAATTTCTTCGATGTGTTGAATGGAGTGATGTTCAGGTATATCTTTTTCATCTTTCTATTGACATGGGTGTTCTGTCTGAACTTGTGTGTTTCTTGTCACTTTCAATCACCTGCCTTATTCCTAGAAAAAAAGGGACCTGCCTTCTGCCGCAGCCAGCTTTTGATTCTATCACTGAGGGTTTGGTCAGGCCATTTTATCGTGTAGCACGCAAGCACAGCAGGTTAAAATAGCCAAATAAAAGACTTGTAACAAAATGGGGGAATGGCACAAAATTCCTTGTTCTGTCCGTATCCAGCTGATATTTTTTTTTGATTTTTTTTAATGCCGATTCCACCTAGTGGGAAAAAGTCATGAGTGTTTTTGTTGCTCCTTTTCTTTTATTTCCTAGCTGTTTTTGCTGCTTTGCTAGTGTATTTTCTTTTGTGCTCGCTTCTTTTTCTTTTCGTAAACTTGATACCAGAGGAGACCATACATAGGAAATCCTATTCCGGTTCCAATTTTTATATTTAATAGCCTCCGATGATAAACGTGGCTGCTACAATCTTGGTTCTTTTAACCCTCTCGTTGCGTAATTTTTGATATAGTGTGCCTTGCTAGGAGATTATTGATTCTTAATGTCGTTTGGTTGGTACTCTTTTGCATGGCAGGAAGCAAAGCAAGCACTAGAATTAATGGGAAAGTGGGTGCCAATTGATGTTTGTGATGCTTTGGAGCTTCTATCTCCTGTTTTTGAGAGTGAAGAGGTCAGGCATATATGATGATTCTTGCTTCATGAGCACATCTATTAACTTCAGTTTTTCCAGATGAGTTGATTATTTGTTATACCGTCTTTCAACAGAGAATCCAATAGGAGATATTTTTACAAAATTTATTGATGAGCTTTTATGCACATGCATACAAAAAAGTGATCTTGGATTGATCTTTCATTCTTTTGATTCTTTTACTAGGTCCGGGCATATGCTGCAAGTGTTCTCGAAAGAGCTGATGACGAAGAGCTTCAGTGTTATCTTCTTCAGCTTGTTCAAGCTCTTCGGTTTGAGCGTTCTGACAAATCTCGATTATGTCATTTTCTTGTGCAACGTTGTATGACTGCCATTTTAAATACTTATAGCAGCAAACATAGGTTACTTTTGAGCTTTACTGCACAGTATTTAATGGAATTTTGAATTTTGTCGCAGCATTGTCCAATATAGAACTGGCTAGCTTTCTCCGCTGGTATGTTGCAGTGGAACTCCATGATCCTGCTTATGCAAAGCGCTTTTATGCTACATATGAGGTTCTTGAAGAAAGTATCCTGAAGGTCTGTGATCACAATTTGCCTTTATGATTTGTTGGACTCCCGTCATTTCTACATCTCTTTTTAGTGGTGGTGTCACATGTACATTGAGCATTGAATGTGACGCCTCATACATGTCATTTGGTTTTTTTTTTTTGGCCAATTTTACCGCTCTTACAGTTTGAGAATGTAGTCCAGCAATTTGTGGCTGCCTTTTCCGCCACAATTAATTGATGCATTTTATGGAGATAGATTCTTATCCAATTATTTAGGCTAATCTATGTTTTCGGTGCAATTTACTGTGTTCCAGTTGTAGATATAGGCTGGTAGGTGTCTCTTTTCTGATACCTTCGCTGTTTCTAGAGCTGATGTATGTCTGGATTATAGCAGTTGGGACTTGGTATGAATGAAGAAGGAGATGGTTTTAAGTTATGGCAGAGCTTGGTCCGGCAGACGGAATTGACTGCACAGTTGTGTTCTATAATGAGAGATGTTAGAAATGTGCGTGGTGGAACACAAAAAAAGATAGAAAAGCTTAGACAACTTTTATCTGGCCTTCTCAGTGAGCTGACATACTTTGATGAGGTAATCTTATTGCACCCTTTTTCTGGGTCCTGTCAATACTTCATGAGATGCTTGTCTGGTGATTTTTTACTTGCATATATTTAGTTCACTTGATTCTGTTATTCTTTCGTGTTCCTGTGATGTGCAAAGCAGATGCTTGATGTTCTGAAGTATCTACGGTTATGATGGTTTTTTTATATATGTTTTTTAAAATAATTTAACTTTCAGCCAATACGGTCGCCATTAGCTCCAGGTGTTCTCATCACTGGGATCATCCCTTCAGAATCATCAATCTTCAAAAGTGCTTTACATCCTTTGAGGCTTGCATTTCGGACAGCTAATGGTGGTAACCTCAAGATAATATTTAAGAAGGGAGATGATCTTAGGCAAGACCAGCTGGTAAGGGTTTAAAATTTTAAAATAATTTTTGAGATCCCTTTGAATTGTTTGTTTGTATCTTCTTGTCGCATACACAATGTAGAAGCTCCAGGTGCAGATGCCTGTGGAATTTGTTAAAAATTCAGCTGTGTTTTCTCTTACAGGTTATTCAAATGGTGACACTCATGGACCGTTTGCTGAAGCTGGAAAATCTTGATTTGCATTTGACTCCATATAGGGTTTTGGCAACTGGCCATGATGAAGGAATGATGGAATTTATTCCATCTAAATCATTGGCACAGGTATTATGCAGTTAATGTAAATTCCTTGGTAATATATGTAGACTTAATTACAGCTTTTGTGACCCCTTGATCTGCTTTATTGCTACTAAAGTAGAGTCTGTATTTGCTAATTATAGACTGATAATCTCAATCCGAAGTTCTAGTTCTGGATCTGAGATTTGCTTCTTTGTAATTGGCTCCTGACAATGTAAACCTCTCTTGTTAGCAATTAATGTAGTTATAAAATATTTCCCAGCCTAAATTTCATTCATATATTAGGCACATATTGGTGGGTTTTCTTCTCTTCCCTTATTGACTTCAATAGCTATTCCATTTTTGATTTGTTTTTGAGGTTGATTATCATGTAATGCCCGAGTTGACATGTATGCTGCACGTATAACAGAACTTCATACATAATTTGCATGTTTAATCCTCATACCTCTAAAGCATAGGAATGAGCTAGCTACTTTTCCGTTCAGAGTATTTGTATCAAATTTTTGGCTTAGTTGCATTAAGATTGATCCTGATACAATTTACTGCCACTGTAGTACATTTCTCTGGTGTGATGCTTATCTTTCTGGGATTACAACAGAGATATGAGATTTGTTGTTCTGTTGTTGGGTTGTTCTGCACTCTTTCACTGATTCCTTTACTGATTACTGTCGCAGTAATTAAAATATGCAGTGGTTTCTTCCATTTTATTAGATTCTCTCAGAGCATCGTAGCATAACAAGCTACCTGCAAACGTTCCATCCTGATGAGGACGGGCCATTTGGAATCACAGCTACTTGCCTTGAAACATTCATAAAAAGCTGTGCTGGCTATTCAGTTATTACCTATATTCTGGGCATTGGAGACAGGTGCTGTTCCGAAATCTGGATTTCTCTAACTTAATGTACTGTAAAACCTTATTCCCTAGATATGACTTCAAAACTTTCAAACTTTAGTGTATGCAGTCTAGAACAAATTGAGTTCCTGTCAATTTGCGAGCTCATCATTTGCTTACCTCTTTTCTGTTGCTCTCTTTTAGAACAGTGGGTGAAAAGTTCTCTGTTTTCCTATTTCCATTTGCAGACAAATCATGGTTCACCCCAGCATATATTTGTTTCTGGCCTTATTCGAGTACCATTTAACTATTTGTTTAAGATCCATAGAAACAGTTTATGTATCATCTTGCATGCCGACAGCAGTAGTTTGCTCTGGTATTTTTTCAGTTGTTTGTGTTGTGGAAGGAGAAGACAATTGCAATCACTTTTCTAGAAATCTGGAAAAGCAACAAAACGTCTCTGATATAATTCATGAAAGTACAGTGTTTTTCTCTCTATTGGCTGTGGGGATTTAAAGCCGCTCCTAAAGTTGAAGATCCTTTTTCTCATATCCCGCTTATGCATGTCGGTAGAATTAACACAGATGACCCTGTCTTTTCATCTGTCTGACTATGCTCATTTTTTCTTGTTGATAGGCACCTTGACAATCTTTTGCTTAGGGATGATGGGCGGCTTTTTCATGTTGATTTTGGTTTTATACTAGGACGTGATCCAAAGCCGTTTCCACCACCTATGAAACTCTGCAAAGAAATGGTGGAAGCTATGGGTGGAGCAGAAAGGTATATTTGACATCTCTAAAATAAACTTCTTGCCCCCTCCCCCTCCCCTTCTATATTAACCCCGATCTAGGTTTTCTGCCCAATATTATAGCCACTAATGTCTTAGACAACATGTTTTTGTACATTTATGTGAATCAAAGTTGATATGTTCTGAGACATAACGATATACGAGGATCTGACTCAAGTGATACAAATGTTTTCTTCTCTTGCAGCCAGTATTATACTAGGTTCAAGTCATATTGCTGCGAGGCATACAATATCCTTCGGAAGTCAAGCAACTTGATATTGAATCTGTTTCATCTGATGGCAGGTTCAAATATTCCTGATATTGCTTCTGATCCTGAAAAAGGCATCCTGAAGGTATACTTGGAAAAAAGAAGTAATGCATAAATAGATATAATATAATAAAAAAATTGAAAAAATTCATTGTCTTTTGTGTTGGATTTCAGATTTTTGTTCTGTCTTAATTCTTTGTTGAATAATATATACATAATTTGGTTCTTTTTTTCCTTGTTTGCCTAGCTACAAGAGAAGTTTCGGCTGGACCTGGACGATGAGGAGTGCATACATTTCTTCCAGGATCTCATTAATGAGAGTGTCAGTGCTTTGTTTCCCCAAATGGTTGAGACGATACATCGTTGGGCTCAATACTGGCGGTGATGAGGGGGCTTACATGTTTTTGTGCTTAACTATTGATTGCTAGATACCCCTGTAACATCTGCATCTCATGGCGCAAGTAAGTGGAATTTGTTCTTGTGCTCAAATTTAAAATAAAAGACAATTCTTCGTTTCCTGGTCTGTCTTGCCTTCTGAGCTCCCATTAACCACGATGTATTTGGTTCTGATTTGTTTAAATGATTATTTTTCTTTCCCTGTCTCTTTTGTAGCTTCTGTTCACGTACCTGAGTTGTTCACTGGACAGAATGACGACGATTATGTGTGGTTAACCGTGAAGAATGTCATTGTGGATAGAAGATTTGAGCTTGATTTTGGGTTTCAGACTTTGAGTCCTGTGTATATTGTGAAAAACAGGGAGACCTCTGAGGTAGCTCGTTTTATGTGGCTGGCTGTTGATGGTGGATCGGCGCGCAATGGTGTACCCCGTGTCTCAACCATGTGCCTGGATTCTTAGAGTTAGTCCGCTATTAAACTGTTATTAGACTCTCATTAGTTGGATTAATAACTTCTTGAAATTTATTTGTTTCTATTTGTTAGGACAATCCACACTGGTTTAGTTGAGAATAGAAAGGCACTTCAGCCAATCTTGTATATAACAATGTATGTATACACGTAAAGCGAGTTCAAGTTAATTTAATAGATCGTTTGTTTAGCTTTGGTATTCCTTGGTTGCATCTCCTCTTTCTCAAGCAGAACTCCGACTTGCCGTTGACTTGTCAATCGCGAGTCGGTGTCCGTCATTGTCCCATCTTGTGCTTATTCTTTTCAGACAACATCCATATGGCATGGTCCATCTCGAAATGCAGATTTGGTAGGCGACAGCTCCATGGAGGGGTATAATATTCTTTGTTCATTCTAAATTTCTCAGGCAACTGCGTCCTTAGGTAACATGACGAACTCTGTATGACTGTAGAGAGATTCTTTAATACAATCAAGAAGCATACAAAAGAACTGTGTTCCAAATGGTTAGAAGTCCATAGCTTATGTCTGTACTGACCAAATATCCACTCTACGGGGAGGCTTTTCTGTTTGTATTTATTAAATTCTTTTACTAACACACTAGCACATTCTATCCTTATTATTGTGTAATCTATATATATAGAATCGGGGGTCTTGCTGGAAGCAAATTCTATTGTTCTTTTCAGATCTTAGCGATACGTTTTGATGTCGTTACTGGTATGTGGTGTTGTAGAGAGACTTTTAAAGGAAGATATCGGTCTTCCTGCCTCCAAGTGGTTAGAGGGCGGGTAGCTGTATCCTGTAACTACGAGGCTGTGTCCGATCCACCAAAATGACCTCCCAAACTAATACGATGATGAAAATCATGTGATAGCTACCATATCAAATTTACACATGGTCTTTATGTTGGGATTAATTCGAGATACGTGTGATGTGCAGCAGCACGTTGATGAAGTTTATACGAATTAATCATAAAGTGGACGTTATGTATGATAATATTATATGTCACATATGTCACGTAATAATATTAATTATTACGTAAAACATCCACATGTTAAGTGATCATCGGGTATACTCGTGGATGTATAGTGTGGTCTAAATGGAAACCCCGAATATGTAGACAGTCATATGGTCAGAGACCGCGATGGATGTGCTCAAAGTGCAGCGACCATAAAGTTACGACATCTGGTCCCCGAGGGGCGACAACCCACGTGTGGCTTGTAGATAATTATTGGTACAATAATTAAATATTGGATAATGTTTAATAGGAAGATAAGGTTGAGTTTTAAATTTAAGATTAAATTTAAAACCTTATACCTATCAGATCCTTCCATCCCCTCTATATGAAGGAGGCTTCACCTCCTCATATTATCAGTGTGTAAAAATCGGTGTGCCAAGTTTTCTACATCGGGTAAAGCTCACACTGCCTAACCTCTCCAACGGGTAAAGCAGTGAATTGTTGATTCCGGTTCTAGGGGCATATCAACAATTGGTGGGAGGTCGTGAATCCTTGGATCACGCCAGATTCTTCATCAGCCGGAGCAGTTGCAGTGTATGTGTCAGATTAACAATAGCAATGGAGTAAGGTATATTTTTCCGCATTTTGTTACTTTGTCCATTGATTCGATTAAACGGTCTTATTCAGGGATTTATTAGATTAAATCCAACACTTTAATTATATGAGTTTTTACCAGTTAATCTGCTCCTCTTCTTCTTCTTTTCCATTTTTTTTTTCCATTTTCCCTTTTGGTGATGTGCTTCTCATTTTTCTAAAAAGGTCTATTTGTAAATCGAATATTCTTTGTTTACTTGACTGAATCAAACCAATGCAAAATTTAATATTTAAAAGTTTAAGGTCAACGACAAATTCTTTTTGTTTTTGATAAATATACATCTTTACTATTTTAACATTACTGATTTCATCTCATTATCCATTATTGATCATTAATCACGTAATAATGTGTTTATTTATCAAAAGATGGTATGTATTCATCGTTGATAAAAGTATAATCAATCAACATAAAACTTATGCTAGTTTATAAATAATTGTAATATGTGATAAAAGTTACGTTTAACCAATAACACAAACGCATAGAGAAGAGATGTTGCGTGATTATGTTTCATAGTTTTTTTTTTTTATCGCTTATTCAAGAACATCCCAATTCGTTTCATAATTCGCAATCAATCAAATACAACAATATTACTCCATTATTTTAGAGTCTCATGACTATAACGGGATATGGAAAGTCAGATGTACGCAATGGCTGTAAATGAACCAAGCCGTTCGGTTGTTCGGCTCGTGTGTTTGAGCTCGAGCTCGAGCTCGGCTCAGATAAAAGGTTAATGAATAGAGTTTGAACGCCTTTTTCTGTTCGAGCTTGGTAATTGGCACCGTTCGTTTAAGGTGTTCGGCTTGTTAATGTTGTTCGTGAGTTAAACGAACCAAGCTTGAACAAGTAAATATGTTTGTTTAAATAAACGAACAAGCTCGGCTCGTTCGCTAAGTTAAATGAACATAGCTTGAGCAATGCAATACTCGGCTCGTTCGGTTCGTTTAATGTCCCAACATATCTATGTTTTAAACACAGGGAGGTTGTTTACCGATGACTCATAATAAAAATTGCGTCAAAAAAAAACAAAATAAGAAGTACAACCAATTTAGCGACTCATTTTGATTTATTCTATTATTTTTAAAAAAAAAATGTATCCTAAACTCCGTTAAAAAGGAAAATTTGCAATCAATCAAATAATAGTACTAACTGTAAGAACAAACGTGGCAATGATCTCGATTGCAATGTACAACTCTCCGTGACCAATACCAACGGTAGACAAAGCAACTGCCGCTTCAATTATAAGCAGGGGCAACTCCGTAATTCTAATGGCATATAGTCTCACCCTTTATTTACGACCTCAGGTTGAATATTCTCCTTCTCATGTTACGCGTTGGTCTCAGGCTTTCTCATTCCCTGCCTTCTATTTTCACTCAGATCCCTCTCCTCTCTCGCCTTCTCAGGTAAATCCACGTTTCTACTTTCTTTTTTTCCGTCTGTTTTCTCTAGATTTATCTTCTATGTAACGCGCTTGCTCCTGATGCAGCTTTTGAATCTGATGCCTGTTTTTGAATTTTGACTCAATTGCGATCTTTTTGTTCGAAATGGTTTTGTTATTTGATTAGAAGTCTGATTGAGTTTTTGACGTCAATTTTTGTGATGAAACGGTATGAGGTTCGTTCTAAGGAGTATCTGGTGATGATTTAGTGTTCGATGCAATTTATGCTTCTGATTTCTGATTTAGCTTTGGACGAATGCCAGTTCTTCGGTAATTGATGGTCTATTCTTGTTACATGATCTGACATATAGATGTTAGGATGAGGCATCTTGAATGGTGCTGATAGTTTGTAATAAAGATTGATTGTAATATGATGCTATTGCTGATTTAGATTCTTAATAAGGTTATACCGAAAATAGAGGTTCGCTTGTTTCTGGAGGAATTGATAAATGCTTCAGTGTCTTTCCTGATCAATTATGCCTTTTTAGACCTCTCTTGTCTTTGTATGTGTTTGTTAATTGATTGTTGAATACACATGTCCTGTCATTTGCTAGTTTGCAATCTTAGACCTGGTAAGAATGTGGTTTAAATTGTTTCCTTTGCGATGTGTAAGCTGCATTATAAAAGATGTAAAAAAAATGAAAGTGTTGTTAACGGTGTATAATTCTGCAGGATTAATTTTTTAACAAAGCAAAATGGAGCTGAGCTTCACGAAGCTTTTTAGTCGGCTCTTTGCCAAGAAGGAGAAGAAAGGCAGATACTATAAGGACATTTGTTCTATTTCCGATCGCGTGGGACGTTAGGGGAATGTGGTGGGGTTAGTAGTGGGAGAGGCAACTGGGCAGTGGGAGTGGAGGTCGCAGGAGGGGAAGCTTTCTTTTTTATGTTTTGCTTCCCTGCTGTTGAAAAGATATGTTCTTTAATATCTGCAAGAGGTTTCATCCGCATAATTTCACTTGTTTTTCGGTATCAAGTTTTATTGTGTATGCTAATTCTTTTACACATAAGAAAGCTGCTGTATTTCATTCATCAAACGCTCCTAGATTTACTTCCGAGGTTAATCCCACTAAAATATTTGGCAAGCGTGTAGAAAGAAGTTATCTTGATGATATTAGCCATGGGCATGTTGGAGCTCCGGAGGGTGGTTTGCAACAATTTTGTAGCTTCGATGAAAAAGTTAGAAATTTTGTCGATTCAGACGAATTTGAAGGGTTAGATGAGGAAGGGGAAAATGCTAGTGGAGATACTGATGTTGATGATGATGATGATGGTTTTCGAGCTCTGGGTTCATATAAGAAAGATAGAAACCAAGAGGAAACTGCCAGAAGGAGTGTTTTTCATGGTGTTGAGGAGGAAATGAGACACCCTTTAGTGAAAGAAATTTGCAGGTTGATTGATCTCAGGGCAGGATGGAGTACCAAATTCGAATTAGAGTTGAGGAAGCTGTTGAGAAGTTTGAAACCGTTGCAAGTCTGTGCTGTACTGAGGTCTCAGTCTGATGAAAGAGTTGCACTGCAGTTCTTTTATTGGGCAGACAGGCAATGGCGATATAGACATGATGAAGTTGTGTATTATGCAATCCTTGAGATTCTTAGTAAGACCAAATTGTGTCAAGGAGCTAAGAGGATTCTTAAGCTAATGAGGAAAAGGAAAATTGAGCGTCGGTCTGAGGTTTTTGGCTATGTAATGGTTTCCTTTAGTCGAGCTGGACACATGAGGAAGGCAATGCAGTTGTTGAATGTCATGCAAAAATCAGGTGTTGAGCCTGACTTGTCAATATGTAACACTGCAATATATGTTCTAGTGAAGGGGAATAAGTTGATGAAAGCTTTGAGATTTCTGGAAAGGATGCAAGCTGTGGGAATCACACCTAATGTTGTTACATACAATTGTTTAATAAAGGGTTATTGTGATATGCATAAAATCGAAAGTGCATTAGAGCTGATTTCTAGTATGCCCTCTCGAGGTTGTCTTCCAGATAAAGTTAGTTACTACACCGTGATTACTTCTCTTGGTAAAGAGAAAAGAATTGATGATGTGAAAGAGTTATTGGAGAAGATGTGGACCCATAGCAATTTGTGTCCAGACCAGGTGACTTATATAACTATTGTCCATGTCCTTTCCAAGCATGGTCATGCCGATGAAGCTCTGGAATTTCTGAAGGAAGCAGAGGAAAAAAGATTTCATGTGGATAAAATAGCGCACAGTGCAGTAATAAGTTCCTTTTGTCAAAAAGGAGAGATTGGAAAAGCAAAAGAACTACTTAACGAAATGTTTACCAAAGGTTTTCCTCCTGATGTAGTGACTTATACTGCTGTTGTCGATGGCTTTTGTCGTGTAGGAGAGATTGATCATGCTAAGAAGTTGCTCCTGCAGATGTCAAGACGTGGTTTAAAGCCGAATACAGTATCCTATACTGCCTTGTTACATGGTCTTTGCAAAAAGGGGATGTCCTCTGAAGCACGGGATTTGATGAAAGCAAGCGAGGAAGACTGGTGGAAGCCTAATACAGTGACATACAGTGTCCTCATGCATGGGTTTCGTAGGGAAGGGAAGCTGTTAGAGGCCTGGGATTTGGTCAGAGAAATGATAACAAAGGGTTTTGTCCCAAACCCAGTTGAAATCAATCTGTTGATTCAGTCCTTTTGTCAAGAAGGCAAAATTAATGAAGCCAAGAAATTTATGGAGGAATGTCTGCATAAAGGATGTGCCGTTAATGTGGTGAACTTTACCACTGTAATTCATGGATTCTGTCAACATGATGAAATTGATGGTGCTCTTTCAGTCCTTGATGACATGTATTTAAATAACAAGCATCCTGATGTTGTCACTTATACAGCATTAATTGATGCACTGGGAACGAAAGGTAGAATAGACGAAGCTAGTGAACTGGCAAAGAAAATGCTCCACAAGGGATTGATTCCTACTGATGTAACATACCGCGTGGTCATCCTTAGGTTCTGTCAACATGGCAGGGTGGCTGACTTGTTGACATTGTTAAGCACGATGCTTCTCAGACAGAAGTGCAAAACAGTGTACAATCAAGTCATTGAAAAGCTTTGCAGGTTTGGGAACTTAGATGAGGCTTACAGGCTGTTGGGAAATATCCTTAGAACGGCTTCAAGAACTGATGCCAATACTTGCTCCATTCTTATGGAAAGTTACTTGAAGAAAGGAGACCCAGTCTCATCCTATAATATTGCTTGTCGAATGTTCAAACGGAATCTTATACCAGACCTTAAGTTATGTGAAACTGTAACCAAGAAATTGCTGTCAGAGGGGAGAGCAGACATGGCAGATAGGTTAATGCTACATTTTGTGGAGCGTGGCCGGGTTTCACCTCAGTGTTAATAATTTCTAGCAAACCTGCTGTATGGATTTGCAGTAGCATCAGCTGCGAAATTTGAACTAGAGATGCAGGCATGAAGATTCTGGATGTATTGATGTTCCTAGTCAAAAGTTCCTCAAGCAAGCAGGTGTTGAGAAAATCCTAGCGACAGACATTCCACCTAGGCGCAGCTCCATTGAAGGTTTTGGCCTTAAACTCTTCCATGCAATTGTGAATTTATTTCTTGTCTTTTAAGTACTTAATGTTGAATTGCATATTCTTTATTAAAACCAGTTTGGTCATTAGAAGTTTTTCGTTTATTCTTTGCTTTGTTCCTTTGTTATTGAAGATTAGAAAAATGACACATACAACAACAACATTACCCCATTGCCTTAGAGGTTCTCGCCTATGCCGGGTATGGGAGGTCGGATGTACGTAACCATACTTATGTATTAAAAACACCCAGAGGTTGTTTTCCGATGACCCATAATGATGCGTCAAGCTGTGTCGATCAACTGCTACTTCACAATATAAGAAGTGCAGCCAATTTAGCGAGTCATTTTGCTTTATTCCATCATATTTCAAAGTCAAGGAAGAGTGTGCCCTTGACTCCATTGGAAATGGAAATAAAAAATGACACATAACCAATTTTTACCACCACCAATATTTGATTGGTTGGGGAGTTTATTAAGTTTGCCAATCTTTTAAGAAGCTAATGATCAATTCCAGTATGATGCGTAAAAATGGTGGCATAAAATTTGTAATATGTATCAGTACTCAAAAGATTACACCAGAATTTATTCTTCCGATCATGGAAATGGTGATTGACATCAATTGACCTTCTCTTTTGCAGGAAATTCTGTGCAATGATTGTAATAAGAAGGGATCTGCGCCCTTCCGTTGGCTGTATCACAAATGCAGCTATTGCCGATCATATAATACCAGGGTGATCAAGATTGAACCATCTCCAAATTGCTCGACCTAGTCTACCTGCAGTGCCCCTTCAAATGTCTTCTTCATCAATTCAGTGCGTTCATATATACATCAGCAACACGGCAAGCATTGTACATAGAGAATCACATAACGTCCATATTGTCAAAATAGTCGACCTCAACAGCAAAGACTATTATTGTTCCTCAAAAGTAGTAGTATTATTTGTTATGAAGCACCTGAAGAACCCCAGATGCAGAGTAATAACGCCCCAGTTTTATAGCAGGGACCGTTGCCAGGGATGTAATTAACCCCAGTCGCTATTTCTAGTAGTTCGTCGTAAGTGTTTTTTTTTTTAGTTTCGACTGCTTCTCTACTTCCTTGGAGGAGTAGCTCTGGCTGTGAGTGGCTGAGTGACGGCAATGGAGGGCTAAAGAATTGGACTGAACAGCTGCATGTGGCGGAGGAAATCGTGCTTCTGGAAGCTGTCATGACATTGTATCAAAGCTGGATGCCTTGGGACTACTTGGTTTGCAGCTCCTCGTTTCAATACATATCTAAATTTGGGTAAATAGATTGTTCGAATGTTTTCGTCCATTTTGACGTTTCAGCCTAAAATAATTTATGCTATATTGAAGGTAAAAATATAATTATATTTTGGGATAGATGTAGTACTTTCGAAGAAAAAAAAGTATACTAAAAGTCATCAACCAATTTTGAGAAACATTGGACTTTTTTTTGGAGCAAAAGTTCATACCCTATAACGCTTCTATCGTCCCACCTCTAAGGAACATTGTGGGGTAGAAAAACCTCTAAGGAGCATTGTGGAGTAGGCAAATTAAAAGCTCATTGGCCTTCTAAGTTGGATAAAGAATTACGCATTGATTCACACAAGATGTTTTCCCCAAACTAGGTCTTCGGTCTAACAACAGTGGAACAGCCACACTGTGCGTGTCCCTGAAATCGAACTTTTGACTTTTTGGAACAAATTACAAAACCAACTGAGTTATGCCCTGGAGGCACATTTGGACGCTTTTCTACTTTTCCTTCAACGCGTTTCATAAAATATTGAACGATTATGTGGACATACATTTTCATCAGACCTGGTAATTCTATTAAAAAAGAGTGATAGAGGATTATTTGAAGTAGCTGTGGTCTTACAACTATCAAACGATGCTGTGACATTTGTGTCGAAACCTTAAAAGAAGTCTAAACTGGAATGAAGAGACGATGCTAAGACTATAATCATTTCATTCAGCTAAGCGTTATTTGCCTGATGGTATCAGCACCCCTCCTTAACTTGTTAACTCTGTCCCAATTTGTTTGTGTTAGATAAAATTCTGTCATATGTCTCGATCAAAGTTAGACACAATTTAAAAAAGAGTTTGTTGAAAGACTATTTAATGCTTGTATTTCGTATTTCTTATTTTGCAGAGGCGATGTTACTATAGTGGAAAAGTGCGTATCTGAAACTATTGTACATGCACATTCAAAAGATATGTCCATTTCATAATATATATATATATATATATATATATATATATATATATATATATATATATATATCACCAAGAAAATCTTTGTACATAAACTTCTTATTAAAAAATCTCAATATGAAAAAAGTGAAAGTAACTTTATTTCAATATATACATCACATTATTAATCGGTCCAATACAAAACTATGGTTAAGAATTTTTTTCATATGATAGTATTAGTATTATTGCACATACCATAATCATGAAGAATATTCAAGTGTCCTTATACGGCTTCAGTGATATCTGCTAATTTGTCTTGTTATGTAATATTTGTATTCCATAACTGTTGTATTTTATTATAGTTGATCAGATCATATAGTTTCTACAGATAGATGATAGAGTTTAATTGTAATTGATTTGATAGATTACAAAACGTATATGAAGATGTGTATATGTGATGCAATTGTACAAGTTGAGAATAGAATGCAATGAAAAAAACTTTTCACCCATTCTTACATGTGAATAAATTTAAGTGCCTGTCTTTTTTAACATATGATAATCTACAATTGCTTCTAAATATGGTAAATTGTGATTCAAATCATACTTAAATACGATTAATATTTGAATCATACAATTTTTTTCAAAAAATATTCTAACGTCTTCCAGAATAGCACCATAAAGGAGATGGAGTGTGGCTATCTTGATTTGTTACTTGGACCGAGGAAGAAAAAATTAAAAATAAATACACGTAATGCTCATTCTGAATGGCGCCTTGAGTTGCTCTAAGGCGACATTCAAAATGACGTCTAAAGTGTTCTAAACCGCTATTCAGAATGATAACTTATCTATTTTTCTAATTTTTCAATCCGTATCCTATTTACACTTTTTCTTATTAAAACTACATTATTTTTTTAAATTTACCCGACATAGTATTTAGGTTGCCATAAATATATTAGATATAAAATAGAATCACCGCTATGAAAAATCCTTAATATATGCTATTTAAGTCGCATTTGGCCAGATTTTGACGTCATCAGATTCCTGCTTTTCAACTAAATCGCTGCCGTATCGGTTAGGCGTTTAGGAGGAGAATTTTTTTTTTCAAAGGAAAAGGAAAATAGGAATTAAAAGAAAAACAGCGAAGAGGACCGCTCAGGTTGAAACTTCTACTTTTCCTCCTCAGGTGAATTTCCATCTTGTATTTTTTTCCCCTGCAGATGATGCTAACAGATCTTTATTTTTATGACTAATCAGTTGCATCTGTTGCATCAATTTCTATGTAGTGAAGTCGGATCCAAGAATCGCTTTGAATTCCGTGATTATCTGATTGATTTTGTGCAATTTGATGAAGTTTTTTTCTTCTTTTCAAGTTGTGTATATCGATTCTCTTTCTAACTTTGCAAGCAGGAGGCTTATTTTGCGGATTGCGAGTGCATTAGAGGTTATTTCTTGAATTTAGTTCCCCACCCCCATTCTTGGAAAAGAGAAGATTTTTTGGGGAGGTGAAAAGGCAGGATTTAAGAATAGGGATCTTGAAGGAATTAGAAGGGGATGGTGGGTTCAAAAATGGGGGGGACGTCGGTTCCAGTTTTGAGGAGAGACCCCTATGAACTTTTGTCTGTATCAAGGGATTCTTCTGATCAGGAAATCAAGACTGCTTATAGAAAGCTTGCTCTCAAGTAAGTTCTTGACCTTTTTGTTTCTTTATTTATTTGTAATTTGAACTTATCATTTCAACATGTCACGAATGTAGGTTTACTTGTGTGTCCTTTTAATTGTTTGTTTCTTCTTCTCCCTTTTGGTACTATGTTTCTGAAATTGGTAGTTCATTTGAGATGCTTTCGGAGTGAGGCTCATTTCGTGAATTTGAACCTGGATTTGAAGATTTTATTGCCTCTGAGTGTCTGGGATATGTGATTGATCACACTTTTCAGAGTGAACTTGGAATTGCACCTATTCTATATGGTCTATGGCAGGAGAGAAATTGGTATTCTAGATCAGTGTATGGGCCCTGTACTCTTAGCTGAAGTAATATCAGATGGCATGAGGCTCTATTTTGGTACTTGGAGTGACGTGAGGAAGTGTTAAAGTACATTGGCGAATTGCCTTAGCTGTGACATTGATCAGGATGCCATATGGTTCAAAATTGAGGCAACATGGGTCTGTTTTTGCCAATGGTGTTTTTCTGAATATTTGTTCCTTGGTATGTACAGTTTTGTTACCTTGTGAATGAATTATGGATGATTTTGATGAATGGATTTAAAGTATGCAAGATTAAAATTTTAGGACTTTGACAAAAATCAGGATGCTCGTCTTACTGTAGAATGTTTAAGGGATGATTTATTTAGTTGAATTCTTATGGAGATGTGAAATGATTTTGTTGAAGACAGCATTGAACCATTGCCTTGCGTTATATGTATTATTTGGCTTGGTTTGATGTTTAGTTCTTGGCATATGAATTCGTGTTGTCTCCTTGCGTTTCTGGATGATGGAATACAACCTAAGAGTGTAAATTGGTTTAAAGACTGAACTTGGTGGAGGTGTGAATCTAATTCTTGATTGGTAAGAAAACACTTTTTTGCTGCCTTGCAGGTATCACCCTGATAAAAATGCTAGCAATCCGGAAGCTTCAGAGCTGTTTAAGGAGGTGGCTTATTCATATAGTATTTTGTCTGATCCTGAAAAAAAGAAGACAATATGACAGTTTGGGCTTTGAGGTACTCCTTTCTTGTCTATAAAAAACTTGGATGGACTAGATTATTTACATGAAACTGAACTATAGAATGGTTAAATGACTTAATTTCCATCCATTTCATTAAGCACACATCTTGTTTTGTTGTTTATGTTATCGGTGTAGTATACTTAATTTCTCGTGATGTAAACTTGTAACGAACTAGCTATTGATAAATTTGTCTGGAGTTCCCATGGAAAGGTAAGATGCTGCAAATATCAAGGAAAAGCGCTAGCTTTCGTGCCTATGTTTCAGAATGTTTTACATTTGTTCTCTTATTTAATCTATTTTGCATATTTTGTCCTGGCTACATCATATTTGATGCATTTTGAGATCGTGTTTTCTGTTCCTTTTATCTCTTGTCCCGTTATTTGCTTAGGCCTCTTGGACATTTTTCTATGATATGTTAGTCGACGCTTCCATCATTAATGTATTGTTTTTTCAAGTTTCTGCTGTATTGAGACACTAAAGGATGGATAGGATGTGTAGTTGATTAGAAAGGAGATCCAGGTTTCCCATCAGTTTCTACTCCTGCTTACTGCTTATTTGGAACCTTACTATGAGATTGTCCTAATCTTTTTTTTTTTTTGAAGATTTTTCTTAGGCGGTAGATGTAAGTATTTATTCGTGATGCATTCAATGAGTGATTGAGCACAATTCATGTGTTCCTTGGTGGTTGATACATGATATGTCTTGTTGCATATACGAATAAAGAATATCTGTTTGTTTCTGGAGCTGATTGTGGTCGTCTATCTCTTACCGGTTGATTATTCTGTTCTTGAATTAGGCCCTTGAAGCGGATGGAATGGATATGGAAATAGATCTATCCAACCTTGGAACCGTCAACACCATGTTGTGAATTCGGCTCGTTTACAAACAATTAAACGAACCCAAACAGCTAAGTTTTCATAAGAGACACAAAAGCATTACTATGCACTACTACATTACTATTACATTACTGCACTGCTACATTACTGCACTTACAGCATGATGCAAGCTGACAATCGTAGGATCCACTCTTCCACCTCCAACAACCTTTCCACAAGGGGTTAGGCACAAAGAAGTAAACTTCTCCTTGCTTCCGTTGTGTCGAAATCGCCGGCTTAAGCAATACCTCAGATTCAAGCGTGCGTTTGTAGGCAAACCTCCAATAGGCCCTCCTAGACGGTCACTTCAACCCTTGGCAATCACCCTCAATTTGCTCAAGATTGAGAGATATTAGCCTTGATTTTTAGTGCAAAATCAAGAAAACAAGGTTTCACCCTTTTGGGAGAGAAAACCAAAACTCAAATTTGATTAAATAAAAATATGTCGTTGTTGTTCTGTGGCCAGCGGCCAATACTAAATAAAAAGGCTGAAATTTTAGCCTAAAACAATCAAAAAGAAAGATAAACTCTATCCTAAAAATTCTATCAAAAGTTTGAAATGAGATAAGTTACAAACTCCCCAAAACTATCTTGAAAGTAACATTTTCTTGCTACTCCTTGTACCAGCCGATTCTTGTCTCTTAATTTGATGACTTTGGGAATCAATTTTGATGTTTGGATAAGCTTGGAGATATCTTCAAAAGGTGGCTGAGACTTTATCTTGAATTATCTTGCATTTGACTTCAAAAATTCCTTTGACTTATCTTTCAAAAATTCCTTCATCTTTATCTTCCTTTGGCTGTATCACAACACTACTTATTCTCCCCCTAAATCATCAAAAGAAGGGAAACCAAAGGGGAAAACTAAGTTCAAGGAAGCTGAACAATGTTTGGTTCATCATCAAACATTACTGCACTTACTGCACTGCTACATTACTACCACTAGAAAGATTCACCTAAAATTACTGTCTGCCTGTCAAGATGCAATAAGTAACATAGAAATTCAGAATGCTTGGATGTCTAGTTGCTTTGTCAATCTCGCAGGCCAGAACGATTCCTAGCAACACCCTGTTGACTAGTGACAATTTTTAGAGTTGCTTAGAGGAAAGAAAGCCTAACTCTGTTTTAGCTACTTCCTCTGTCAAATCATAGGCTTCATCAAAAACCAAATACTTCAAACTTATCTAACCCTTCATTGTGAACTTGAGGTACATTACAGAATTGAAAGGATCAAGGAGTTTTGACTGGATTTAGGAAGAGAAATGAAGGAGAATGACTAGGGAGTGAAGAGAGACAGTTTAAGTGATTGATAACGTTCAAAATGATAGCAACAATGGACAATTGGGTTTAAAGCAACTAATGGAACATTGAACCACAATGGTAATGACAGGGCACTCAAAGTCAAGAGAGATTTGTATTTTCATACCATTATGAGAGTAAAGGGTAGTGGTTATTTATGGTGGGAGTTACACATGTCACGTGTCGGGCGGTCCCAAAGGGGATGGGAGGGAGGGGGGGTTAGAGGAAGGTACACTATTATTATTAAGCGAAAAAATAGGGAAAAAGGCGGCCGGTCCAAACATACCCCAACCGATCCAATTTACTGATTCAAATGTGATGTCCCTTTAAAGGAACTATAGACTGTATCGTGTCTGTCGGTCCGGATCCTCTAATGCAGGAATAGTAATTACAACCAAGCGTTCAAGTCCATAACTCATTAATATGTTCCAGAACCTTTCAACAACAGTTAACATCTTGTATATATCATAACTCCTAAGATAGAGGGTCTTATTCTCGTCCTATAACGTAAGTAAATCATGCATTTTTGGTCTCAACTCCTCAACAACACAACTATCACTATCAAGAGATTCCATAAATACATATAAATATGATATAATATATTAAATGCAAATACAAGGTAATCAACACAAATTAAACAAAATATAAACATAAATACATTATATTTAAAAGATAAATAACAATAATTAAATACGACTATGTGTTCATATAATTTCAAAGCCAGTAAATAATAATTATTAAATGTTCTATACGTTCATGGAATTAAAACTAATAAATAACAATAACTAAATACTATTATACTTCATTCAATGAAAACCGATAAATATAATAAAAAAATAATAAAACATTCTTATAATTAAAAAGATTAATAGAAATGGACAAGTAAATGCATTTATAATAATAGAAAAATAAATTTGTTTTATATAATTGAAAATAATAAATAGTAATAAACAATATTCATGTTATTACAGTAAATAAAATAAATAATATTCATGCCGTTAAAACATTAAATTATAATAAGTAAATAATTTAAAAACATTAAATAAATAATTCATAATTTTAACCAGTTCGTGTCTATATTCAGTTGTATGTAGATCACGTCAGCACGTTGTTTGTTCTCTTAAATTTCACAAAAATGTAAACGAGGATTATTAAAAAATGATCGGACATTTATAAGAACCGTAGTAGGTTATTAGACGGTCATGTCACACCCACTTTAAAACAGTTTTCTGTATCCATTTTAGAGCTCCACGTTTGTGTCAAAACCGTTTTACGCCGCTGTGCAGTTGCTCCATGATTTTGTCAAAATTGTTTTACGGTCGTTGTACATTGGTACCTAAACGGTCTATTCTAAAACTGTTTTGTTGTAACTGTGTAAGATCTTACCCAATCTAGAAGGCCGCTGGAATCCTGATTTACATCCTCCACGTAGCTCCTTAGGGCTGGGGCAGTGTGAGCCCTTTTTTAGTTGGGGTTTAACCTTTTGACAAGAAGAGTTCCCTATACACATAAAATCAATTCTTTCTGGAATGCTACGACAACATTATTTAAGCATTTCTTTACACAATCATTTTTTTTTACTATAAAAGCAGCTACATAAATCAATCATATTGTTCTATTTTACGTTTTATTTATTTATGGATCAATTTCTGATTTTCTTCCAGCAATAAAAGGGGAAAAAAAATAAAAGACACCCACGTCTCTTCCGGTGACCTGTCGATGTCTCCAGTGTTCTATTTCATCGCCGGAAAGGCGAAAGTAAGGAGCTTGTAAACCAGATAGACTTTTGGCAGGAGAAGAAAGGTAGATACTATAAGGACATTTGTTCTATTTCCGATCGCGTGGGACGTTAGGGGAATGTGGTGGGGTTAGTAGTGGGAGAGGCAACTGGGCAGTGGGAGTAGAGGTCGCAGGAGGGGAAGCTTTCTTTTTTATGTTTTGCTTCCCTGCTGTTGAAAAGATATGTTCTTTAATATCTGCAAGAGGTTTCATCCGCATAAATTCACTTGTTTTTCGGTATCAAGTTTTATTGTGTATGCTAATTCTTTTACACATAAGAAAGCTGCTGTATTTCATTCATCAAAAGCTCCTAGATTTACTTCCGAGGTTAATCCCACTAAAATTTTTGGCAAGCGTGTAGAAAGAAGTTATCTTGATGATATTAGCCATGGGCATGTTGGAGCTCCGGAGGGTGGTTTGCAACAATTTTGTAGCTTCGACGAAAAAGTTAGAAATTTTGTCGATTCAGACGAATTTGAAGGGTTAGATGAGGAAGGGGAAAATGCTAGTGGAGATACTGATGTTGATGATGATGATGGTGGTTTTCGAGCTCTGGGTTCATATAAGAAAGATAGAAACCAAGAGGAAACTGCCAGAAGGAGTGTTTTTCATGGTGTTGAGGCGGAAATGAGATACCCTTTAGTGTAAGAAATTTGCAGGTTGATTGATCTCAGGGCAGGATGGAGTACCAAATTCGAATTAGAGTTGAGGAAGCTGTTGAGAAGTTTGAAACCGTTGCAAGTCTGTGCTGTACTGAGGTCTCAGTCTGATGAAAGAGTTGCACTGCAGTACTTTTATTGGGCAGACAGGCAATAAGTTTATTAGAAAGTAAACCTAAGTCATTTGAGAATAATCATCTATAAATATACACATGTATTCTGTAAGATCAATAACATCAATAAATTAAAAATATAAATGCTAGTGTATATTGTTTGAGGTTTTTGAAGTACTGCAGTGCAACTCTTTCAAAAAATTAAAAATATACACATGAATTCTGTAAGATCAATAACATCAATTATATTTTTAATTTATTGATGGACTGTTTCTCCGGCTCGAATCTGTGACTTCAAAATTATAAAACAGCAACTTTACCAGTTGTTTCAAGGCTCGTCCTTATCTCTGCATGAATGTATTCTATTAAATATGGTTTCTATTTTTGGTTTTTAACTTTTTAAATTAGACGTACATTTTACAGAAATAACTTCTTCACAATTCAAGAATACTCGAGTACTTCTTCTGTTTATTAATCAAGAAATATATATAAACATGTAGGCAATTGTTTGGCTATGCTAATTTATTGGGGACTTAGTTCCGTATATTGTGCAGAAAGTATATTACCATTAGGGATAGGATCCCTCACCCCAAATCTCTCGTCACATATGTCACCACGCGACACATAGCAGTAGGGGTGGATGGTGAGGCTAGCTCATCTAGCCTCACCATCCACCCCTGCTGCCACGTGTCGTGCGGTGACGCATGAGGTGAGGAGAAAGTGGGTGAGGTGATCTTATCCCTTACCATTACACATACTCGAAAAAGAAGAGAATCAATTCTTCCTGGTTTTGTGTCAATTCTTCAAAATCAATGATAAAAGTACTGCAGTGCAACTCTTTCATCAGACTGAGACCTCAGTACTTCAAAAACCTCAAACATTATTTTTAAAGGGTGCACGAAGACATCATCATTGATTTTTTTTTTTTTAAATTTATGTTCATTTATATTTCCTTATACACTAGCATTTATATTTTTAATTTATTGATGTTATTGATCTTACAGAATACATGTGTATATTTACATAAATACACCCTTTCAAAATATACCCTTTCAAAATATAAATTAAAAATATAATTTATTTTTTGAAAGTACTGCATTGCTTAATTTTTTAAGCAATGTCTCGGAAACACAGAAATGAGAAAATTGAATGAAGGTAGTAGTATTTATATACAGAAATTCTGAAGGAATTTTCTTGTATATATTTCTTTTTATGTACAAATTCCCATCTTTCACCCCGAAGACATACTTTTTAGTGTTAACGTATACTGTAATAATGTATGTGGTGAAGATTTCATCTATGTAAGAATGTAAGGGACGTTTTCGGTGTACTAAACTCTTTATGTTTGTGTAAGATCCAGAGAGGGTCGGATCGTTTCGCAATCTGATATACGCAGTTTTATCCTATACTTTGTGCAATGGACTGTTTCTCCGGCTCGAATCTGTGACTTCAAGATTATAAAACAGCAACTTTACCAGTTGTTTCAAGGCTCGTCCTTATCTCTGCATGAATGTATTCTATTAAATATGGTTTCTATTTTTGGTTTTTAACTTTTTAAATTAGACGTACATTTTACATAAATAACTTCTTCACAATTCAAGAATACTCGAGTACTTCTTCTGTTTATTAATCAAGAAATATATATAAACATGTAGGCAATTGTTTGGCTATGCTAATTTATTGGGGACTTAGTTCCGTATATTGTGCAGAAAGTGTATTACCATTAGGGATAGGATCCCTCACCCCAAATCTCTTGTCACATATGTCACCACGCGACACATAGCACGACACGTATATTGTCACATATGTCACCACGTGACAATATACGTCTCGTGGTGACATATGTGACAAGAGATTTGGGGTGAGGGATCCTATCCCTAATGGTAATACACTTTCTGCACAATATACGGAACTAAGTCCCCAATAAATTAGCATAGCCAAACAATTGCCTACATGTTTATATATATTTCTTGATTAATAAACAGAAGAAGTACTCGAGTATTCTTGAATTGTGAAGAAGTTATTTATGTAAAATGTACGTCTAATTTAAAAAGTTAAAAACCAAAAATAGAAACCATATTTAATAGAATACATTCATGCAGAGATAAGGACGAGCCTTGAAACAACTGGTAAAGTTGCTGTTTTATAATCTTGAAGTCACAGATTCGAGCCGGGGAAACAGTCCATTGCACAAAGTATAGGATAAAACTGCGTATATCAGATTGCGAAACGATCCGACCCTCTCTGGATCTTACACAAACATAAAGAGTTTAGTACACCGAAAACGTCCCTTACATTCTTACATAGATGAAATCTTCACCACATACATTATTACAGTATACGTTAACACTAAAAAGTATGTCTTCGGGGTGAAAGATGGGAATTTGTACATAAAAAGAAATATATACAAGAAAATTCCTTCAGAATTTCTGTATATAAATACTACTACCTTCATTCAATTTTCCCATTCCTGTGTTTCCGAGACATTGCTTAAAAAATTAAGCAATGCAGTACTTTCAAAAAATAAATTATATTTTTAATTTATTTTTAATTTATATTTTGAAAGGGTATATTTTTAATTTATATTTTGAAAGGGTGTATTTATGTAAATATACACATGTATTCTGTAAGATCAATAACATCAATAAATTAAAAATATAAATGCTAGTGTATAAGGAAATATAAATGAACATAAATTTAAAAAAAAAAAATCAATGATGATGTCTTCGTGCACCCTTTCAAAATAATGTTTGAGGTTTTTGAAGTACTGAGGTCTCAGTCTGATGAAAGAGTTGCACTGCAGTACTTTTATCATTGATTTTGAAGAATTGACACAAAACCAGGAAGAATTGATTCTCTTCTTTTTCGAGTATGTGTAATGGTAAGGGATAAGATCACGTCACCCACTTTCTCCTCACCTCATGCGTCACCGCACGACACGTGGCAGCAGGGGTGGATGGTGAGGCTAGATGAGCTAGCCTCACCATCCACCCCTACTGCTATGTGTCGCGTGGTGACATATGTGACGAGAGATTTACGGTGAGGGATCCTATCCCTAATGGTAATATACTTTCTGCACAATATACGGAACTAAGTCCCCAATAAATTAGCATAGCCAAACAATTGCCTACATGTTTATATATATTTCTTGATTAGTAAACAGAAGAAGTACTCGAGTATTCTTGAATTGTGAAGAAGTTATTTCTGTAAAATGTACGTCTAATTTAAAAAGTTAAAAACCAAAAATAGAAACCATATTTAATAGAATACATTCATGCAGAGATAATAAAGCAAGAATAAATGGGATGATTTGCTGATTAAGGCATACGGCTGGCAGAATAAAGGAGCAGCGGTTACACACGTTTTGTAGCAATAATTGTAGAGGATTATTGTAATTATTGTGATTTGATATTATAGGAATATTCTTTGGTATTAATTAACGGGATTAATTGCTGCAGTTAATGGCCATTATTGGCATAGTTGTATAATAGAGATTTGATGTATACCGAATGTGACAAGGAAATACAGTAAGTTTTTTCCTCTTCCAAGTTTTTCGGCTGTTACCTTTAGTTGAAATACAGTAAGTTTTTTCCTCTTCCAAGTTTTTCGGCTGTTACCTTTAGTTAGAAACACACAGAGGTTGTTTCAAGATGAGCCATAATGAAAATTGTGTCAAGTTATGCCGATAATGAATTAAGAACAGCCATACTAAGTCATTGATTATGTCTTACGCAAGTTTCGAGGACGAAACTTTTTGTTAGGGGAGAGGAATGTTATGACCCCGTTTTTGGTGTTACATGCGATATACATGCATAGACGTTAGCAACAAACAAATAAACACATATATGTAATAAATGTACACACACGGGTGGAACAAAAAAAAACTGGATAAGATAAAACTCTAGTATTCTAATGTGACTAAGAAAAGAGTAATAAAGAGGATAAAATATACACACATATGACATAAATTTCATCCTTCTCCCTTTCATCAAAAAAAAACCAAACAGCAGCCCCAAATCCCAAGCAACAAGCGGCTCTCCCTCTCCACAAATTGATTCCGCAGTTACAAACAAAAATAAAGGTGTATTCAATTGCCTTTTGCCTTCTTTACTATATGATTCCATAATTTTCCAATTCTTTCAAATGAAAAGAAAAACTAACGGTCAGCCCACCTCTTATCCTCCCAAATCTGTCGCCAGCAGTAAGATGGAAAAATAGACAACATTTGATCGTTCTCCACCTCGTTTTCGTCGCATAGTACGTTTAATCGAGACACGAGGCAAGTATCCTTGCTATATTTGCTATGTTTTACAAAGTTATTATGCTATTTTTGTATCAAATCAGATCATGTATTTGTAACTGTGTTTTGTATAGATTGATGTATATATGTATGTAATTGTTGTATTTATGTATCGATTATGTGTATATGTACAAGGATGGAATAGTCTTGGTATTGATTATATATATGGGCCGCGGGTAGAAAGATGCCTATGTATAATTGTTGTGCACTGGCCGAATCCATAGTGTGATGGGAATTTTGTTGATGGAATATTAATATGTATAAGAGAGTATAACTGTCTGTTGTTGCTGCCGTATATGGCCTTCATGCATAAAGGAAAAAGAAAAATTTGAAGATGGCATCTTAGGATATAGGTAAAGATTGTGTGTTGTCATTGTTGCATGGAGGTTATTTATTTTATGTGTTTTCTGTTTCTTTAATTATGTGTGCAAGTGTATTTATTTTATTTTGTGTGTTTCTTTCTCTTTAATTGTGTGTGCATATGTTTAGGTGATAATTCTTGCCATGAGTTTGTTTTTTTGGTGATGCCGAAAGTGGTTAAAGGAAAGGAAAAGAAAAATAAGATGCTGAGGAAATATGCATGCCTTAAATATATAATATGTGTTCATGACAGTAGGTGTTATTGTGTAAGCTTGACCGATTTTGGTTAAAATTTCGCAAGGTGGCTGAGGCTACGCATGGAATTTTTATGAGCTTTATATCAAGGCATATATTAGCGTATATGATGGTATATGGATAATTTGGTGATTTTCGGAATTTGTGCAATGAACTAACATGCATATGGTCGTGTGTTATAAAGATGGACATGTAGAAGAAGACGTTCGAGCATAAAATAAGAAAGCTAAGTGACCGATCAGAGGTAAGTGGTCTATCTATGTTCGTTATACTGTCATGCGTCAGAGGTAAATGATCTATTTGTGCTCGTTATATTGTCATGCATTAGCGGTAAGTGGTCTATCTATGCAATAATGTTTATCATGCATTAGTGTACTGTTCGTTGTATATATGTATATGGATGTGTGAGGGTATACATACACGTATATATGCACGTGTATGGGCGCGAGCATATGTATGAGTATGGATATACCGGATTACGTATGGTTATGCATTTGCATTCATGGCACGAGCATTGCATTGGCCTATGTGTCGTGTTGCCCTACGAGGCGTGTGGCCCTACGAGGCGTGTGGCCCTATGAGGCGTGTGGCCCTATGAGGCGTGTTGCCCTACGAGACGTGTTGCCCTATGAGGCGTGTGATCCTATGAGACGTGTTGCCCTACGAGGCGTGTGGCCCTATGAGGCGTGTGGCCCGACGGGGCGTGTGGCCTGACGAGGCGTGTGCTAGGATCACCTCGAGGTTCATGCATTGCACGGTAGAGATATGAGCATCGTGCGTGACATGACTTTTATTGCGTGTGACATGTAGAGAAGGCATGCATCATGAAGTTGCGCATTATTATATGGAGTGACTTACTTTCCGCAGTTTATTTACTCGATTGACATGTATGTTGATTTGTAAATGTTATCTGTAATTGTCTCTGCATGTTTGATTTTCATAATGGGTATAGATAGGTTGCTTACTGAGCCCGTTGATTTGGCTCACACCACCACTCACCAGTTTTACAGGTGGGAGAAGTTGGGTATGCTTACACAGGAGTTAGTATACCGTGAAGATCGAGACGGGGGATTTCGAGACTAAAGATATTCAGATGAGACTTTTGAGGGTGGGTTGAGAGAGTTGTTTCGATATTCGAGGTTTATGTATTTTCGAGATTAGTGTTTATATACATTTGACTATTGTAGTGATTTAGAAATCCTTAGACATTGTATTACCGATGAAGATTATTTTACCGAGGATTCATAGCTATGACTTCCGCTGACATCGATTTACGTTATTGTGATGACGTGTAATTGAAGTGTATCGACGCCTTGTGTTCTCCTTAGTGAGATACGGCGGGTGCACTGTTCCCGATGCTAGGGCTCGGGAGCGGGGCGCCACAGTTGGTAAAAATAGATTCATTACTTCTAAGACATAGTATTTTAATTTTGTTATTTAGAAATGTCGACATTAGCCCTCACTAACACACTAGAGCACTATATCCCTACAATTGTGTCATTTATACAGGTACATATAGAGCCGGGGGTCTCACTGGAAGCAAACTCTCTATCCTTTAGGATGAATGTATTGTTTGTCTGCCTCTTACCTTTCCCAGACCCTAGCGATAGCTTTTGCTGAGCTTGTGTGTAACTAGGGCTGTTCAACGAACCGAAAAGTTTGCGAACTGTTCGAGTTTGGTTCGTATTCGTTTGGTAATTGTTTGTAAACGAGCCGAATTCGAACAGCTGTTTGGGCTCGTTTACTAAAACGAGACGAACTATTCGCGGATTATTCAGCTCGTTTAAATAGTTATAGTGTTATCGAGCCAAACTCGAACCGATTCTGAAGTTCGTTAAGCTAAACAAACAGAGCTGAACGATTTGTTTAGCTAAACGAATCCGAATTCGAAAACCTAGTATTCGTTTCGTCTCGGTTCGCTAACACCCCTATGTGTAACATAACATATGCGTGTCACTAAATCAATATGCTACTTGATAATGCATTGTGATTAATAGTTGTGATATTTTTTCCTTCTGTAGTTTGAGGAATATAGCAAAATGATATACCTGGACGGAGACATTCAAGTGTTTGAAAATATAGATCATCTGTTTGAGCTACCAGATGGGTACTTTTACGCGGCAATGGACTGTTTCTGTGAAAAGACGTGGAGTCACTCCCCACAGTACTCCATTGGATATTGCCAACAGTGCCCTGATAGAGTAAAATGGCCAGCTGAGATGGGCTCACCCCCGCCTTTGTACTTCAATGCTGGGATGTTCGTGTTCGAGCCAAGTCGTTTGACTTACGAAAATCTTCTCCAAACTCTCAGAAACACCCCACCAACACCCTTTGCAGAACAGGTAAGAAACATGTATATGATGTCATCATTGCATCCCATAGCCACCAACTACAACAACAACAACAACATTACTCCATTACCTTAGAGCTTCCCGCCAATAGATGGGGTATAGGCTACACAACCATACCCATGTATTAGAAATACACAGAGGTTGTTTTCCGATTACCCATAATGAAAATTGCGTCAAGCCGTGTCGATCAACTGATACTTCATAATATAAGAAGCAGCAGCCAATTTAGTGAGTCATTTTGCTTTATTCTATCATAAATGTGCCATCCATCAATATGATTCTGTGCCATAAGGAACCTTCATCAGTTATACTGAATGAAGATCTTTCTTGGTGTACATAATGGTCATGTGCTAACTATATGAGAGCTGAGATTCTTTCAGTCAGTTATTTCACCAAGACATAGCATATTGCAATTTGAAATTTAAGAAAAGTTACCTGTTTAGTTGCTGATATCCACGATTAATGTGGAACAAATGACAGGATTTCTTGAACATGTTCTTCCAAAGCACATATAAACCGATTCCTTTGGCGTACAATCTGGTTCTGGCAATGCTGTGGCGCCACCCTGAGAACGTCCAACTTGACAAAGTTAAAGTGGTTCATTACTGTGCAGCAGTATGCCTCTCTTCCTTCTTTTAATCATTTCCCTGGATACATAAATTGTTAATCACGAACTTACTGGTTTAGATTTTATCTCCTTTCTTGAATCTTGTCCAACAAACAGGGATCAAAACCATGGCGGTACACTGGCCGAGAAGCTAACATGGACAGAGAAGATATTAAGATGCTAATTGAAAAATGGTGGGATATTTACAAGGACCCTACCCTTGATTACAAGGGTGAAGATGCCACCCCACCAGCAGAGACCTTCTCTCTATCATCGATCATGGCTAACATACCTGAGCCAGCAGTATCGTATATCCAAGCTCCTTCTGCAGCTTAGGAAAAGCAACTTGCAGTCTTAAATCTATGGTTCTTTTCTGTTATGGCTACTTGGCCTTCTTTTAGAAGTATAACTTCGCCTTTTCTGTTTCTTCTCTTTTTCCTTTTTCTTTTGGGTTTGGAGTGATGGGTGGGCAGTAGCAGGAAGGAAAGACTTGTAGCCCCTTGAAACTATAATGTAACTTCTAGTATATAACAATCTCTGCTAACTGTTGTATGGGAATCATGCCATAAATTAGCTGATTCACATGGGACGAAAAAGAAAATACCATTTGGCTTTTTTGCTCGCTAGAAGCCAAAGATAGACAACAAGAACAACAAACAAAAATCATACCCAATATATTCCGACGATAGCAAAAACTACCGCTAGGATTTGAGAAGGAGGGTGAGAGACAGACGGAATCAGTGTGCAGAACTTCACATAATGCACTTTAAGGAGATATCAACAGTCTGGCTTCTTTGTTACAGTGCGAATAAGGTACCTATCTTCTTCACGAACTGAAGGCTTAATTCATGATGCTTCCAGTCAAAGAAGTGCAAGTTGCAACAAAGAAGTAAATCCACAAACCAATATTAGTGTTAAATCTGAGTTAAACCACTACGCTCATTCTTACCAGGCTCAATGGATTCAAAAACACTATCTGGGAATGAGAATGACGATGCAAAATGTAACTGTATCCACTCCAATTAATCCCTGTAGATTGATTTTAAAAAGAAGACTTGTATTAATTGCGCCATTCAATCACAGACTAATCTTTGGAATGAGTTGCATGAGGCAACACAATAACTTTCCTGCAAGAGAAGCTCCACGCAATATCTTTTTATTTGCGCACACACACACAGACACGCACTTTTTTCTAAAGACAGTGTAGGCAAGAGATTGTTACAATCATGCCTCAAAATCATACTGCATACTGAAGTCTTCATGATCTTCTTCATATTCCTCTTCGAGGAAGTCTTTGAAAGAATGATCTTCAAACAGAAGAGCAGCCGGTTCCCTGTTTCTTCTTTGTCTTTGATCATTCATACCAATAGCAAAGGTTATTCTCTCCTTTATGCGATCTTCTACAAGATGTTCTCCCGCATTTTCAAATTGCAGCCCCAAAAGAGAGAAGCATTCTTCTTTGAAGTAATGATCATTTGAGGATAAGATCAAACCAGAAATGGTTTTGGCCAGGTCAGCAGCGTGATCTTGTAGCTGTACAAAAATGTGAAGTTGAACTTGGTCACAAACATGTTAGCAACTGAAACAGTAACTATCTTTCTTAAACAAGGCATTAGCAGCGCCATATAGAGTGAACTCGAGCTACAAAAAGACATCCTTTTTCACATGCTTGGCTGTGTTTTCTATAAATAAAGCAGAGAATATTCCTATGTTGCATGAATAAAAATCACCAAAATTAATTTTGTAATCTGAACGAAATAGGAAGAGGAAGTTAATACTGGTGTATTTCAGGGGGAACAGAGGAAGCCAACTGGTGTATGTCAATTTAATTCAAGCAATTACTCTTGGCAGCGACATACATTTTTGGTGCAGTCAGGACTACAAGGGCAGAAACCACACCTTAAGGGCGTGGGCACTAAGCAGAGCTCCATTGTTTTTTCTTTCAGATCATTCAATGCAGAATTCAGAGCTTTTTTCGTCAGTGTCAAATCTACCTGACGAGTTCCTGCAACTGGCTCTATTCTCACCTTAATATCAAGTTAAGAAAACACATGCATATTATTACAGTTGTCAGCTAATCAATAATATAAGTTGATGCATATTAATGTTTATACTAACATTCAATCTTTAAACAGAATAAAAAGGATATTTTTCATGATAATAATGAAGAGAAATGAATATGTGAAGAGAAGGGGGGCAAGCTCTCCCATTCCAGAAATACACAATCATCACAATCATAAATTCTCTTTATCGTAAGCCCATAATCTTTCCACTTGATGTTTGCCAAACCATCAAGAACTGATGGAGTAATTGCACATGGAGTGAAATCTTTGAGAAAGAAGACCTGAATCAGTGATTTAGAAGCATAAGGATCAGATGTACATGAATATCTCCATTAAGATTCAACTGTGGGTAGCACTATGAAGGTCACTTGTGAAAAGAATAAAACATCAAGTAACCGAAATCAGCAGAGACAGCCCATACAACCCAGTTTTGGTTAATTCTTGAAGCTAAAAGAGGTCTACCATGTGCATTTTCTTCATCTGAAAGTTTCATTTAGCACTAACCTAAATAAGGAGATGAACTTCTTTCAGTTGAAAAGCCACAATTGCTAGAAGACAGCGCGCAGGGGGGGGGTGGAGGGGGAGGGGAGGAGGACTTTAACCAGAATCAAAAGAATAGAAACAAGTCAAAAGGACCTCTGTCTTCGTGTCCCAAGTACTGCAACAGGACGGACTGGAGGTCTCTGAAACATCACTGATTATGACTACAGCCTCCATCGTCTTAAGTGAACTAGGAGATGATCCGGATAGACTAGCTTTACCAGTTCCTATCTTCAGATGTTCCCTGGAAAATCAGATTCAACGCATGATAATGTACAGAAAATTAACATCCAATTCACTGGCACTGCTCCAGAAAATTGCACCAATAACTGGTACAGAACGCTTCTATATTTGCTTTTGGCAACTGGACAAGCACAGCAAAGAACCACAAACCAATTTCCTAAACAAGTACCTAGAGTACACCAATATGACCTTTCAAATACGAGTATAAAAGAATATACATTGGCATGCAGTCTAACATGGGGATATTTGGAGAGGGGAGGGATGGGGTCGGGGTGGAGGTGTCAATGTAATTTATTTCAGTAGATCTCCTTGTCGAAAATCATTCTAAAGTGGTATAATGTATTTCAGTAGTCATTGAGGTAATTCAGCATTATTGTGTGAGCACTTATCAACCCTTTTACATGATAGGGTAAGAATAGTTCACATTGAAAAGAAAGTAATGTATTTTCAGATGACTCACGCAGTTGGGAAGCGAGCACTACAAACGTTATTTAATTTATTTCCGTTCTTGAGGACATATTCTTCAAAGCCCAACTTCAGATGGTGAATATTTTCCGCTGAAGAAGATAAAGGACAGCACTCATTTGCCAAAACACGACTTTTGCATTGTGAACCGGGTACAGTTTGAGGGTCATCAACCAATAGTTCAACTGCGACTTTCTGTAGAGATTTTACCAATGGATCAAGCAGCCAGCTGCAGCACACCTAGGGACTAAAAAAAGAATATCTAGCAATTTGTGAAAAACCACTGTAAGAATCAGACAGAAAATCATGTCAAGAAACCATGACTGCCAGCTAACATCAGCTCTTTTGATAAGTTTTTGGTAATCTCAGGTTGCAAACAAGCAAACTGTCCAGGTCCTGGTAATAACATCTCCATAAGAGATTGACAGAAAGACACTGAAATATCAAGGATCAAGGAGCATCCCAAAAGGAAGACACCAGCTAATGAAGGAAAAATGCTTTAAAAACGTAGAAGAACTCACAGGAATTCTCAAGACTGACATCTGCATAGCAAAAGAAAAAGGAACTGAGTACTAAAGCACTTGACAGAGTCATGTTTCCTGGTATTAAGAAAGATAAGAGGTACAAACAAAGAACCCAACCTTCTGGACAAATAAGGTTATGTCTGGCAGTATGTCACCAACATCATCGACTACAGTGAGTGAAACCTCAGTCCCACTGAAAACCAAAATTGTGAAGAAATGAACAGCATATATGAAGTGGATGAAGCAAAAACAACAGAGAACATACCTGAATTTGGCATCATATTTTGTGACTGAACTTATTTTTGAAAACCTCTCAGCAGTTCCTCTCTCTTTTATATTTAATCTGAAGTGATGAATCTCGTTATCAGAAATGCCTGCAGCAGTACAATGCATTTATTCAAGAGCAGCAGATGAAGCTTGATCACATCATTACACTACCCAACTAAATTCAAATTAATTCCAGTTCAAGCAACTGGAGAATATCACTCATCAAATCTTCCCATAGCAATCTCTCCAAGTATAACTATTTAACAGAGGAATGAACATATAGTGCCCACTTAAATAATAATAAAGAAAAAAAAATAAAAGATTGAGACTGTTTCAAAGTAGTCCAAACTTTCCATTCCCCGGATCTAAAAATGATCTTTAGTTTGAACTTGCAAAAAAAAAAAAAAAGTATCAAAACTAACACCATTCTTGGTTTACCTCCCTATTTTACTTTTGAGTTCCACTTAGAATTTTAGAAGTCTTCTGACTAAGACAAAGTAATCCATATTATTCACAATCAACTTGACACGGACAAGACAATAAAGAAACATGCACAGCCCCTATAGACTTCTGTCGAAAATATCTCCAAGTTCAATTTGATTGTGAACTGCCAATGTGCTCAGTCAATCTGAGGTAAGAGGACTACATATTCACAAAAGTCACCCGTCATATTTCTTCATGGCTTTGTCAACATCTAAATGCTTTCATCTAAGAATGAAAACAGTCATTCATAGCCCCCATGAGCCAGCTGTATACTCGTGAGCCAGCTCACAGAAGTCTCACATCCCACTCCTATCCTGGGGTCCAATCACCTCTTCATTTTTCAAATCCCCATAGCAACAATTATCACCTATGGACTAGAAGTATAATTAGGAGTTTGGGTCTATATGAAGTCACAAATCTATCTAGAAAAGCAGATATTCTTAAAAGCTTGAAACAAGTCCTACATAGCATGCTGTACTTGTGTCCTGAGATCAAATGAACAAAACCTCTCATCTTCTCCTCATATAGCTTCATATTAGAATGAAAAGGAAAATCTTATGAAGGTGAACTTACTCGTAGTTGTAATCGTGATCACCCCATCTGCAATAATAAAACGAAAATTGTAAGGAAATTTATGAAACGAAGGCATACATGTTATTCCGAATTATGCTAAATATTTTTTGAAACAATATTGTTATATTATTATTATAAGGACTCATGACAGAAAACTGTTAAGATCAGATGCACTGGTATTTTTACTACAAAATCAATCTCCATTAACAGGAAGAGAAGATACTGAGTCTTAAGAATGCAAATCAGATTGCACACAACCTATCTTATGCAATGAGGACCATGAAATTGCATGAACACAACATCAAAAAGCTTTTCAGTGTTAAATGAGATCTAATAACCTGAAATATTCAAAAAATAAGCCGAGCCACAAGATTGAAAAAGTATGTTACTACACTGAATTAGGAGACCACACAATAATTATGTTTCATGACTTGTTTATTTCTCATCAAGTGAGATGAGCTCATTCTGGTTACAATCAAACACCGACACATGTATCTTCCACCCAACTACCTTTTCACATCAAAATAATCAGAATTCATTTAGTTCCAATGCGGAAATTCCACTTGTTAAACAGAAGTATGACGACCAAAAGAAGAGAGCCAGAGATGAGAGGCATTTGAGTGCTGATTGCTTACCCCATTTCCCAAGCAGTATAGGATCAGCTGACAATCTTAAATTATGAAATTCCTCCAGGTGGCTTCCGGAACCAGTATCAGAAACTGGTAACAATAGCAGAAAAATTAGTTATTGCTGTTTCTTCCACAAAGGGGTATATCAGAAAACATAATTACGAGCCAGCTATTCTCGACTTTTTTAAGTTACAGTTTCTCTGTTACAAAAATTATCCTATGCAACAATCAACTCTTCAAGAACTAGTGCTAATACTTATTTCAGAACATCAAATTCAAACATCAGATTGTGATTTCAGAAACACACACATGCGTGTGTGTGTGACTGAAGGAGTGGAGAAAAGAAAAACGCAAAAATGTATGTCACACGAGGATTCACTGGTGTTACAAAAATGAACAGAGCACATAGAGAAATGTACAGAGCAGGTACACTAGAATCATTAATAGAATATGATGATGAACCTAGAGGGAGAGGAGAGGGAGGGAGAGATAGAGAGATAGATGCCTGAGATTCGAACAAGTGGAGGAGTAGATAGAAGATCAGGTTTCAGAACAATTGATAATCTGCAAAGCTCATCCGACAACCGGCACCGTTGTATTGAGCAGAAAATCATCTGACAAAAAGCCGACGAAATCAACAGCTACAATAACCGTGAAGAAGAAGATAAGGATCGAAATTTCAAGCAGAAAACTCAATGTAACTCACATGTCTGCAGAGCTGCTGCACTGAAGAAACCTCCATCTCCTTCGCTGCCTTGCCATATGCATGCGACCTCCGAGGCGGTTATATAGAAAATGGGCATAGGGAAATTTTTGAAATTTTTCTTTTTCTCTTTCAATTAGGTGTTAGTTTCCTTAAAATAATGTTACGTGCTAGTAAACTTTAGACTCTAAAATTCTATTGCCTTCGTTTAAAATATATATCTTAATTCTGAAAAAAAGGTTGTACCTTTCATCAGCAAAGAACAAAGGGCATGTATAAACGGTACAACATTGTGTGGCCCAAGCAATGGAATTCCATACCAATGTTTCCGAAGAAATTCGAACTCTCAACCTCCCTCTTTCAAGATGATTAGCCCTTACATGTTTTCATCAGGATATGTACTAGTAGGGCTGTCAAATGAACCGAGCTATTAACGAACTATTCGAATTCGGTTCACGTTCGGTTGTAATTCGTTCGGTTAATTTCATTAAAAGAGCCGAATTCGAGCTTGATTTAATATTCGTTTACCTAACGAACGAATCCGAACCATTTAACGAATATTCGTATTCGGCTCGTTTAGGAGGTATATAAACCCATCCCTAATTTATTTCCCACTTTCTTCCTCGGACTCCCTCTTTCTTCGGCGGCCCTCTGCCTTTTTCTGGAACTTTCTCCAGCAGCCCCCCAGCCCTCCCCCCGTCGCCTTGCCTGCCTCGCCTTCTTCGCCTTTCCCTTGGCTCCAGACTCACCTCCTTCTCCGGCTTCGGATACTTCAGAGCAAAGTGAAGGTATGTAAACTCAATCCTATTTTCCCCCCTTTTCGGTCTTCTTCCTCAGACTCTCCCTGAGGTGCCTCTGTATCACTGACTCACTGTATAATTTTGAACATTCGCAGGGTATATGTACGGTACCCCCAACTAAAAGTGCCGTGGAGCAGCTCTTGACATTGCAAGAAGCCATTGCACAAGTCGAGGCTCTGATTCAGAGTGCCAACATTACTCTGCTGAAGCTGCGAGCTGAGCTCTAATAATTGTTGTAGTTCGTTAGGTATTGTACAGCGAAATTTTTGCTTAGAGTTATTACTATTCACATCATAATCTCTGCTGCCTGTTTTGGATCCACAGTTCGTTTCTCTTATCGACCTTGACCTCGAACGAACCTGAACACGACTTTATCGAGCCAAACCTGAACACGAATATACCTTTGTCTTGATGGTTTCGAACTCTAATGAACCGAACATGAATATTTGATTGTTTAAAGAATATGAATTCGAACAGGGTTTTAGGCTCGAAATGTTAAATAAGCCGAGCCGAATAGTTCGTTAACCTTAAAACAAACAATATTTAGTTCGGTTCGATTTGTTAACATCGGACTATATATCTTAATTATGACTTTTCAATTTATTAGAATTTAAAAAAAAAAACTGGTTTTTCTGTAAACGAACCAACTAGAAAGAAAAATATAAACGAAAGCAGAACCCTAAACCCTGACTCTTCTCCCTTTGTCAATTTCTTAATGGTCTTCAGTGGGTGAACAAATTCACGAAGATCTAAGTATCATTTGAGTATCAAAGATGCAGCACGACGAGGTTATATGGCAAGTTATCAGACACAATCATTGCAGTTTTATGACCAAGTAAGCTCTGCTTCCTCCTCTTCAATGCTTGATGTGTTATCAATTTTGCTCCTGATAGGATTTTTGGTGTCTAATTTGTATAATTTGTTGAGCACAGAATCGAAACCGGTAATTTTTGTCGAAATCCGTATAACCTAACTGGAGTTT
>AP025067.1:28576509-28632471 GCA_036186865.1 Eustoma russellianum | reverse complement strand
TACTTAATTTTTGGATAAAAAAGATTAAGGGAAAGAAATCTTTCTCAATCAAAACACCATCAGCCTCTGCCATAAAATTTATAGATTGTCTATTGGAATCTGATTCTGACATCATAAAAAACATTAATTTTTACAATGACAAAAATTAACCGACATTGCCGACTAAATCAACTTTCATTGGCTGTCATCCTTCCCGGATTTACATTGCATAACATACAACGGATTCGTTTTTATCTGTCACCATAATTTTTTTTTTACAATATATATACTTATACATATAAATTTTGGTTGCTTATGTTTTACCGTTGTTTCGTATTACGTGTATATATATATATGTTATGTGTATTTTAATATCGAAAGCATCTTCTATATTTGTTTTGAATTCTCTCACTAACACACTAGCACATCATATCTCTATTATTGTCATTTATGCATGTACGCATAGAGTCGGAGGTCTCACTGGAAGCCGACTCTCTATCCCTAGGGATAGAGGTATCGTCTGCCTACCATTTACCCTCTCCAGACCCTAACGATAGCTTTTGATGTCGTTAGGATATACTGGGTACGGATGATGATGATGATATAAATTTTGGATAGGTTTAACCTGCACGGGACTATCCAAGTTAATATGATGTAGTTGAAGGAACTCGTAAGGTTGCTGTTTTCTGGCTCTTGCACAAAAAAGTATAAGGTAAAGCTACGTATATCAGAACCAAAGTCATCCGGCCTCTTTCCAAACTCTGCACAAACACAAAAGCTTAGTACATCGGAAACGTCCTTTAACAATTAATTCCGTAGTTTTGACGAGCCTCCTACTCCAAATTCTGAGGGTACAATTAAGTATAGAAAGCAGGTCAACATGTTAAATATTAGAACTACAAGTGACAAGCTATTTTTCAGCCCCTTAGAATGGGATATGATCACCCCACCGTAAGGGGGATGCGGTGACGCGTGACCGAGCGACACGTGGCAGCAAAGGGGGTGATTAGGCTAGATGAGAGTGACCCTCATCTAGCCTCACCACCCACCCCTTGCTGCCACGTGTCGCGTGGTCACAAAGAGGGTGAGGAGATCCCAACCCCCTCAGAATACTCTAAAAATTGAAGCCGCGTGATGATTTGAGGGCAAATTTGCCATTTTGGTTCATCTATTGCATAAGTCCTCTAATGATTTTGATGACTTGATAATTACATTTGCTTAGTTGACTTGGTCTGGGCATGCTAGATTGGTCTTCTCCAGAAATAAATGTTAATGCGCTCGGAAGTCTTGTTATATTCATACACGGTACTAATATAAAAAATTAAAAAAATAGTCATGCACAATACTGTATCATCTTATAATTTCAATAAATATGTCATATCGGTCGATATTTTAATTGTAAAAAGACAATAAATGAACGTTATAATAGAATCTGAAGGGGTGCCCCCGAAATGATAGATCAGTGAAATCAAATAAAAACTTATACATACCCTTTTGTCCCAAAAATATTATCATACTTTAACTTAACCATAGCTTAAAGAAGTCAAACTTTATGAATTACTATTTCTATTCTATTCTTAATTGGTTACTTGAGGTAAAGTAGAAATAAATCATGTAAGTGTCAATTGAAGGAATAGTTTAAAAACTTTGACTATTAATACTTATTAGACAATGTTTTTAGGACAAACCAAAATAAACAATAGAATAACATTTTTAGAACGAAGGGAGTGTTTAAAAAGATTAAGTTAAAATAAAACAATTGACCTGCACACTCTTAATAAGATTATCCTCTAGTTGTGTTCAAATCTGAGGAGCCCAACAGTGAGGTAAAATAGGTGGCATCCAATCACGCGCCGTCACGTATACAAATTGGTCAGGGTTTATTTTTTTTTCAAAGATCAATTTGTACACGTAGTGACGCATGATTGAAGGCTTCAGATTTCTCCACTCGTTGTCAATCAGAAGGGGTCTTTCCCTTGGCAACTTTTACATGTTCTCAATTTTTTTTAAGATGTATTCATGTCTCCCTTTGTTAAATGTAAGAGAAGGTGACGTATATATAAGACCTGATGTCTTTAGTTTAAAAAATCGTCAATAAATCGTCTCAATTACATCATTTAAGATAATTTAAAATTGTTATGTGATGACTATTTCCAACACAAAATGATATAATTATTTTTCCAAACTTAAGGGATATGACTTTCAAGAGTCTAATAAATAACACAGGAAAGGATATGAAAGATACAGGGGGTTGATGAAAGATACTTTTATTTTTATTTTGTTAGTTTACTTTGTCTTTTCCCTATCATATTGCTTTCCATCTACAACGGTAATAATGGACGCTCTATAGTCTATCTCGGATGAGATCTGAGGAGGAAGAATATGAGGTAGAATATGAAGCCTCCAATCACGCGACGCCACGTGTACAAAAGGACTTTTTTTAAAAAAGGAAAAAAAGTAAACAGCGGGCCCTTTTGTACACGTGGCGTCGCGTGATTGGAGGCATCATATTCTACCTCATATTCTTCCTCCTCAGATCTCATCCGAGTCTCGATATACAATCCTAGTACTTCCAAAATTTCAAGGAAGAAAATATTGTTTTTCTGTGCCCCTCCCCATAGTAGATTTTGATGTCGTTAAGAATTGTACTTAAATAATAAAATTTTTTATCTAATTTTTACGGGTTTACCACAACTATGGAAAGATGAAGAAATCTGTAATTTCGAAGAAATTGATATGGAGAAACTGTATGACACGATTTTATATTCAAAATAAGGAACCGAATTATATTATCGTTACGTCGCAGTACACATAGTTTTTCGTGGAGACTTCGAGAAAAAGTATGAAATTATTAAAACAGGAAACATCTGTATGATGTTTGTGTCTTATGGTGTTTTGTTAAAAGCGGAGAAAGCCTCAAACCTCGGAACAAAATGTGAAATCACACATTCAAGAGGCCTCCACTGTCTCAGCTCCAATGAACATGTATAGATGATGCAAATCAGGAGTCTACCGATCTCCTAGATTGAGTGAGATCTACGCAGTGATCCACACAAGGTGCCTTTCGCAAACCAAGCCTTCGGCCTAGCAGCAGAGGAACATTCACACTATACGTGTCTCTAGAATCGAACTCTTGATCTCTTGGAGCAAATTCCAACCTGAGTACCGACTAAACTATGCTCTGGAAGCGACAAAAGCGCAAACCTGAAAATATTGTGGAAGTTAATAAGCTTTCGATGAACGATAACCACAAAGCTAAAAACATTTTAGTATAGTGTTCGATCATATATAATATATATATATATACATATATACATATATATATATATTGTATCACTAGTGATTTATTTTTCACTGGATGATTGTAACATGTATCTAGGTATCATTTATAAGGGTAAAGACACGGAATGATGTGTTTATTTTAAAAGATTATACGAAGACAATATAGACGAAAACAAATGTAGGTAAGATAAAGATGTTGTTCCAAGACGTAGTTTAGTTGGTATCTAAATAGCATAATTGCATTCAACCAAAATATGTTCGAGATGCAGCGTGTGAGCTCCCTCATGATATTAGCTCTAGTTAATTATTTTAGAATGAACTTTAAGTTTAGATTCTTGTAGACACTAAGATGATTGTTTTATCTGTCTAAAATGTCCCTGAATACATAATTTATATTATTTAGAATATCTTTTAGAGCTTGAATGGTGAGAGCTTTTTAGATTGAGGTTCAACCTTTTGTATTCGTGGTAAGATGACCAGTTGAAGTGGATTGGCAACTTGGTGAAAAGACGAGCACACTTAGTTGCACAACTAGCTCATTCTGTCGACTAATCAATAGAACAATAGCTCTTTTACATGCAAAAATAAACGCGTATGTACGTATGTGTCTATATATGTGTGTATATATAGTTGTGATACGTAGATTTTTCTTAAATAACTTATCATAGCTTTTAAGATATTACACATTGTACATGTTATTTTTACACAATTTCTGCAACTATATCAATGGAACCAATAGAAATAATCTATTTGCAATTATTTGATATTTGTTCTTTTTATATATTCGATTTATTTTCTAATAGCTATCACGTGAATTTTTCTCAAAAAAAAATAAAAATAAAAAAGACTATCGAATGTTATTATTATTATATTGAGCGAAGGTAAGAAGGTTAACAGTTAACCAGCTAGTAAATAAAGTCATCACCTCATATTGTTCTAAGTTTAATTTTTAGTCGCACCAACTATGAATCATCGCCCAAATTTGTATACTTGCAATTTGTTTCCAAGTTTGAATTAGTCTTGCCTTTGTTCTTGACACGTAACGTGAATGACCTTAATCTGACAATTCAATATCCTTTTCGTATCAAAGATGATGAAAAGTTCTTAGCTTTCATTATATTTATATCAGTGAGACTAAAACATTCCAAAAGATCTTCTTTTTCTTACATATCTCACAGTATTATTGATTTAACATACATAATGTAAAGTTTGTAAATTGTATAAAGTTATTTTACGAAAGCGCAAACATGTTATGAAAATTATCTTTTAAGAACAAGAATATATCAAAAGTGATAAGTGAATGGGCACACGCATTTACGTGGTTCTATTAGTTTTACCTGTATATAAAATATAATCTTTTCTTTTCATTTGCTATTCCCTGGCATGAGAACCCAACGTCCTAGCCCCAAGGATCATTATAGAGGATGCAACTCAACGGACTCCTAGATTGAGTGAGGGCTTACGCAATGACCCATACAAGGTGTCCACTGCAAACTATACATAACCCATACAAGGTGTACACTGCAAACTAGGCTTTCGGCCTAACAGTGTTAGAAATTTTAATCAAAACCAGTGTACTGTGTGTGTTTGTGTAAATTGACAAAACCACATGCAAAACCGAGACGAGTCTAAGGACTCTGTCCTTAAGACGAATTGCTCCGGTATAATGTGCCCAATCAGTGAAGCAAACGTCTCTCAGGATACAACGGCAAACAGTTCACACGAGCGGCACTGCAGCGTAGAAACTCATCGAACGTGTAGATGCACTGACTTCACGATCACTGGAAAGAATGAATGCAGCAGTTTGTATGCGAGGAAGAAAGCAGAAGAAATTTTCGCAGTGTGTAGAGGTCTGAAGAAGCACGCCTTTAAATAGGAGGGAAGGAAAAGAGCGGTTGAAAGCAGTTTTCGATCTCAGCCGTCGGATCTGACGGTTTTCATCCACAGCCGTTAGATCGTAAACCGCAGCGGTTTTAAACGTAGACCGTCAGATGAGGAAACTGCTGCCAGATACAATCTCAGCCTTTAGATCATAATCCGTGTAGACTACGATCTACAACCGCTAGATCTTGCAACGGTTATGATCAGAAATATTTCAAACCGTTGAATCACTTGATTTATTTTTCTGGAAAATTGTAAAAGAAAATTTCTCCGAAAAGATTAAGAACCAGCCAGGCCCACGAGCCCCGAGCCCGAGCCGAGCTGGCCGGACGGGCGGGCGGCAGTGGCGTGCGTGCGTGTGGTGCTCTGCCTTGCCTGAGCTAGATCCTGCCTCCGTCAAAAACTTCTAATGCCCTAAGGGCACACTTAAAGTGACCAAACTAGCACTATATATGAAGGCTAATGCACTTCATGTGAGCAATGTGGTATTCACAGAAGTTGGTGATGTGGCTTCTTCTTATGTAGCCACATCACATATTTTTCATTTCTCCCACATTTTTAATCCCACTTTGAGCATTAATTTCTCATTCACCCGAACTCAGAATTGAGTGATTCGAAAGTCTAAATTCATCTACTCGTTACGTAGATAATTTAGAAGCCATTAGTTTTCGGTTTTGATTAACAAACACTAATCATAATTAAGCTTAAATTATGGTGCTAGTCAACTTTTGACAAACCCACTTGTCCGAAAAATTTTCCTTCCTTCCAATTCTTTCCAACTTCTCCAACAATCCCCCACATGAATGAAAATTAATGCAAATGCAAATGCAGACTCTATCGTGAAGTCAGACAGGATATGTTGCATCAGAAGAGGTAGCTTTTGGCTTTGAACCTTTCATAGTGATGTATCATCGGATCCACTCAGCTATTTAGTGACTTGATGTCTTGAACTAATCAACCTTTAGTGTGAATCAAGACAATGATACTCACACAATATTTCCTTTAACACCTCTATTTGGTTCTCATGGTTGTGTTCATTTTGGCCATGAACAACCTGGTTTCAAAAAGTGCTTTAAAGAATTCTTGCCTCACAGAATTCTTATAGAAGCGGCTCCACTTCACACTTACATAGGTGATTCCTATCAAGAGTATTCTGCCATACCTCACTTGATATATCAAGGTATAGGAAATCATTAAAAGCATTAGCTTACCCTAACTTTCCTGCAGATAGCACTTTTGGTTAACAGAATGAGTAAGTGTTTCACTGAACATTTGTAACTTAGTTGTCCCATTGAACCAGGATTCTAGGATCTCCAGTCAACAAGGTTGGGTTACCATTACAAAGATCCTTGCGTTGTAGGCTTAAGTCCCATTCTGTTTGTCAACTTTGACATCTGATCTCTAGGCAAGCCTTTTGTTAGCGGATCCGTAAGATTCTCCTTTGATTTTAAGTAATCAATGGAAATCACGCCATTAGAGATCAACTGCTTAATGGTGTTATGTCTCCGACGTATATGTTGTGACTTACCATTGTAGATGCTGCTTTGAGCTCGTCCTGTAGCTGACTGACTATCACAGTGTATGCTAATAGGAGCGATTGGCTTAGGCCAACATGGAATGTCCTCCAGAAAATTCCGAAGCCATTCGGCCTCTTCTCCAGCTTTGTCTAATACTATAAACTCGGCTTCCATTGTGGATCGAGCTATGCATGTTTGCTTAGTGGATTTCCATGACACAGCACCACCACCAACAGTGAATAAATATCCATTAGTGGACTTAGAATCCTTACAATTTGATATCCAGTTTGCATCGCAGTATCCTTCCAATACCGCTGGATATCTTGTATAATGTAATCCAAGATTCATTGTGTACTTCAAGTACCTCATCACTCTATTTAGAGCTTTCCAATGATCTTCACTTAGATTACTGGTAAACCTGTTCAATTTGTTTATAGAACAAGCTAAGTCTGGTCTTGTACAGTTCGTTATGTACATTAGACTTCCAATCACTTGCGAGTGCTTCAATTGAGCTACTGGTTCACCTCAGTTCTTCCTTAAGTGCACACTTAAATCAAGTGGGGTTTTTACTAGTTTTACATCAAACATATTGAATCGTTTGAGGACGGACTCAATATAATGACTTTGTGACATGACTAACCCTTCAGTTACCCTAGAAATCTTAATTCCTAGAATAACATTTGCAACCCCCGTGTCTTTCATGTCAAAATTCTGTGTTAACATCTTCTTGGTATTCAAGATGATGTCATGAGTACTGCCCATGATTAACATGTCATCTACATAGAGACATATTATCACATAGGCATTAAGTGTGTTTTTGATATAAACACACTTGTCACACTCGTTGATCCTGAAGCCGTTTGACATCATTACCTGATCAAACTTCAAATGCCATTGTTTTGGTGCTTGTTTAAGTCCGTACAAGACTTAACAAGTCTACAAACTTTCTTCTCTTGTCCTGGCACAACAAACTCCTCTGGTTGTTGCATATATATCTCCTCCTCTAAATCATCGTTCAGAAAAGCCGTCTTAACATCCATCTGATGGATTTCTAAATTATAGACTGCTGCAATCGCGATTAGCACTCTGATTGATGTAATCCTTGTCACTAGTGAGTAAGTGTCAAAGAAATCAAACCCTTCTTTTTGTCGATAACCTTTGGCTACCAACCGCGCCTTGTATTTGTCGATAGATCTATCTTCTTTTAACTTCTTCTTGAAAATCCACTTGCATCTGAGTGGTTTACTTCCTGGTGGAAGATTGACCAGCTCCCAAGTGTGATTTTGGAGAATAGATTCTATCTCACTGTTTATCGCCTCTTTCCATAATGGAGCTTTTGGTGTTGACATTGCATCTGAAAAGGTCCTTGGCTCGTTATCTACCATAAAAGTTAGAAAATCTGGTCCAAAAGATATGGGTCTTCTGGCTCGCTTGCTTTGACGGGGTTCGTCAATTTCTTGAGCAGTTGTATCCCGAGCTCGCTTACTAGTGCTGACTTCTTCATTATTTCTATCTTTCTTTGGAAAGACGTCTTCAAAAAACACTGCGTTTTCTTGACTCCATGACAACATTTTCATGTATGTCATGGATGTCAGACTTGTGTACCAAGAATCAATATGCACTACTGTTTGTTGCATATCCTATGAATATACGATCAATTATTTTGAGCCCTATTCTAACTTGTCTTGGTTTAGGTACTGCTACCTTAGCCAGACACCCCCGCACTTTTAAGTATTTGAAACTAAGCTTATAACCTTTCCAAAGTTCATAAGGGGTTTTATCCATCTTTTTAGATGGAATTCTATTTAGAATGACATTGGCGGAGAGAATTGCTTCCCCCCACAAGTTCTGAGGTAAACCCGAACTTATCAACCTAGCATTCATCATCTCTTTAAGAGTTCGATTCTTGTGTTCAGCAATACCATTGGATTGAGGTGAGTATGGCGCAGTCGTTTGATGAATAATGTCATGTTCTGAACAGAATTCATTAAACGGTGCATCATATTCACCACCTCTATCACCACGAATTATCTTAATTCGTTTTCTAAGTTGATTTTCAACTTCATTCTTATAATCCTTAAAAACATTAACGGACTCATCTTTGCTATTTAGCAAATAAACATAACAGTATCTAGTGCAATCGTCAATAAAAGTTACAAAGTACTTTTTACTACCTCTTGTTTGCACAAACTTTAAATCACACACATCTGTATGAATTAAATCTAACACTTCAGTGTTTCTTTCAATCGAAGGAAAAGGAGCCTTAGTCATTTTCGCTTCAACACAAACTTGGCATTTTTCCTTAGCCAAATTCATTTTGGGCAACAAATCAAGATTAATCATTCTGTGAATTGATTTGTAATTAACGTGTCCCAAACGTAAATGCCATAAACAAGAAGACTCAAGCATGTAAGCAGAAGTAGATGCGTTTTCATTAGCAACTACGGGCATAACTTTTTCCTTCCTAGGTACAATGGTCATAACATTTAATTTAAACATCCTGTCTACCAAGTACCCCTTTTCCAAGTACAACTCATTCTTAGTAATGATAACTTTGTTAGACTCCAACACGAGTCTAAAACCATGCATCACCATCAATGCACCAGAGATCAAATTCTTCCTAATATCAGGAACATGCAGAACATTCTGCAGAGTCAGAAACTTTCCAGAAGTCAACTTCAGAACAACATTTCCTTCACCTTCAATATTTGATAAAGCATCATTTCCTATGTAAAGCTGTTCACCATCAACGGGCTTGTATTCTGTGAACATTGCCTTGCTTGCACAAACATGTCTCGTAGCCCCCATGTCTAGCCACCATTCGCGCGGATTTTCCACAATGTTGCATTCACTCACAACAGCACAAAGATTCAGATCTTCCATTGCACCAACCAGATTTGCCTTCGCTTACTCTTGCCTCTTCTTCGGCTTGCGACAGTCACTGCTCCGGTGCCCCTGAATGCCACAGTTGTAGCATTTTTCTGTGAACTTTTTGACGATCTCTTTGCCTTTGTTGTTCACTCCCAAATCATCTTTCTTTTTCTTCGTCGCCTCTGCGACATAAGCCTTTGCTTGGCCAGAATATTGAGCAGACTTTTTCTCAGATCTGCGGTTGTCTTCTTCGATACGCAATCGAACAATCAGATCTTCCAATGACATCTCCTTTCGCTTATGTTTGAGATATCTCCTGAATTCTCTCCACGAAAGAGGTAGCTTCTCAATCACAGCAGCAACAAGGAAAGATTCACTAATGGACATACCCTCTTCTTCCATTTCAGCCACTAACATCTGAAGTTCCTCAATCTGAGAAACAACAGTTCTAGAATCAGTCATCTTAAAATCAAGAAATTTACCAATGATAAATTTTTTAGCACCAGCATCCTCTGTGCGGTATTTCTTGTCTAAAGCCTGCCACAATGATTTTGCAGTTTTAAAGGTACTATACAGTCCATACAATGAATTATCGAGACAACTTAAAATATGACTCAAACAGACATAATCATTATATTTCCATGCTTCAGCAATCAAACTATTCTACATATTCACGTTTTGATCCTCGACTGGTATCACCACCGGAGGATCCTCGGTCAGCAACTTTGCCAGCCCCAGAGTTGTTAAAAAGAACATCTTCTGCTGCCAACGTTTGAAGAAACTGCCTCCAAACTTCTCCGGTTTCTCAGTCTGTCCAATAGCAGGAACAGGAGCAGGAATGGCAGCGGGTGCAACTGGAACAACAGTGTTCACTTCCTCGGACGGACCAAGGTGCACGCCATTGAAGGAGTTCGAACTTTCGTTCTCCATTTCAGATTCTGTAAATGCAATACAGAAACAGAACACAAAACCGATTAGTCTCGTACAAATAGAAGCTGTAAACAGAAACAGAAAACCGAAATAGATTAGAAAATAATATGTTTTTGCAGTACAGAACAGATTACAGTATATAGAATTCGTCTTAAGAATGTTAGAAGATGTAATCAAAACCAGTGTCCTATGTGTGTTTGTGTAAATTGACAAAACCACAAGCAAAACCGAGGTGAGTCTAAGGACTCTGTCCTTAAGACGAATTGATCCGGTATACTGTGCCCAACCAGTGAAGCAAACGTCTCCCAGGATACAATGGCTAACAGTTCACACGAGCGGTACTGCAGCGTAGAAACTCATCGAACCTGTAAATGCACTGACTTCACGATCACTGGAAAGAATGAATGCAGCAGTATGTATGCGAGGAAGAAAGCAGAAGAAATTTTCGCAGTGTGTAAAGGTCTGGAGAAGCAGACCTTTAAATAGGAGGGAAGGAAAAGGGCTGTTGAAAGCAGTTTTCGATCTCAGCCGTCGGATCTGACGGTTTTCATCTATAGCCGTTAGATCGGAAACCGCAGCGGTTTTAAACGTAGACCGTCAGATGAAGAAACTACTGCCAGATACGATCTCAGCCTTTAGATCATAATCCGTGTAGACTACGATCTACAACCGCTAGATCTTGCAACGGTTATGATCAGAAATATTTCAACCGTTGGATCACTTGATTATTTTTCTGGAAAATTGTAAAAGAAAATTTCTCCGAAAGATTAAGAACCAGCCAGGCCCACGATCCCCGAGCCCGAGCCGAGCCGGCCGGACAGGCGGGCGGCAGCGGCGTGCGCGCTTGTGGTGCTCTGCCTTGCCTGAGCTAGGTCCTCCCTCTGTCAAAAACTTCTAATGTCCTAAGGGCACACTTAAAAGTGACCAAACTAGCACTACATATGAAGGCTAATGCACTTCATGTGAGCAATGTGGTATTCACACAAGTTGGTGATGTGGCTTCTTCTTATGTAGCCACATCACCTATTTTTTATTTTTCTCACATATTTACTCTCACTTTGAGCATTAATTTCTCATTTACCCGAACTCAGAATTGAGTGATTCGAAAGCCTAAATTCATCTACTCGTTACGTAGATAATTTAGAAGCTATTAGTTTTCGGTTTTGATTAACTAACACTAATCATAATTAAGCTCAAAGTATGGTGCTAGTCAACTTTTGACAAACCCACTTGTCCAAAAAATTTTCCTTCCTTCCAATTCTTTCCAACTTCTCCAACAAACAGCAGTGGAACGTGCGTGTCCCTGAAATTGAACTCTTTATCTCTTAGAGCAAATTTCAATCCGAATATGAACTGAGCTATGCTTGGAGGCATGTTTTTTTTCCTTGAAAAAACATAATAAAGCGAGAAAGATACGATTTATAACTAATAATTGCATTTTCATACGGATCCAAATTATAGAACAATTCAGGTTGAACCATATTACAGATGCGACATGGACTCCTAGATCTTATAATTCAGCACCAATCACAAAATAAATCATCTTGGTATCGTGCGCTCTGGATCCCCTCACGACAAGCGGCGGTAAAAAAAGACCACATAACAAGTAACAATAAAGCCACATAACAAGTAACAGTAAAGTCACATAACAAGTAACAGTAAAGAAAGCTGTGAGACTAGATGAAAGATAACCAGCAAGATTGTAAGGTTGGATGTGGGATGATGAGCCTCAACAGACGATGAAGACATACAAAATGCGTATCGTGTATCTAAAATCTATGCGAGTCCAATAATTTAGATCATTTATGCATGAACATACAAGTAAATAATGAATAAGGTGGCGTTTGGTTCGCATTTTGATATTGAAATCAGAAACGGAATGGGTATGACAGGGTATGTGTTTGGAGTATATGAGTTTGAGCCTAAAAGTGATATTTGTTTGGTATTGAAGTGGGAATGTGTATGATAGACGTTGATGGTGTTTGGAACGTATCAGAATTGAAATGAGTATCGAATGTGGGCGGCCAAAAAAATGGCCGGAAAAATTTGATGGTCAAAATAGTGACCGGCCGGTGGCGGCAAACCGGCAGCAGCGGTGGCCGACGTTGACCGGCCATACCCCTTATTCTCCCATATTGATAGACGAGAGGGATAATATATCAAAAAACGATATACATTATCAAATACTTGGATATCAAACCGGAACTCATACTTCTTATTTCCCCAAACAAACAATTTTTATGGGTTTAGATTCCTCCAAATCCATACCCTTAATGTGAAACCCCAACCAAACACCTTCTAAATATTCTATTGATGGGACATTCTTTCTTATTTGTTTGTTTGATAAAACGATGATAACAGATTTATAGTGGCAAACGACTGGTTGATTCAACTTATCCAATAGTGCAGGTTGACAGTATCGTTTAAGAGTTCAAGATTATCCCAAGTCTAATTCCACAAATCAGAGGAAAACGGCACACAGGAGAAAAAATCAAGGCAAACATTGTTCCTTAGTTTCCAAGTCAAGGGACGCGTATTTTGCCATAGTCATTCGACAAAGCCCATGTAATTGTCTATAGATTTACTCGGTTGACAAAACTACCAAGAAAAAGAAAAAATTAACCTTTTCTTACCAAAGGTAAATAAATTGCAGTCCACATTTGATATACAAAAGGCCCTTCATTTTAACTCCAATCCTATAATACTAATAAAGTGGTAGAAGACAAGCGAAACGGCTTCAATTCCTCGAAATCTTTACAATTGCCACTCATTCCAACAACATTCTGCAGCTTTTGATTGTATTTGTCGCCCCATTTTCAATCTAATATTATTATTTTTATTTCTGGGTTTCTTTAGTTCACAATCTTATTATATCTTTTTTATATATTCTTTTGTGGGTTTTCCACGGGGAATATCGTTTTGGGTGGGTGGGAAAATTCAGGGCTCCCCCTTTTCTTTCTGTCTCTGGATTGGGATTCGAAAGATCTTGATTTGGGGTTGTACCATCTGATTCCCTTCGATTTGGGTTTCCAAGTTTGCAACTTTAATTTCTGCTTCTGATTTCATTCGATCTGTGAAGCAGAAATTTTCTTGTTTCTGTGTGATAGTTATTGAAAATCTATATATCACAGGAGACAGAAAGAGGGAGAAATATGGGGTGTGTTTCAAGATTCTGGGAGAGGGTATGTGCTGTGGCGGAAGGGGGATCTCATTATTGTTCCAAAAAGTCTGATGATATTTGTGGTGATTCCTGTGATGAGGTAAATTCTTCTTTCTTCCTTTCCTTTACTATTATTAGTTTATTGTTTTTCATTTCCTTTTGCAAAGGTGTTACTTTTTACATGTTCAATACTCTGTGTAATCAATATTGTAATTTATCAACGTTTGGAGCTTTTAATTCTAATGATGGCCGGCATTGTTGGGTTAGCTCCAGGAAAGTTCATAAGGATCTACTTTATCTTCTGGAAAGTTTCATCTTTTGGTAAGGAAAAATAGTAATGGATATCTTAAAGGGGTTTACTTGAAATTGGGGGTTTCCTTGCTACTTTTGTTTTTCGTAGAAAACTTTGATTGGGAAAATCTTTTTCAGGTAAGAATTTTTCTGCTGGCTTGGATTTGGAATTTGAGGATTGCTCTCATCCAAGAGCAAATTTGGTTCCAATTGTTTCTTATGCCGTTTTATAGGAGCCTTTTTCTGGCCAACTTATATCAATCTCCTTCCTTTGTAAAAATATTCACGAGTGTTTAAGTGCCTTGAATTCTGGCCAGGATCTAAATCATGAGAATAAATTTAGGTTTCACTGGATTGACATCTTCTGTTTGAATTAAAGCTTAACTTGCTCTGTTTTCAATAATAACATTGCGGTTCCTCAGGCTGTCCTGTCTTTTTTCCTCTATGTATCTAAAGATTTTCTATTTTCTGGGTGTAGATATGTGGGTTATATGATTCATGTAGTTTCCCTTTGTGTGTTAGCGGGTAATTTGATGGCATCATTGTCAACCACCTGTGCTTATTTTTACTTCTCTTACCTGTTTACTCATTTCAAGCTATCACTGCCTTCTTTTCTGGGAATATCTGCACTGATGTGACTCCTTTCTGTTTTGATTGTTCTGATTTTGAGTGTTACATTTTCTCTTCTGTGATCTGCAGGAACTGGGTCGAACTTTAAGCATGGCAAGAATTAAATGTATGATGCGTGGCTTAGATGTGAAGGCCTACATCTTCTTGTTCATTCTAGTTCCGACATGCTTCTTTGTTGTATATGTGCATGGACAGAAGATCACTTACTTCCTGCGGCCTTTATGGGAATCACCACCGAAGCCCTTCGAGGAAATTCCTCACTTCTATCACCAAGATGTACCGATGGAGAACCTTTGTAGACTTCATGGTTGGGGAACTCGTGAGTACCCCAGGCGTGTATTTGATGCGGTGCTATTCAGCAACGAGGTGGACATGCTGACCATACGTTGGAAGGAGCTGTACCCATATGTATCAGAGTTTGTTTTGCTAGAATCGAATTCAACTTTTACGGGTTTCCAGAAGGATTTGGTTTTTGAAAATAACAGGCACTTGTTTGATTTTGTGGAGCCGAGATTGACCTATGGGCAAATTCCTGGGAGATTTAGGAAAGGAGAAAACCCTTTTGTTGAAGAGGCCTACCAGAGACTTGCATTGGATTATCTTCTTAAAAGAGCTGGTATTCAGGATGATGACTTATTGATTATGTCTGATGTTGATGAAATACCAAGTGGGCACACCATTAATCTTCTAAGATGGTGTGATGAAATACCTCCGATCCTCCATCTCAGATTGAAAAATTATCTTTATTCTTTTGAGTTTCTCGTTGATGATAACAGCTGGAGGGCTTCGGTTCATAGATATGTTTCTGGAAAGACAACATATGCACATTATCGGCAGTCTGACACGATCCTGGCTGATGCAGGCTGGCATTGTAGCTTTTGCTTCCGCCTTATCAGTGAGTTTATATTCAAGATGAAGGCATACAGCCACTCTGATCGTATACGCTTTCCACATTTTCTGAACCCTAAGAGAGTACAACGAGTAATTTGCAAAGGGGATGATCTATTTGACATGCTTCCGGAAGAGTACACTTTCAAGGAGATCATAGGAAAAATGGGACCTATACCACATTCCTACTCGGCTGTGCATCTTCCAGCTTATCTTTTGGAAAATGCCGACAAGTATAAGTATTTATTGCCTGGGAATTGCATGAGGGAAAGTGGCTGATCCCGATATATGAACAAATTGCCCTCTTGTAAAGTTCCAATGCTCAGCCAGGTGGCTGCAAATGGAGTTATCAAGTGCTCTTAGCTGTGCAATGTGTTTTACTATTTGGCTAGGGGCGACATACCTGGCGGACTTCACCCTGTTTTTAAGGCATGTTTAGGAAGCTGATGAACTCTTTGATTACTAGGTGATAGCTTGTACATATAACTATGTCAAAGTTAGTTCTGCAGAACAGAGCATTTTCGGAGAAGTGGGCGCCACCTGGTGTGACAAAGAAGCCATTTTGTTGCAGGCTTGTGTATGAGTACGTGATTGGTATGGAATGATATCAAACCCCTGATTTATGACCAATGATACAATGGATGATGTGCTTCCTAGTGCCAGAAAATTTTGCTCCAGACTAATTTTATTCTTGGTATATTTAATGTATCATGTGTTTACCTTGGCGTATTGTTTATAGCAGGTAAATTATTTGATGACCGTAGAAGGTTTCATTGTTTAAGGTCTATTTATTTTGAATTCTCCCCGGGCCCCCTCCCCCCGCATTCATGCACAGAAGTTTTCATGTTTCAGTTGTATGAGCTGCCAAGTTTGATTTTTGTCTGGATTTTGTGTCAAGGATGGAACTTTTGTTGAGGACGAATTGTGTGAATAAACATCATAATAAGCTTCAGCATATTCATATAGCACCTGTCCCCTACAACTTTTTTCTGCACACTTTTGAGTCTCGTTTAGATTGGAACACTTTATGTGAAACATTTGCTGGCGATCATGGTTAGTGAAAATTTGAGTCTGTTGAACCACGTTGGCCGGAGTCTTTTTGCGATTTTAAGCCATTAGATTCTCTACAATGTCAGGGTTGTCAGGGTAGCTTATGTATTGTGTCATGTTTGATTGGAACGCTCTATGTGAAACATTTGCTGTAGATCATGGTTAGTGAAAGTCTGAGGCTGTTGAACCACGTTGGCCCGAGTCTTTTTGGGATCTTAAGCCATTAGATTGTCTATAATGTCAGGGTTGTCAGGGTAGCTTCCTTATGTATCTTGTCATGTTTGATTGGAACACTCAATGTGAAATATTTGCTGTAGATCATGGTTAGTGAAAGTTTGAGGCTATTGAACCACGTTGGCCTTGTGAAATAACAAGAGGGTTCTTGTTATTTTAAGCCATTTTCTATTGTCTATAACGTCAGGGTTGTCAGGTTAGGTTCCTTATGTACCATGTCAGTTCACTTTCAAGAATACACTTTAGGACAAGAAAGACATGTTACCACATTTTGTCCTTCAAAACAGAATTGCTCAAATTTGCAGCTTGTAGGGCTTGTAGTAGACCTAAATCTTCAGCCAAGCTGTAGCAGAACATCGTGAAAAGATGTGAAACCACGCTATTTTTGACTTGTTTGGTGAGTTAGTACTGCATCTTATTACTGCCTTGTGCCCAAACATAACAAGGCTACAACAATGACTTGTGGTTAGTACTGCATCCTTTTACTGCCCTGTGCCCAAGCTCAACAAGGGTACAACAACCCGTTATTCGTGACTTGTGTGGCGAGTTGTACTAGTAGTGCAATCTACCACCCGAGTAGTAAATGAGTTACGCAATGAGAGTGAGTTGGTACTGATTCTTGTTATTGCCTTACGCCCAAACTAAACAAGGGTACAACATCACCAGGTTTGTGTGTATTTGAGCATGACTTTTCAGCAAATATTTTTGTGTTCTTTGAAATAGGCAAAAATTGTTGGGCGTGGAATGAGAGGTTGGTGTGTGTACATCCCAATGACAGAGTAGAGCATGTGATGCCTTTTGTGATTGACCAAGGTTAACCCCTTTTTTTAAGTATGTCTTCATATTCTGGCCATAGAATCAAAGAGTGTCGGGAACGTGCAGCTTAATCATGCTTACAAGTGCAAACGTTTTTCTATTTCTGTTGGTCTGGAACCTTAGTAATTAACTATGATGCCTTTTGCTTCTTGATGTTATTTATTTATTTATTGTTACTCGGGATTTTAGTCAATTATTGGTGCTTGTGCAGTGTCTCTATTTACAATGGAGTCAAATACATACTCTTTTTTGACTTTAGAATATGATGAAATAAAGCAAAATGAATCACTGGATTGACTGTGCTTCTGATATTATGAAGTAGCAGTTAATCGACACAGCTTGACGTAATTTTCATTATGGGTCATCGGAAAACAACTTCTTTGTATTTCTTACATATGGGTATGGTTGCGTACATGCGACCCTCTATACCCGTCATAAGCGGGAGCCTCTAAGACAATGAGGTAATGTTGTTTTATTGGTGCCTGTGCAGAAACGAAGAGAAATTTCAGGCACAAATTTTAATTCGTCTGGATAAATGAGTAGGTATCTTGTTATTGAATTACTGACACAAACACATAATGTCCAGGCGACATGCTAATTTAGTACAGTTTCTCTAAAAGGATCGTACTCGGTCATCGTGTTAATAAATATTCTAAAGTATCACAACTAATAAAGCTAAAAAAATAATTTATATTGTCAACATATTGTTGGTTACAAGCAAACTCTTCTTCAAGTACTTATTAGGGTAGGTTACATTTTCAGTTCTGCTGGATTTTATTTGATCGATGTAACCTAATTATTTTTTAATATGATATATGATGATTCTATTCTAATTGTATCATATTTTTTTAACCCGTTCAGTGAGATCATGTTACATATATTAATTTAAGATAAACTGATACAAATAATATCCTTACCCAGCAGAAACTCTTCATCATACTGGAGGACGGGTTCTAAGGCTCCAGATATTCATTTCTAGCTCGTGGTTTATTATTGAGGGCGTGTGTGTATCTCAAGTCACGTTGGCACGTGAGGACAGAATATAGTTCCACATCGTTTATTTTGAGAAAAAAAATATATGGGTGATATAATAATGAGGTACCACCACCATTGCTTTAAGATTTTAAGTATAGATATGGACATCATCTCATGTAAGCCCAAGTTTCAACATGTTTAATTAGTGAAAGGAATTCATGTCTTCATCAAGACTTCAAATAATGTTGTAATAAACATAATATTAATTTGTAATTTCAAATTTTCTGCTCATAAAAAGTCTGTCAACATAAATCTTGCCACCCAATGCAAAATGGAGTTTATACATTCCCAACTTTTTCTTTTACAAATTTGGACAATTTGAAGCCAATTTACTAAAACTAGGACAAGTTTACTAGCAACTGAATACTCTAGCTGTCTAGTTTGAATATTAATCAGATTTCATTATTTAATTTATATATTCTTTTTTCTACTTAAGCCCGACGGTTCATTTGTTGGACCAAGAATAGCATCCTGGATTTACGAAACTTGAGAATAAAAAGTACGATAATTAAAATATAAAAAAATATGACACTTTCTTGGAAGGCGGGTCTTGGAGCAACTGATATGGTTATGGTTTTGTGACATTGAAGTCATGTGTTCAAGCTGCTGAAAGTCTCTTGCACAAAAAAAATGCAGGGTAAGACTGCGTATATCAGACCGCGAAGCGATCCGGCCCCTCTCGAGACTTAAGCAAACACATGAGCTTACTGTACCGGGAACGTTTCTTATGATACTTTCTTGATTCCCTTTGATAACCAAACCATTCAACATCACCAAACGTGCAAGTGCTTTGCCAACTTGAGGAATTAGATGCCAAGTTTATCATTTTAGAATCTTCACTCCACCCATTAAATATCCTCATTACAACAATCATGTACCACCAAACCAAACCCTAGAAATCTCAAGCAAAGGCAATGGTGATTAATGGTGAATTATTTCCCCCTGCTGGGCACCAATACCAACCTTATGCTTACACTGATGATCACTACCAAACCCCAAACAGAAGCTATGCCCATGAGGAGGATTACTATGCCAAAGATGACTTCTATGAGAGCAGCTCATCCAGCATCAACATGAAGCCTAACCCATACATCCTTTCCCCTCAACCCCCCACACATCATGTGGCTGGCCTTGGTGGGCATGGGCATGGACATGGGCATGGTAAGTACTCAAATGGCATTACCCATACTGATGACTACTATAGTGGTAGTCAAGACTATTATGGCCATGGCCATGGAAATGGGATGCCACCATTGAATGGCATGCATCATGATTCGTTTAATTCAGGCTATGAAGCCCAACATGGCGCCTATATGCACATGGGGCCAAATCGACATGACTATGGAAGCCATGGATATTATGGTGAGTCTGTTTATCCACCATATGGTGAGAAGTACAAGCACAACAACAACTGGGCTGGTAAAGGTGCTAAGTGGATTTCCAAAGGGATTTAAATGACATGGAAATAAAATTTCCTTCCAGCTTCATGTGAGAAGCCTAGATATAAGATGCCTATGAAAAGATGTGTGCTTCATGGTATGAGAATGTTACTAAATAAGATCACTTCGGTTTTTATTAGCATCTTGGCATGGTATAACTTAAATAAACTTGAATAAAAACAATACCAGAAGGAAATAATAAAAGCAGCAGTAGATTGACTAGAAACAACAACATTAACACATTGTCTAAGAGGCTCCCGCCTATGGCGAGGTATGAGGGACGGAATCAGATATACGCAACCATACTCATGTGTTAGAAACACCTAGAAGTTGTTTCATGATGATCCATGATGAAAATTGCGTCAGCTACGTCGATCAACTGCTACTTCACAATATAAGAATCGCAACCAATTTAGTGAGTCATTTTGCTTTATTACATCATATTCCAAAGCTAAAGAGTGTGTCTTTTGACTTATTAAAAATGGAAAGAAGATCGACTAGAAACAATTAACAATAAAACACTTTATCCATAGCGCACTCGTGGCCAAGAAGGGAATGCCCATGCAGTCGACAATAATCCCATTACTGCTTGTAACAAGGCTAATCAACAAAATTACAACCTTACTTCATTGTCTTTTAGAGGCTTCTGTCTATAACGGGTTATGGAGGTCGGATATACGCAACCATACCATACATATGTGTTCGAAACACACATGAGTTGCTTCCTCCTAAGGCTAATATATATATATATATATATATATATATATATATATATATATATATATATATATATATATAGGACTACTGAATTATATTTAGGAAACATTTTTCTTACTAAACTCTTACAATTTGGCCATTATTATTTTAAATGCGAACATAAAGATTTTTTTTTTCCGGTAAGTAATTCAGAATTGAGGAGTATTAGTTATTGTCTTTTCAAGAGTTTTCATATGTCTTAACAACTTTTTTAACTTTAATCGTGAATACTTACAAAAAAATTAAAGAAAAACAGCAAGAACAAGACCACTTAACATGATGAGCAATAGGTTAGGACGGTGGATTTAGAAGCTATAGTGTCCGAAAAAACTTATAAGGTATAAATAGATATGTTTTTTCTCTTGTTGTAACTTTGTGAAAAATAAAATTAAAAAAATACCGACTTTGGCACCAATTCGTCTAAACTCTTTTCTAATATGTTATTAACTTTGTATCAACATGAGACCGTACGTTGTGGTTTGAATCATCCCTTTCTAGATTACGACGGACTTAAAAAGTCACCTACAGACGCTTTACACCTAATCATTCTGGATAACGCTTGCATCCTCTATATTACCGCAGCTACTGGCACAAAGTTAGCCGGTGCTTATTCTCTAGATACCGTCATTGCTTCTTCTCTAGGAAAAGAAGTTCACGACCCGTGGGCCCTTTACCTCCACGCGGCATTGCTCCATCAGGCTTTCGCCCATTGCAGAAAATTCCCCACTGCTGTCTCCCGTAGGAGTAAGTCACGTCCAAAGGATAGATCTTGAATCCGTTCTTGATCAATGAACAAATTTGGTTCCATACGGTTTTAGCTCATTATCCACCGAGCAGGAGTTAGTCCTTGTTCTTGAAAACACCGGAAAAAGATCCATTCAAAGCGAGTTAGATCTGTATAACATCTATATCAACTATATTTTATAAAAAACAAAAAATGGTGTCCAAATTCTGTAAACAAAATTGAAAAACCTTCAGAGACATTTAGAAGACGATAATACCCTCAACTTTGCCTTACTTACAAAGAAATTTAGTCCAAATGACGTTTTTGTAACGCACTTAAAAGACCAGAAAATAAAGTGTAGTGGACAAAACTATTCCTTCAATACACTTTAATGACGTTGATTTTGTTTACCCTTATTTTTACTTTCCAACCCTCTACTCATCAAAGGTCTCTGATCAACTCTTGCCAGCCAATGGTGTTAATGCATACCCAGTTTTTTTATTTCCCAAATAAGAAAATTTCCATTCAACAACAACACATACCCATTATATCTCAATGACAGCAAAAGATATCACTAGAGTGAAATGAAAAATTGAAAGAAAATTTCCATTCATTGCATCAAATTTGCCGTCGAGTGATCAAGAACAATCACACCTGGAGCCATACCAAAATATATATACTTGACCGAATCATCTGACATCTTACAGCTTTTGGTCAAAATATGCGCCAAAAGTTGCCTTCCAGTCACACCTTCCCTTAAGCATCACTCTAGCATCTTCTTTGATGTGGGAGTGGGTTCTCCCCCCACCTGGACCAGAGGCTCCTTAGCCAAGTAGGATGTAAATCGAGGGATGTGCTCCACCGGCAGCCCTGCAAAGGGAGAGGACACTCGAGACTCAGCCAGCCCAGAGGCAACCCTTGTAATATTTCAACAAGGATTGTCTCCACACGGACTCGAACTCGGAACGTCGGGGTCCTAGCCCCAATCACCTTTGCCACTTACCACTGGACTATGCCCCTGGGGGCCACTCTAGCATCTTCTATATATATATATATGTGTGTGTGTGTTCTTTGGAGCATAGCATCTTCTATAAATTGACTCAGCCATAATTGTTATCCAATCACACATTCAGCATCAGAATTTTTGCTCCAACAAAAGAGAGTCCAATTTTTCTTTAAACGGACAAATTGAAGCCAATTTACTGAAAGTGGGACAATTATATATGTTGTTTTAAATTAGGCTCAAGGGTTCATTTATTTGGAGCAAGACTAGCACCGATGTCACCTGGGAGTAAATTAAAGGTGTGATAATGCTTAGGTCTTTGAAAAACACTCTACAGAAGTGAATAGAGTGTCATAACACGTTTTATTTTGTCTTGATTTTGCTCAAATCAACTCAAAATAAGTAAGAAGGAGATGGAAAATAGTGAGAATAGACACACAACTTATAGTGGTTCGGATCTCCTTTATTCTAATCCATTGCTCTCTTGTGTCAAAAGTGGATTTTCAACAGCTATCTCAAAGAGGTTTTCAAGATCCTATTACAACAATTGCTAAAACAACTCTTATAATAAGAATTACTACAACTACAAGTAAGGCCTTAAAAGTTTTTCTACTTGTCTTTCAATAACTTCAACAAAGTTATGTCTAAGAACTTTAGAAGAAGAAGCGCGTTTACACTTTTAAGAATGTCAATACACAAGAAAGAGATCAAAATGGCTTTAGTTTCTCTTGTGATGATTTGAATACTTTCAATAAAACTAATAAATATGAGCAATGAATACAAGAAGAATTTTCAGCACTTAGCGCAATTTTGAGCTTGAGAGGTAAAGAGTATTTTTACTTGAAGGGGGTGAAAGTGATGTATGCCTTCTTCGATGCTTTGTATACATATAGAGCCCCTCAATTTTTATTTTTTTTTCCAACATTATCCATTTCTCTTTCTTCATTTATTGCTCTTTCACAATTAAAATTATCTTCAACAATTTTTTTCTTTATTTGAGCGAAGAATTGTCACTTAGATGCTTTGAGGGCATAAAAAAATACTAAAAATAGTATTGGAAATGTTGATATTAAATGAACATTTAATTTAAGACGGATGGGAGTGGTACAGCTTTATACCATTTGAAATTCAAATTATAACGATCATAATTTTTAGACCAAACTCTTAGTCTAATCGATCGGTCTGCATACTGAACTCTCAATTAGGTGATGGTTCATAGTTGGACTCTTAACGGAGCATTATGTTCTTCTAAGATAAACTACACCGTGTTGGATACAATCACTCCTGCACTAAGATGCAGTCGTTTAGTGTGTGCGTATGAAATGATAAAATAAATCAAACCCGGGGCGAGTCGAGGACTCTGTCCTTAAGACGTATTGCTCCGGTATACTGTGCCCAACCGGTATGAGCAATCGTCTCCCAGGATACAACGGGTACCTGTTCAGTTGAGCGGCACTGCTGAACTCGAACTACTTCGAACCTTCGAATGTCCTGACTTCTCCCGGACGTAATGCAAGCTTCGAGTGCTATGAATGCAGAATGCTTTATGAGATGCTTGAGTAAGGTCTGTTGTAAATGCACCATTAGCCCTCTTTATATAGGGGAATCGGTTGGAGAACAAGGTACCGTGACCGTTGGATCAAAACCGAAGTTTGATTTAGACCGTTAGATTAAAATCTCCTATCTAGATTAGGAAGGTTTAATCTCAGCCTTTAGATCGAAGATAGATTAGCAGGTTTAAACCTGGAGCGTTAGATGGAAACCATATTCGGTTAAGCGGTTAAGACAGTTTAAATCCCGGCCGTTAGATCAAAGCTGCCTTCCCACCACCGTTAGATCAAACAGGTTGATCTTATTTTAAACTGGAGGATAACGTTAGTTTCACGTTTGAAACATAACTGCTTAAACAGAAGAGATTCTGCCCGCTGTCCGACTCCGATCGATCACATCGATCGATCGAAGTGACATCGATCGATCGATGTGATCGATCGATGTCGGACAGAGTACTTCAAACGATCACTTTGATCGATTCAAGAGACATCGATCGATCGAAGTGACCGATCGATGTCCTCTGATCGTCTTTGATCGATCAATCAATCGATCGAAGCTTTCTGATCAACTTCGATCGATGACATCGATCGATCGAAGTGACATCGATCGATGTCCGTCAGAAGCTTTTACACCACATGGACACATCCAACGTGATACTCCTCCATAAGGGTGACACGTCACCCATCCCCAACACTTTCCATCCACTTTGAGTATTAATTTCATATTCACACAATACCATAATTGAGTGAGTCCACATCCTAACATTAACTACTCGTCACGTAGATAATTAAGGATTCATTAGTTTTCGACTTCATTATCGGAAACTCATTAAGCTCAAAGTACGTTGCTCAACCAAATTTTGCAACATCGTTAACGGGCCAAAGCCTAAATCTTCCAATCTCCAACGGTGGGCCAAAGCCCAATCCTTTAATTCTCCAACAATCCCCCACATGAATGGAAATTAATGCAAATGCCTATGCAGACTCTAAGGAGAAGTCAGACAAGAAAATATTGCATCAGAAGAGGTAGCTTCTGGCTTTGAACCTTTCATAGTGATGTACCATCGGATTCACTCGGCTAAATAGTGACTTGATGTCTTGAACTAGTCAGCCTTTGTTGTGAACCAAGACAACGATACTCACACAATATTTCCTTTAACACCCTTTTGGTTCTCATGGTTGTGTTCGTTTTGGCCATGAACAACCTGGTTTCAGAAAGTGTTTTAGAGAAATCTTGCCTCCCAGACTTTCTCATAGAAGCGGCCCCACTTCACACTTACATAGGTGATTCCTATCAAGAGTATTCTGCCACACTCCACTTGACGTATCAAGATATAGGACATCATTAAAAGCCTTAGCTTACCCTAAATTCTCTGCAGACAGCACTTTTATCAGACGGAATGAGTAAGTGCTAACTGAATCTTCATAACTTAGTTGTCCCATTGAACCAAGATTTTGGGATCTCCAATCAACAAGGTTGGGTTACCATTACAAAGATCCTTGCATTATGGGCTTTAGTCCCATTCCGTTTGTCAATCTTGACATCTGATCTCTAGGCAAGCCTTTTGTAAGCGGATCCGCAAGATTCTCCATTGATTTTATATAATCTATGGAAATCACGCCATTAGAGATCAACTGTTTAATGGTGTTATGTCTCCGACGTATGTGTCGTGACTTACCATTGTAAATGCTGCTTTGGGCACGTCCTATAGCTGACTGACTATCACAGTGTATGCTAATAGGAGCAATCGGCTTAGGCCAGCAAGGAATATCCTCTAGGAAATTCCGAAGCCATTCAGCCTCTTCCCCAGCTTTGTCCAACGCTATGAACTCAGCTTCCATAGTGGACCGAGCTATGCATGTTTGTTTCGTGGATTTCCACGACACAGCAGCACCACCAACTGTGAACAAGTATCCACTGGTGGACTTCGAGTCCTTACTGTCTGATATCCAATTTGCATCGCAATATCCTTCTAATACTGCTGGATATCTCGTGTAATGTAATCCAAGATTCATTGTGTATTTCAAATACCTCATCACTCTGTTAAGAGCTTTCCAATGATCATCACTTGGATTACTGGTAAACCTGCTCAACTTGTTTACCGAACAAGCTAAGTCTGGTCTTGTACAATTCGTTATGTACATCAGACTCCCGATCACCTGAGAGTATTTTAGCTGAGCTACAGGTTCGCCTCGATTTTTCCTTAAGTGCATACTTAAGTCGAGCGGGGTCTTTACCGGTTTCACATCATCCATATTGAACCGTTTCAGAACTGATTCAATATAGTGAGTTTGTGAGAGTATGAGTCCCTCAGTTACACTAGAAATCTTAATTCCTAGAATAACATTGGCAACTCCCATGTCCTTCATATCAAAGTTTCGTGTTAACATCTTCTTTGTACTCAAGATGATGTCACGAGTACTGCTCATGATAAGCATGTCGTCTCATAGAGACATACTATCACATATGCATTCTGTGTGCTCTTAATGTACACACACTTGTCGCATTCATTGATCTTGAAGTCATTTGACATCATTACCTGATCAAACTTTAAATGCCATTGCCTGGGTGCTTGTTTAAGTCCGTACAAGGACTTAACAAGTCTACATACTTTCCTTTCTTGTCCTGGAACGACAAACCCCTCGGGTTGTTCCATATAAATCTCTTCCTCTAACTCACCATTAAGAAAGGCAGTCTTTACATCCATTTGATGGATTTCCAAATCGTAGACTGCAGCAACGGCTACTAGCATCCTTATAGAAGTGATCCTAGTCACTGGTGAGTAGGTGTCAAAGAAGTCAAAGCCTTCTTTCTGTCTATAGCCCTTGGCTACTAACCTGGCTTTATACCTCCCAATAGACCCATCCTCTTTAAGTTTCTTCTTGAAAATCCACTTGCAACCAAGCGGTTTACTTCCAGGTGGAATGTCAACCAACTCCCAAGTGTGATTTTGAAGAATTGAGTCTATCTCACTGTTAATTGCCTTTTTCCAGAATGGAGCTTCTGGAGTTGACATAGCCTCGGAAAAATTCCTTGGCTCATTTTCTACCATATAGGTTAGAAAATCTGGTCCAAAAGACGTCGGCATTTTGGCTCGTTTGCTTTGATGAGGTTCCTCAGTTTCTTGAGGAGTCGTCTCACGTACTCGCTTACTTGTGCCAGCTTCTTCACTGTCTTTGTCTTTCTTCGAAAAGATATTTTCAAAGAACACTGCATTCCTTGATTCCATGACAACATTTTCATCTATCTCAAGAATGTCCGATTTGTGCACTAAGAAGCGATATGCACTACTGTTCGTTGCATAACCAATGAATATGCAATCAATTGTTTTAGGCCCAATTTTAACTTGTCTTGGTTTAGGTATAGCAACCTTCGCCAGACACCCCCACACTTTCAAGTATTTATAACTAGGCTTATAGCATTTCCATAGTTCATATGGGGTTTTATCCGTCTTCTTGGATGGAATCCTATTTAAAATGACGTTGGCTGAGAGAATTGCTTCTCCCCACAAGTTCTGAGGTAAACCCGAACTTATCAACATAGCATTCATCATCTCCCTTAGAGTACGGTTTTTGCGTTCAGCAATACCATTCGATTGAGGTGAATATGGCGCAGTCGTTTGATGAATAATGCCATGTTCTGAACAAAATTCATTAAACGGTGTATCATATTCGCCACTTCTATCACTACGAATTGTTTTAATTCGTTTGCTAAGTTGATTCTCAACTTCATTTTTATAATCTTTGAAAGCATCAAGGGCCTCATCTTTGCTACTTATCAAATATACATAACAGTATCGTGTGCAATCGTCGATAAAAGTTACAAAATACTTTTTACCACCTCTTGTTTGCACAAACTTTAAATCACACAAATCTGTGTGAATTAAATCCAACGATTCAGTGTTTCGTTCTGTTGAAGGAAATGACGCTTTTGTTAATTTCGCTTCAACACATATTTGGCATTTTTCTTTATTACTAAAGTCCAGTTTGGGCAACAAGTCAAGATTAATCATTCGTTGTATTGACTTATGATTAACATGTCCCAAACGAAAATGCCACAAACAGGAAGACTCAAGCATGTAAGCAGAAGAGGAAACAATTTTATTAGCCTCGGTGGGCGCAACATTTTTGGGTACAATTGTCATAACATTCAATTTGAACATGTTATCAGAAAGATGCCCTTTCCCCAAATACACCCCATTCTTAGAAAGTGTAAATTTGTTTGCCTCAAAAACAAGCTTGAACCCATGAGTGACTAGCAGCGCGCCAGAAACCAGATTCTTCCTTATGTCAGGAACATGCAGCACATTCTGCAGAGTCAACTCCCTTCCTGAGGTCAGTTTCAGGATTACTTTGCCCGATCCTTTGATCTTCGAGCTGTTGGAGTTTCCCATGAACAATTGCTCATTGTTTGTCGTGGGAACGTATTCTCTGAACATGGCCCTGTTCGCACAAACATGTCGAGTGGCTCCTATGTCCACCCACTATTCCCGAGGGTTTCCCACTGCGTTGCACTCGGTCACCACTGCGCAAAGGTTCAAGTCTTCCATTGCGCCGACCAGATTCGCTTTCGCTTTATTCTGAGTCTTTTTGGGCTTTCGGCATTCACTGCTTCGATGCCCTGGTTTACCACAATTATAACACTTACCTGTGAACTTCTTTGCAATTTCCTTGCCCTTGACGTTCACGCTCAAAGTGTTATTTTTCTTCTTGTTCTTTGCCTCAGCAACATGAGCCTTGGCTTGACCAGAAGATGTGGACGACTTTCTTTCGGCACGCCGATTGTTCTCCTCAATGCGAAGACGGACAATCAAGTCCTCCATTTTCATTTCCTTTCGCTTGTGTTTGAGATAGCTCTTAAATTCCCTCCACGAAGGAGGCAGCTTCTCAATCACAGCCGCAACCTGGAAAGATTCACTGAGCGTCATGCCCTCCTCTTCCATTTCAGAAACCAACATCTGTATTTCTTCCACCTGCGAAATTACAGTTTTGGAGTCTAACATTTTATAGTCGAGAAACTTCCCAACTATCAACTTTTTCGTACCCGCATCTTCTGTGCGATACCTTTTATCTAAAGCCGACCACAAAGCTTTTGCAGTTTTATATGTATAAAACACGCCATAGATAGTATTATCTAGGCAACTCAGAATCAAATTTAAACAACAAAATTCGTATACGCCCAGGCTTCAGCACCCAAGGCGTTTTGCATGTTTTGTTGTTGATCCTCCACATTTTCAACCACGGGTGGATCCTCGCTTAGCATTCTGGCCAGTCCCAGCGCCGTGAGGTAGAACAACATCTTCTGCTGCCACTTCTTGAAAAAACTACCGGCGAACTTTTCCGGCTTCTCCACATGAGCAGCAGTGGCAGCCGGGTTCATCTGAGGCCCTCCAGTTGGCGCCAACGGAACCGTATTGAACTGCGGTCCAGCAGCAACGTTGTTTGCCCCTTCTGGTGCGGACACGGAGTGAGCACCATTAAAGCCTTGAACAGAGTTCGAGCTTTCGTTCTCCATTCCTGTTCAGTTCGATCAAACGTAAAGATCAGAACAGACACAGGTTCAAGAATGAGTAGAAGAAGACTGCAAATCAGTACAAAACTGCTTTTGCGTAAATAAAAAAAACAGTACAGGAAGTAATTGAACAAAATGAATACGTCTTAAGATTGTTGGATACAATCACTCCTGCACTAAGACGCAGTCGTTTAGTGTGTGCGTATGAAATGATAAAATAAATCAAACCCGGGGCGAGTCGAGGACTCTGTCCTTAAGACGTATTGCTCCGGTATACTGTGCCCAACCGGTGTGAGCAATCGTCTCCCAGGATACAACGGGTACCTGTTCAGTTGAGCGGCACTGCTGAACTCGAACTACTTCGAACCTTCGAATGTCCTGACTTCTCCCGGACGTAATGCAAGCTTCGAGTGCTATGAATGCAGAATGCTTTCTGAGATGCTTGAGTAAGGTCTGTTGTAAATGCACCATTAGCCCTCTTTATATAGGGGAGTCGGTTGGAGAACAAGGTACCGTGACCGTTGGATCAAAACTGAAGTTTGATTTAGACCGTTAGATTAAAACCTTCTATCTAGATTAGGAAGGTTTAATCTCAGCCTTTAGATCGAAGATAGATTAGCAGGTTTAAACCTGGAGCGTTAGATGGAAACCATATTCGGTTAAGCGGTTAAGACAGTTTAAATCCCGGCCGTTAGATCAAAGCTGCCTTCCCACCACCGTTAGATCAAACAGGTTGATCTTATTTTAAACTGGAGGATAACGTTAGTTTCACGTTTGAAACATAACTGCTTAATCAGAAGAGATTCTGCCCGCTGTCCGACTCCGATCGATCACATCGATCGATCGAAGTGACATCGGTCGATCGATGTGATCGATCGATGTCGGACAGAGTACTTCAAACGATCACTTTGATCGATTCAAGAGACATCGATCGATCGAAGTGACCGATCGATGTCCTCTGATCGTCTTTGATCGATCAATCAATCGATCGAAGCTTTCTGATCAACTTCGATCGATGACATCGATCGATCGAAGTGACATCGATCGATCGATGTCATCGATCGATGTCCGTCAGAAGCTTTTACACCACATGGACACATCCAACGTGATACTCCTCCATAAGGGTGACACGTCACCCATCCCCAACACTTTCCATCCACTTTGAGTATTAATTTCATATTCACACAATACCATAATTGAGTGAGTCCACATCCTAACATTAACTACTCGTCACGTAGATAATTAAGGATTCATTAGTTTTCGACTTCATTATCGGAAACTCATTAAGCTCAAAGTACGTTGCTCAACCAAATTTTGCAACATCGTTAACGGGCCAAAGCCTAAATCTTCCAATCTCCAACGGTGGGCCAAAGCCCAATCCTTTAATTCTCCAACAATCCCCCACATGAATGGAAATTAATGCAAATGCCTATGCAGACTCTAAGGAGAAGTCAGACAAGAAAATATTGCATCAGAAGAGGTAGCTTCTGGCTTTGAACCTTTCATAGTGATGTACCATCGGATTCACTCGGCTAAATAGTGACTTGATGTCTTGAACTAGTCAGCCTTTGTTGTGAACCAAGACAACGATACTCACACAATATTTCATTTAACACCCTTTTGGTTCTCATGGTTGTGTTCGTTTTGGCCATGAACAACCTGGTTTCAGAAAGTGTTTTAGAGAAATCTTGCCCCCCAGACTTTCTCATAGAAGCGGCCCCACTTCACACTTACATAGGTGATTCCTATCAAGAGTATTCTGCCACACTCCACTTGACGTATCAAGATATAGGACATCATTAAAAGCCTTAGCTTACCCTAAATTCTCTGCAGACAGCACTTTTATCAGACGGAATGAGTAAGTGCTAACTGAATCTTCATAACTTAGTTGTCCCATTGAACCAAGATTCTGGGATCTCCAAGTCAACAAGGTTGGGTTACCATTACAAAGATCCTTGCATTATGGGCTTTAGTCCCATTCCGTTTGTCAATCTTGACATCTGATCTCTAGGCAAGCCTTTTGTAAGCGGATCCGCAAGATTCTCCATTGATTTTATATAATCTATGGAAATCACGCCATTAGAGATCAACTGTTTAATGGTGTTATGTCTCCGACGTATGTGTCGTGACTTACCATTGTAAATGCTACTTTGGGCACGTCCTATAGCTGACTGACTATCACAGTGTATGCTAATAGGAGCAATCGGCTTAGGCCAGCAAGGAATATCCTCTAGGAAATTCCGAAGCCATTCAGCCTCTTCCCCAGCTTTGTCCAACGCTATGAACTCAGCTTCCATAGTGGACCGAGCTATGCATGTTTGTTTCGTGGATTTCCACGACACAGCAGCACCACCAACTGTGAACAAGTATCCACTGGTGGACTTCGAGTCCTTACTGTCTGATATCCAATTTGCATCGCAATATCCTTCTAATACTGCTGGATATCTCGTGTAATGTAATCCAAGATTCATTGTGTATTTCAAATACCTCATCACTCTGTTAAGAGCTTTCCAATGATCATCACTTGGATTACTGGTAAACCTGCTCAACTTGTTTACCGAACAAGCTAAGTCTGGTCTTGTACAATTCGTTATGTACATCAGACTCCCGATCACCTGAGAGTATTTTAGCTGAGCTACAGGTTCGCCTCGATTTTTCCTTAAGTGCATACTTAAGTCGAGCGGGGTCTTTACCGGTTTCACATCATCCATATTGAACCGTTTCAGAACTGATTCAATATAGTGAGTTTGTGAGAGTATGAGTCCCTCAGTTACCCTAGAAATCTTAATTCCTAGAATAACATTGGCAACTCCCATGTCCTTCATATCAAAGTTTCGTGTTAACATCTTCTTTGTACTCAAGATGATGTCACGAGTACTGCTCATGATAAGCATGTCGTCTACATAGAGACATACTATCACATATGCATTCTGTGTGCTCTTAATGTACACACACTTGTCGCATTCATTGATCTTGAAGTCATTTGACATCATTACCTGATCAAACTTTAAATGCCATTGCCTGGGTGCTTGTTTAAGTCCGTACAAGGACTTAACAAGTCTACATACTTTCCTTTCTTGTCCTGGAACGACAAACCCCTCGGGTTGTTCCATATAAATCTCTTCCTCTAACTCACCATTAAGAAAGGCAGTCTTTACATCCATTTGATGGATTTCCAAATCATAGACTGCAGCAATGGCTACTAGCATCCTTATAGAAGTGATCCTAGTCACTGGTGAGTAGGTGTCAAAGAAGTCAAAGCCTTCTTTCTGTCTATAGCCCTTGGCTACTAACCTGGCTTTATACTTCCCAATAGACCCATCCTCTTTAAGTTTCTTCTTGAAAATCCACTTGCAACCAAGCGGTTTACTTCCAGGTGGAATGTCAACCAACTCCCAAGTGTGATTTTGAAGAATTGAGTCTATCTCACTGTTAATTGCCTCTTTCCAGAATGGAGCTTCTGGAGTTGACATAGCCTCGGAAAAATTCCTTGGCTCATTTTCTACCATATAGGTTAGAAAATCTGGTCCAAAAGACGTCGGCATTTTGGCTCGTTTGCTTTGACGAGGTTCCTCAGTTTCTTGAGGAGTCGTCTCACGTACTCGCTTACTTGTGCCAGCTTCTTCACTGTCTTTGTCTTTCTTCGGAAAGATATTTTCAAAGAACACTGCATTCCTTGATTCCATGACAACATTTTCATCTATCTCAAGAATGTCCGATTTGTGCACTAAGAAACGATATGCACTACTGTTCGTTGCATAACCAATGAATATGCAATCAATTGTTTTAGGCCCAATTTTAACTTGTCTTGGTTTAGGTATAGCAACCTTCGCCAGACACCCCCACACTTTCAAGTATTTATAACTAGGCTTATAGCCTTTCCATAGTTCATATGGGGTTTTATCCGTCTTCTTGGACTGGAATCCTATTTAAAATGACGTTGGCTGAGAGAATTGCTTCTCCCCCACAAGTTCTGAGGTAAACCCGAACTTATCAACATAGCATTCATCATCTCCTTTAGAGTACGGTTTTTGCGTTCAGCAATACCATTCGATTGAGGTGAATATGGCGCAGTCGTTTGATGAATAATGCCATGTTCTGAACAAAATTCATTAAACGGTGTATCATATTCGCCACCTCTATCACTACGAATTGTTTTAATTCGTTTGCTAAGTTGATTCTCAACTTCATTTTTATAATCCTTGAAAGCATCAAGGGCCTCATCTTTGCTACTTATCAAATATACATAACAGTATCGTGTGCAATCGTCGATAAAAGTTACAAAATACTTTTTACCACCTCTTGTTTGCACAAACTTTAAATCACACAAATCTGTGTGAATTAAATCCAACGATTCAGTGTTTCGTTCTGTTGAAGGAAATGACGCTTTTGTTAATTTCGCTTCAACACATATTTGGCATTTTTCTTTATTACTAAAGTCCAGTTTGGGCAACAAGTCAAGATTAATCATTCGTTGTATTGACTTATAATTAACATGTCCCAAACGAAAATGCCATAAACAGGAAGATTCAAGCATGTAAGCAGAAGAGGAAACAATTTTATTAGCCTCGGTGGGCGCAACATTTTTGGGTACAATTGTCATAACATTCAATTTGAACATGTTATCAGAAAGATACCCTTTCCCCAAATACACCCCATTCTTAGAAAGTGTAAATTTGTTTGCCTCAAAAACAAGCTTGAACCCATGAGTGACTAGCAGCGCGCCAGAAACCAGATTCTTCCTTATGTCAGGAACATGCAGCACATTCTGCAGAGTCAACTCCCTTCCTGAGGTCAGTTTCAGGATTACCTTTGCCCGATCCTTCGATCTTCGAGCTGTTGGAGTTTCCCATGAACAATTGCTCATTGTTTGTCGTGGGAACGTATTCTCTGAACATGGCCCTGTTCGCACAAACATGTCGAGTGGCTCCTGTGTCCACCCACTATTCCCGAGGGTTTCCCACTGCGTTGCACTCGGTCACCACTGCGCAAAGGTTCAAGTCTTCCATTGCGCCGACCAGATTCGCTTTCGCTTTATTCTGAGTCTTTTTGGGCTTTCGGCATTCACTGCTTCGATGCCCTGGTTTACCACAATTATAACACTTACCTGTGAACTTCTTTGCAATTTCCTTGCCCTTGACGTTCACGCTCAAAGTGTTATTTTTCTTCTTGTTCTTTCGCCTCAGCAACATGAGCCTTGGCTTGACCAGAAGATGTGGACGGCTTTCTTTCGGCACGCCGATTGTCCTCCTCAATGCGAAGACGGACAATCAAGTCCTCCATTTTCATTTCCTTTCGCTTGTGTTTGAGATAGCTCTTAAATTCCCTCCACGAAGGAGGCAGCTTCTCAATCACAGCCGCAACCTGGAAAGATTCACTGAGCGTCATGCCCTCCTCTTCCATTTCAGAAACCTAACATCTGTATTTCTTCCACCTGCGAAATTACAGTTTTGGAGTCTAACATTTTATAGTCGAGAAACTTCCCAACTATCAACTTTTTCGTACCCGCATCTTCTGTGCGATACCTTTTATCTAAAGCCGACCACAAAGCTTTTGCAGTTTTATATGTATAAAACACGCCATAGATAGTATTATCTAGGCAACTCAGAATCAAATTTAAACAACAAAATTCGTATACGCCCAGGCTTCAGCACCCAAGGCGTTTTGCATGTTTTGTTGTTGATCCTCCACATTTTCAACCACGGGTGGATCCTCGCTTAGCATTCTGGCCAGTCCCAGCGCCGTGAGGTAGAACAACATCTTCTGCTGCCACCTTCTTGAAAAAACTACCGGCGAACTTTTCCGGCTTCTCCACATGAGCAGCAGTGGCAGCCGGGTTCATCTGAGGCCCTCCAGTTGGCGCCAACGGAACCGTATTGAACTGCGGTCCAGGCAGCAACGCTTGTTTGCCCCTTCTGGTGCGGACACGGAGTGAGCACCATTAAAGCCTTGAACAGAGTTCGAGCTTTCGTTCTCCATTCCTGTTCAGTTCGATCAAACGTAAAGATCAGAACAGACTACAGGTTCAAGAATGAGTAGAAGAAGACTGCAAATCAGTACGAAACTGCTTTTGCGTAAATAAAAAAAACAGTACAGGAAGTAATTGAACAAAATGAATACGTCTTAAGATTGTTGGATACAATCACTCCTGCACTAAGACGCAGTCGTTTAGTGTGTGCGTATGAAATGATAAAATAAATCAAACCCGGGGCGAGTCGAGGACTCTGTCCTTAAGACGTATTGCTCCGGTATACTGTGCCCAACCGGTGTGAGCAATCGTCTCCCAGGATACAACGGGTACCTGTTCAGTTGAGCGGCACTGCTGAACTCGAACTACTTCGAACCTTCGAATGTCCTGACTTCTCCCGGACGTAATGCAAGCTTCGAGTGCTATGAATGCAGAATGCTTTCTGAGATGCTTGAGTAAGGTATGTTGTAAATGCACCATTAGCCCTCTTTATATAGGGGAGTCGGTTGGAGAACAAGGTACCGTGACCGTTGGATCAAAACTGAAGTTTGATTTAGACCGTTAGATTAAAACCTCCTATCTAGATTAGGAAGGTTTAATCTCAGCCTTTAGATCGAAGATAGATTAGCAGGTTTAAACCTGGAGTGTTAGATGGAAACCATATTCGGTTAAGCGGTTAAGACAGTTTAAATCCCGGCCGTTAGATCAAAGCTGCCTTCCCACCACCGTTAGATCAAACAGGTTGATCTTATTTTAAACTGGAGGATAACGTTAGTTTCACGTTTGAAACATAACTGCTTAATCAGAAGAGATTCTGCCCGCTGTCCGACTTCGATCGATCACATCGATCGATCGAAGTGACATCGGTCGATCGATGTGATCGATCGATGTCGGACAGAGTACTTCAAACAATCACTTTGATCGATTCAAGAGACATCGATCGATCGAAGTGACCGATCGATGTCCTCTGATCGTCTTTGATCGATCAATCAATCGATCGAAGCTTTCTGATCAACTTCGATCGATGACATCGATCGATCGAAGTGACATCGATCGATCGATGTCATCGATCGATGTCCGTCAGAAGCTTTTACACCACATGGACACATCCAATGTGATACTCCTCCATAAGGGTGACACGTCACTCATCCCCAACACTTTCCATCCACTTTGAGTATTAATTTCATATTCACACAATACCATAATTGAGTGAGTCCACATCCTAACATTAACTACTCGTCACGTAGATAATTAAGGATTCATTAGTTTTCGACTTCATTATCGGAAACTCATTAAGCTCAAAGTACGTTGCTCAACCAAATTTTGCAACATCGTTAACGGGCCAAAGCCCAAATCTTCCAATCTCCAACGATGGGCCAAAGCCCAATCCTTTAATTCTCCAACACACCGATCGGTCAATGTCCTAGTTTAGAATTCGGTATACACCAAACTTTCACTAGAGATTGGTCTCTCAGATCGGTCTTATCACAAAAATCTTCTACCCATTTTCATATTGTAATACCGATTGATTGGTCTTATATTTTCGGATTCGGTCTTGCACTTTCATTTTTAATACTTTACTCAATTAACACGCATTCAAATCATCAAAATACAATAGCACTCTAAGATTTATTCACTTTGATAGTCAAACAATTCACCATTACCAAATGTGCTAGTGGCTTTGCCAAGTTGAGGGAATGAGATGCCAAGTTTATCCTTTTAGAATATTTATCCCACCCAATAAATATCCCCGTTACAAAAATCATCTACCACCAAACCAAACCAAACCCCAGAAATCTTAACCAAAGGCAATGGTGATTAATGGTGAATTGTTTTCCCCTGCTGGACACCAGCATCAGGCTTATGCCCACACTGAGGATCACTACCAAAACCATCATATGGTTGGCCTTGGTGGACATGGCCATGGTAAGTATTCAAGTGGCATGAACCATACTGATGGCTACTGCAGTGGCACCCAAGACTATTATGGCCATGGCCATGGAATGCAATTGAGTGGCATGCATCACAATGCATTCAATTCAGGCTATGAACCCCATCATGGTGCCAATATGCACATGGGTGCAAATCGACATGACTATGAAAGCCATGGATATTATGGTGAGTCTGTTTATCCATCACATGGTCAGAAGTACAAGCACCACAACAACTGGATTTCCAAAGGGATCTAAATGACCAGGAAATAAATTTCCTTTCAGCTTCATGTGAGAAGCATATAAGATGCCCATGAAAGATGTGTATTTCATGGTATGTAAGCATGTCACTAAATAAGATCAACCGTCTTTCTATTAGTCGCTTAATTGGCATGGTCACTTAAATAAACTTGACTAAAAATCAATACCAGAAGAGATTAATACAAGCAGCAATAAATTGACTAAAAATCAATACCAGAAGAGGACGTTACACTAACTTCATCGAAACACATCTTTTTTCTGTTTTTATAGCGTTCATTCTTATTACATAATCGTACTTGTCGTTAATAAAAAAAAAAAGAAAGGTATGTCTTTGTGAATTGATGCGTACATCACATCGCAAAAAATACTAAAAAAATGTAAGATAAGATTGCATATATCAGATCGCAAAACGATCCGGCTTTTCTTCAGACACTACGTAAACCGTGAGTCTAATGCATTCCGTTTTTTTAAATTGAAGGACGATGAGGAAAACTAAGAGTTTCACAAAGTCGAATTCTACAAAGGAAAAAAAAGTAGCTTACATTACATATGCATAATCTGACCTTTCTGCAAATAACGAAAAAGTTGAGTAATCTTCCTTTCTTTTCATTTTTTAGAAAAAGGAATTGATTGCAATTACTGAAATAGTGGATGGAAATAATAAAAAAAAAACGGGTGGGTTTTTACGTGTATAATAACCAAAAGATCTCCTTGGTTTACTTTTTATAATTTTTCTTCAAGGCCCAGTTTGGTATTTTTACATAACGGAAACGAACCAGATTTTCTGTCCAATTGTCTAATCAGTTTGATATGATTCAGTTCGATTTGGTCACCCAATTTTTATGGATTTGTTCACCCCAAAAATATACTTTTTTGTGTATGATATCTCTTTTATTCTTTAGATTATCATTATTATTGTTGGTGTTGGACGGAATATTTTCCAGCTGATGAAGAATCGCATCACGAGTAAATGAGTAACGCTTAGTGGTTTAAAACAAGTTGAAACTTGGGCTTATATTAGGTGGACTCATATCTACTGGAAATCTTAAGACAATGAATGATGGTAACTCATTCTCATATAACCCATATATTTTTCTTAAAGTGGACGATGCGAGGCTGTATTCTCAATACCGGCCCTCACGTATCAACATGGATTGACATACACATGCGCCTTAAAACTCATCCTCAATCACAAATCACAAGCCAGACATAAACATCTTGACTTGGTGAGAGGGCTTACATGAGGTAAGGAACATATTCACTCAAAACCTTAAGTCAATGAGTGGTGGTACCCCATTCTCATATAACACATATATTTTCCTTTAAGTGGGCGATGTGAGATTATATTTTCAATACCCGCCCTCGCGTGCCAACGTGGCTTGAGATACACACGCGTCTTAAAACTCATCCTCAATCACAAACCACAAGCGAGTCATGAATATTTGGACTTGGTGAGGGAAGACAATAAATGACCAACTATAGATCAGGCAAGGTGTGAATCAACATCTTAAACCTGATGTAATACTATGTTGAAACTTGGGATTACATGAGGTGGGACCCTGTCCACTCAAAACCTTAAGACAGTAAGTGGTGGTACCTCATTCTCATATAACCCATATATTTTTCTTAAAGCGAGCGATAAGAGACTATATTCTCAACGCGCATCTTAATATAACATGTTACTATTAATAGGGTTGGGATCTCCTCACCCCAACTTTCCTCACCCCCTTGTTGCCACGTGTCGCGCAGTCACGCATCACCGCCCCCTTGCGGTGAGGTGATCCTATCCCCTATTAATAGGACAACTTCGAGTTTGACAATCAGCTGAAAAGACGCACGTGGAGCTTATGAACCTAGGAATATCTTTTTACATCTTGCAACTTCCTATGTTTGACTAAACAAGAAGAAACAAAGTGAAAGAAGATGAGAATCAGATCCTATCTTATCATACCAGTTTTTCAACAAATATGTTACAAAATCCGTCTATAAAAGTGCACACGAGACCCTTATGTATGCATTTTATACCTGACTCATAAACATCTAAATCACACCGGCAAAGACTGCAAGAACAAGATGGAGAATAGATCAACCATGCATCACCTTGATGACTATGACTTAGAGGATCTGTATGCATCAGGAGAAATTCACAAGCTTACAGATGCTCCTCCTTATAGAAACATTTTTGCCAGCCTTGAAGGCATGGAAGCAATCAGGCCTGAAACAGACAAGGTTAGAATCAAGGCTCATCATGGCGTAAGTACTTATAACAAAGACAAGAGAGAGCTCGATTTGATTCCAAAAGAGTGTGAAGATGAAGACATTAATGCTGAAGCAGAAGAATTCATTGAGATGGAACACCACAAATTTCAACGTGTGAATTGGGGTCGTTCTCTCAGTTTCTAGTTTGGGGTGCAAGAATTGCTCCGGTGTCATAAATAGCTAATATAGTAAATAACATGCACAAATTATCATCCTATGGTGAGTATGTTCAAATATTTTCTTTAAATTGTCTATAACTATTTATGAATACCATGTAAAACATCTTGAGATTGGAGTTTGGACTATATTTCGATATAAATTTGGCTTGCGTCGTTAATACTCTTCTGTCCCAAAAATATTCCTAGTTTGACTTGAACGTAATTTACAGAAATCATATTATTTTGGTTATTATTCATAGTTTGACTTGAGCGTAATTTACAGAAGTCATATATTTTGGTTATTATTCATATCATATCTTTAATTGATAATATGTGCAAACTAGAGATGTTAATTGAAAGAATAATATGATAAAGTTCCACGAGAGATCATGCGAAGAGTGCAGAAATGTGCTAGAGTAACATATACAGAAATTATTATAGGCATGTATGAGAACGCGATGACAGGTGTATGGACTCCATGAGGACTTAGCCCAGAGTTCTCTAATACAGTGGGTTTGCACCAAGAACCAACATTAAGTCCATACTTATTTTCTATAGTTATAGATGAGCTCACTCGACATATTCAGGATAAAGTTCCATTGAGCATGTTATTTGCATATAACATTGGTGGATCAGACTACTGAAGAAGTCAATGTTAAACTGGAATGTTGATGGAAGACACTAGAGGAAAATGGCTTCAAATTGAGTCAAAAGAAGACAGAGGATATGAAATTTAATTTTAGCAGCAAAAGAATGATCTTAGAACTTTGTATGGAACTGGAAGACCAAGAGATTCACCTGAATGTGAGTTTTAAGTATTATGTATGTATACTACAAAAAGATGGCAGAATTAACAACGATGTGAATCACAAGGTATATGCGAGTGGTTAAAGTGAAAAGTGCGTAAGATATTTTTAATTAAAGGAAAGGACCTTCAAAGCTTAAAGGAAAGTTTTATATGCTGACAGTAAGTCCTAGACTGCAGTACCATGAACAAAGAACATAAGTGACAAAAATAAGAATGTCAAAACGGATGTACAGACATACAAAGAAGGATAAAATAAGAAATGAACATATAAGGAGAAATGTTGTCGTGACTCCTGTAAATGAAAAGATGAGGGAGTCAAAATTAAGATAGTATGGACATGTACAAAGGCATCCTGCAGATGCACCTGTTAGATGGTGTGCGACAATGAATGAGGCACATGTTAGACATGGGATAAGAAGACCAAATAATACATGAAGTGAGACAATTAGGAAGGATATCAATTATATGACAATTGTAGAGCATATGATTAATGATATAGCATAATAGAGACTGTTGATTCATGTAAGTAGTCGATGTCTTGTGGATGTTATAAGATTTAATTGAGAATTTTAGGTATTTAGTTCTCCATCACGGTTGAGCTAATATGATAGTTTTGAAAGATACGTACTACAAAGGTGCATATTATATCCCACATAGTATGAAAAATGTTGATTATTCTGTTGTAACATATTCGATAAGGCCAATTTTTCCAATAGATTCTTTTTAATCTACTTCTTTTACGATCTCATTGGAAATCATATAAAGACAATTCCGGTTTCAAAACCGATACTAACAAAGAGTACACCCAAAAATTAAGATGCTTGACTGAACATGTGCAGTTAGCTATTTAAAATTCTGGGTTAACTGGCATTTCTTATGCTTCATCAAAATTGTGAACATTTAGATGGAGTTGAGAGGTGAGTCCATATGATTTAATTTACTAAGAAACAAGACCAAGTCTTACGCGACGTTAACTTACCAGGTAATTTTTTGTATGTTGAATTGTTCAAACATAGTATAATGCAGGCAGAATTCTTAAAAAATGACACCAATATAGAGAGAGCAGAAATATTCTTTAGGTTGTTAAGACATGATCATTTTTCTCGAGGTAAATGCATGTGTCGTCGTTTCTCAAATCATCGAGCTTAGTTCCTAAATGTTAAACTTCTAGCTATACACTATGGTAATGAAGAGTGGTGTTGTCTGAAAATGTTTACTGCAGGACATTTAAATGTTGAATATTTGACCACATGCCAAATAAAAATACAACAACATTGTCTCATTGCTTTAGAGATTTCTGTCTATCACAAGTTATAGAGGTTGGATGTACGCAATCATGCCTATGTGTTAAACACATGGAGGTTATTTTCCCATGAGCCATAATGAAAATTACGTCAACCTGTATCGGTCAACTGCTACTTCACAATATAAAAAGCGTAGCTAATATAGCGTGTCATTTTATTTTATTCCATCATATTCCAAAGTCAAATAGAAATATATATATAAAAAACAAAAAAAATCAAAAAACAGAAAGGGAAGGAAAGTGGCAAAAACTGGTGTTTGATTGAGCTTTCGCATCCCATATTATGTGCGATCGTTCCTAGACCCAGGACTCTAAAGATTATATCATCCTTATTTAAGTAAAAGGGAAATCAAATCAAGTTTAACATCAACAAGACAGTTACCTTTTCACCCAAAAAGAATTGATTATTCATTTGAGGCTCCACCCAGCCAGTAAGAAATTTTATTTAAGTTGTAGACATTTGGAATATATGTCCATGAATTTAGTGGTTTTCGGTGCACTAGTCTCTCGCATTTGCACATGATCTAAAGAAGGGTCGGATCGCTTCGTGATTTGATATACGCAGCATTATCCTACACTTTGTGCAAGAAGCTGTTTTCACAGTTTGAACCCGTGACCTCAAGATCACAAAGCAGCAACCTTACCAGTTGCTTCAAGGTCCGCACTCGGAATATATATATCAGGAGAAAATGTTAAATTAGCCAAGTATTTTATATTGATTGACTATCCAGACATTTTTCTTTTAACAGCCTCTATCACCTTAACAATGTCTAAAAATCAATCAAAATGGTTAAATAATTCATCATCGTCTAAACTGAGGTAATTTTACTTAGAGAAAATCTCACTTATTAGCCTAAAGTTTGGCTCATTAGCAGCCTAACGTTGATGAAACTCACTTAACAACAACTCTTTGTCCAAAATGGCTCACTTGTAGTCAGGTGACCGTTGACCAACCGTTGACCAGCCGTTGACTAACATTTGACTTTCTCAGACCAACCAGGAGTTGACACGTGGCGACCCTTTTTAATTAAAAAATAAAATTGTATTTTTGAATAAAGTGATTTAAAAAGAATTTAAAAATTCTAAAAAATTGTAAAAAATAATTAAAAAATAGTTTAAAAATCAAAAAATTAGAAAAAAAGATAAAAATAATAAAAAATTACCCACAACGCCCCAGCACTCCATCCACCTACCCCACTCACACCCCCACCCCCACCCCAACCCCATCCCCCACTCCCGTGCCCCCCACCCCAGGCCAAATTTTTTTTTAAAAATTTTTTCTAACTCACTCATAACGCTCCGACCATCACTGCGTCCCCTCCCCCACCCCCTCCTCTCGCGATTTTTTTTAAATTTTTTCTAACTCATCCACAACGTCCTAACCACCCCCGCGCACACTCCAAAAAAATTTTAAAATTTTTTCAACTCACCCACAAAGCTCTGACCATCCCCCGGCACCCCAAACAATCCAACCCCCAGCCCAAAACATTGTCATTTTATTTTTGGACTGGGAGGTTGGATTGTTTCGGGTTCTGAGGGATGGTCGGAGCTTTGTGAGTGAGTTGAAAAAATTTTAAAATTTTTTTGGGGTGTGCGCGGGGGTGGGGGTGGTTAGGACGTTATGGGTGAGTTAGAAAAAATTTTAAAAAAATTTCGCAAGAGGAGGGGGTGGGGGAGAAGACGCAGGGTTGGTCGGAGCGTTAAGTGTGAGTTAGAAAAAATTTTTAAAAAACAATTTGGCCTGGGGTGTGGGGGGTGCCGGGGGTTGGTGTGGGGTTGGGGGTTGGGGTAGGTGGGTGGAGTGCTGGGGCGTTGTGGGTAATTTTTTATTATTTTTATCTTTTTTTCCTAATTTTTTGATTTTTAAAATATTTTTTAATTAATTTTTACAATTTTTTAGAATTTTTAGAAATAATAACATTTTTTAGAAATGAATTTTTTTTTTAAAAAAAAAGAGGAAGTTTGTTGTAGCAAGTCACCTTCCGGTGACTGGCTACAAGTGAGCCATTTTGGACAAAGAGTAGCTGTTAAGTGAGTTTCATCAACGTTAGGCTGCTAACTGAGTAATGGGCCAAACTTTAGGTTAATAAGTGAGATTTTCTCATTTTACTTAGTAACCAAACGTTTAGTCCATTACTTTGTTAACAGTCAACGTTGATGAAACTCACTTAACAGCTATTCTTTTTGGATAATGGCTCATTTACAGTCATTCAACCGGTTGATGATCGGCTGGTGTCTGTTTTTTTGCAATTTTTTTAATATACGTTTTGATGACCGGGTGGTGCCGATTGAATGGATGTAAATGAGCCATTATCCAAAAAGAATAGATGTCAAGTGAGTTTCATCAACGTTTGACTGATAAATAATTAATAGACCAAAACGTTTGGCTAATAATTTAGATTTCCTCCTACTTTTATCGTAAAGAATAGACGTAAATATACTCAAATATTGTCCTTGTGAAGTCACTTTATTCTATTCGAAAGATTGCCATTACATTGGCATTCAACGACATATGATAATTCGATAAAAAGTAGACAGACATAAACCTCTTTTGCTAGTTCAGAGCTGCAAAGTCTGTCTAAGAAGGCCCATAATATTGTGGAAAATAGAGAAAAATCAACGTTGAATGCTGACGCATGGATCACCGACCCTTGATCCAGAAGGACATCTGCAATCTCCTAAGCAATACGGAGTCCCAGCAACAGAGGAGCATTGTTCTTGTGCACAAGGATCTTCATTGTGCTGAAGCTTTCGTGGGTTTAGGACGGACTTGGTCTGAGATGATCTGAACCCCCATTTTTGCAGGCACACGTCCGGTACCTTCAGCCGCATCTTGCCCTAAACCATTGATCAATGCTAAGCATAAAGCACAACAACAATATTATCTCATTGACTTAGAAGCTCTCGCCTGTTTGCGAGGTATGGGGGATCGAATGTACGCAATTATGCCTATGTGTTAGAAACAGAGCGAGATTGTTTCCGGATGACCCATTATGAAAATTGCGTCAAGCTGTGTTGATAACTGCTACTTCACAATATAAAAAGTTCATCCAGTTTAGTGAATCATTTTGCTTTATTCATCATATTTCGAAGTCAAGTAAGAATGTGTTCTTGACTCATTGGAAATGAAAATGGCTAAGCATAAAGCACAATTATATTAATCAAAAGACAGGAAACTACAACAATAACAACATTATTACTCCATTGCCTTAGAGACTCCCGCCTATGGCAGGGTACGGAGGGTCGGATGTACGCAATCATACCCATGTGTTAGAAACACACAGAGGTTGTTTCCCGATTACCTACAATGATGCGTCAAGCTGTGTCGATCAACTGCTACTTCACAATATAAGAAGTGCGACCAATTTAGTGAGTCATTTTGCTTTATTCCATCATATTCCAAAGTCAAGAAAAAGTGTGTCCTTGACTCCAATAGAAATGGAAACAAAAAGGCAGGAACCTACATACCTGAAATTCAACCATCTACACATACATAGATAGACATGTTGGGATTAATTCGAGATACGCGTGATGCGCAGCACGTTGATAAAGTTTATACGAATTAATCATAAGGTGGACGTTATGTATGATAATATTATATGTCACATATGTCACGTAATAATATTAATTATTACGTAAAACATCCACACGTTAAGTGATCATCGGGTATGTTCGTGGATGTATAGTGTGGTCTAAATGGAAACCCCGAATATGTAGACAGTCATATGGTCAGAGACCGCGATGGATGGGCTCAAAGTGCAGCGACCATAAAGTTACGACATCTGGTCCCCGAGGGGCGACAACCCACGTGTGGCTTGTAGATAATTATTGGTACAATAATTAAATATTGGATAATATTTAATAGGAAGATAAGGTTGAGTTTTAAATTTAAATTCAAGATTAAATTTAAACCTTAGGCCTATCAGATCCTTCCATCCCCTCTATATGAACGAGGCTTCACCTCCTCATATTATCAGAGAGAAAAATCGGCCTTATACAGAGTAAAAGGGAGGGTGTGCCAACTTGTTCTATAAAGCCCACACTGCCTAGCCTCTCCATCGGGTTAAAGCAGTGAATTGTTGATTCCGTTCAAGGCGTATATCAACAATTGGTGGGAGGTCGTGAATCCTTGGATCACGCCAGATTCTTCATCAGCCGGAAGCAGTTGCAGTGTACGTGTTCAGATTAACAACATCAATGGAGCAAGGTATATTTTCCGCATTTTGTTACTTTGTCCATTGATTCGATTAAACGGTCCTATTCAGGGGTTTATTAAATTAAATCCAACAAGACACACATATATGTATGTATACAAGCATATATATCTTTGCATACTGTGTGTAGTGTATCTATGTATATATATGTATATCGGTGCGTGTAGTGTCTGTGCCGTTGTTATAGTGTCAATGCTCGGGTGTGTAAATATACAGAAAGAGGGAAAAATCACATAAACATTTCATATGCATAGATGATTTTTACAGAGTAATTTACCTGACATCAAGATCAGAAACAGAAGCATGAGACAAGCAATCAGTTTGGCCGTCCGCTCTCCAGAAAGATAGAAATTTCTCATGTTTTTTTAGAAAAATATGTGAGGTCAAGTGTGTTTGATCTACATGCATGAAACTTGTTCAAATTTATAGACTTAGATACTTTGATAATCAGAGGTAGAACAATATTTAAGTATTTTAACTTTTAATTAAACAAGAACAAGTCATATTGCTGAGGATAAGATACTGTATTTTAAATTTAATGAAACAAGAATCGATCTTATATTGAAATAGTTTAACATCGCCAGGTTATGGGATCGTCTAACCCCAGTGGGGGCGGTAACAAAGGACCGCCCGCCACGTGGCACACAGGAGGGGTGGTGAGGCTGGATGGGGGTCACCCCCATTCAGCCTCACCACCCCCTTGGTGCCACGTGGCGGACGGTCGTGAGGGGGGTCACGAAGGAGGCGGTCAGGGGATCCTGTTCCCTTATACACGACGTTAAATTGTAAAAGAATGACAAGGGTAATCCTTTATTTTTAATTGTTTAACAAACAAAATAACGGAAAAACCAGTTAAGACACTGATATAAAAGTACACTGGAAAGTCATTATTCTAGTATATCTAATGTGAACAGATATAAAAGAGACTCTCACTAGATATCAAGATCACATCAACAACAACAACATTACTTATTGCTTTAGATTCACTTGTCTATGACAGAATATGGAAGGATCGGATGTGTTAGAAACTTACAGAGGTTGTTTCTCGACGATCTATAATGAAAATTGCGTCAGACTATGCTAATCAACTGATACTTCACAATATAATAAGCACAGTCAATTTAGTAAGTCATTTTAATTTATTGTATTATATTCTATAGTTAAAGAAAATGTGTCTTTGACTCTAGTGAGAATAGATTGTTGGGATTAATTCGAGATACGTGTGATGCGCAGCACGTTGATAAAGTTTATACGAATTAATCATAAGGTGGACGTTATGTATGATAATATTATATGTCACATATGTCACGTAATAATATTAATTATTACGTAAAACATCCACACGTTAAGTGATCATCGGGTATGTTCGTGGATGTATAGTGTGGTCTAAATGGAAACCCCGAATATGTAGACAGTCATATGGTCAGAGACCGCGATGGATGGGCTCAAAGTGCAGCGACCATAAAGTTACGACATCTGGTCCCCGAGGGGGGTGACAACCCACGTGTGGCTTGTAGATAATTATTGGTACAATAATTAAATATTAGATAATATTTAATAGGAAGATAAGGTTGAGTTTTAAATTTAAATTTAAGATTAAATTTAAACCTTATACCTATCAGATCCTTCCATCCCCTCTATATGAAAGAGGCTTCACCTCCTCATATTATCAGTGTAAAAAATCGGCTATACACAGAGAAAAAGGTAGGGTGTGCCAACTTGTTCTATAAAGCCCACACTGTCTAGCCTGTCCATCGGGTAAAGCAGTGAATTGTTGATTCCGGTTCAAGGGGCATATCAACAATTGGTGAGAGGTCGTGAATCCTTGGATCACGCTAGATTCTTCATCAGCCGGAGCAGTTGCAGCGTACGTGTTCAGATTAATAACGGCAATGGAACAAGGTATAATTTCGCATTTTGTTACTTTGTCCATTGATTCGATTAAACGGTCCTATTCAGGGGTTTTATTAGATTAAATCCAACAAGTGGTATCAGAGCAGGCCTAATCGAATCAAATATGTATTCTGTTTATCTGTTCATGTTCGGAAAAAAGGTGAAATTTTTCGGGTTCAAAACGTTTTTTTGTTCGGAACAAGATTTGATAAAGAAAAGTTTCTGTTTTTTTGAATATATAAAAGCCGTCAAGTTTTTTAGGCACAAGAACAGCGCTGGCGCTGTGGCCAGCTCTACAGTCATCAAATCAGAGGTTTCGGTTTCGATCCCTGTCATTGCGAAAATTTCGGCCTGGAAATCCTGTTTTGTTTAATATAAATAATAAACAGGCCTCAGTAATTAGAAAAAGGCATCCTGGCCTGATGGTTTGCTCAGCTGTTCGCGTATGGACAAGTCCCGTGTTCGAAACTTTCTTACGAAAATTTCGCTGTTTTTCGTTTTTATGAAAAATCCTGGTTTTTAATATTTATATAAAGCAGCCTCCTTTAATGCACACAAGGCCTGCTGCTCCAGTGGCAGCGCCAGTTTACAATCCACAGTCTCTGGTGCGATACCTGCTGGAAACATTCGGGAGTCTTTTTGGCTCCAGGCGGTTCAGGCTGGCGTTTGGGCTGGGCTGGACTGTCTGGTCCGATCCGGCCCTATTGGGTTCAGTTAAAGGGCTTCGGCCCAATTTCAGTTTCAATAAAAAAAGGAAATTAGATTTGGGCCGGGCGCATAACCCGGCCCTGACCAGGATCAGAAAGGGCTTCGGCCCACTACAGTATTCAACAAAAAAAGGGAAAATCTGGAATTCAGAAACTGGGCCGGACGGTCTGACCCGACCCGACCCGCGCCCCAGTCCTTTTAATTTTAGTTTTTTTTTTGTTATTTATTTGTATATGTTATTTTTGGATAAAGTAAATAATATAATAATTATTATTATTATTTAAAGTTTATTTTAGGAAAATAGTAATAATAACAAATTGTTGTTATTATTATTATTTTAAAGTTCTCCTTTTAAAGAAAATAATAATATGATGATAATTTATTATTATGTTGTTATTATTAAAGAAAAATAGTAATAATAATAAATTAATTATTAGTATTTTAAGTTCTTTTAAAGGCAATTAAAGTAATAATAATGATAATAATTCTATTATTATTTTTATTATTTAAAGGTTATTAAGGAAAATAGTAATAATAATAATAAAGTCTGTTATTATTATGTATTATTAGATTATTTTTTAAAGAAAATCCAAAATAATAATAATCAAGTGTTAAGTTTACTTTCCGATTATTACAGTATTTCGTTTATATGCATGCAGATATTTGTTTATTTATTTATTTATGCCTTATGTTTATGCATGTTAATAAATAAATAAAATAAAGTTAAGGAACTTAACCCAATAAGGATCCGAATCTTGCTTGACCCGGTTTGACCGAGTTCAACCAAGTGTAATTCGATGGGCTAAGTTGACTGAATTAGCCAACACTTATCAATCAATACGGTTTATACTCGTGATAGATGACTCATTGAGTTGTGATAAAAACACCGTACACATAGTTTTTGTTTAAGAAAGCTGGTACTTAAGCGAGACCATTGTGACTCCACCGGTGGCCTGGAAATTATGTGGAATGGTAATACACCCTTATGGCAAGTGGGTATTGCTGAATCGGTTCACTTCACACTCAATGTGACCCATCATAAGGTTATATCACTTGTTAAATTGATTGATAAAGATATTGTTTCTTAACCGTAAGGAGAACGAGCTTGGTTCAAGGTGGTTCTTATTTGAGCCGTAAAGGGAATCAAGCTAGTTCAATTGGTTTAAGTAAAACAAACGGATGTTGGTGTTAAGTATGCACGGTCGTGCAAAAGGGTCAGTCAGGAAACTGCGGATCATTTAGAACCATAAAGTTACGCGACTTAGCAAATGTAGGGCTTTAATATGATCCCCTTAAAGTGCGGCAATCATATCATCGCCACTATATTTGTTATGATCGTGAAGGGCATGTATGTGTTGGAGGCAATCATTGACCGGCCCAAAGGAAGGTGTGATTGTCAAACACTATGAGCATGGTAGTGGACCCAAATAGGGCCGGCGGCGAAGCTTAAAAATGCATAGGTTAACTCATCGGCCCAAAGGAAGGTGGTTAACCCGTGCATGGAGAGCCGTCAGATTGACCACTACACCCAGTTATTGGAAGGTTATCGGGATGACTCCCAAAAAGAGCCCCAATATGGAAGACAATTGTAGATGAAATCGGAGTTCTATTTTGATATTGTTTTTATGCAGTTGAAATATTACACGTGTTGTGTAGTTTAAGTCCGTTTCTTGTTTGCTTTTCAGCAATAATGTCTAACATTAAGGATATCCTACAATGACGCTTCAAACTATAAGCAATGGAAAGGTCAATTTGAGATCTTTCTGGGGATTGCTGATCTAGAACAATGCATTACAGATAGATCGTCCAGCTGTGCTAACAGACGAAAGTACCAGTGAGGGAAAAAATCTCACATGGCATGCTGGCTTACGATTAAATCGCATGTGTCTTATGAGCATGCAAAAAAACTATCCCTAAATGCTTCAAGGGGACAACGTTCTGAGTTCCACGACGGCTAAAGAATTTTAGCCGATCTCGAGCAAAGATATGTAAAGAATGAGAAAGCCGAGGCAGGCAATCTCTTAAAGAAACTTTGCTCGAAACAGTACCGTGGAATCGACAGCATAAGGGTGCATAAAGTTATGAATGCTGTCGCCACCAAGTTCGGTGGTAAGAAACGCAAAGCTGCGAAATGGTTACTGTGCAAAGGCAAGTCAAAGGAAAAGGGGGTGCCTACTGCGGGCACACGCAAAAGATGACGTGGTTTCTTTTGCAATAAGGAAGGACATTTAAGGAAGAATTGTAACCAGTTATATATCTTGTCTCAAGAAAAAGGGTACATTCTTAGTTTGTTCTGAAGTTAATTTTGTTCGGATATAGCCACTTGATGGGTCGATACGGGAGCCACGACTCACTTATCTGTGACTAGCAAGGTTGCCTAAGCCATAGAAAACCAAGAGACATGAAAGATACGTCTATTGGGGAAATGGCATCGGCATAAAGGTTGAGCCATCGGGCATTTCAGATTGTTTTGACATCCGGTTTCTATCTAGATTTGCATGACACTTTTGTAGTACCATCATTTAAACGAATCTTATTTCGTTTAATCGTTGGATAAAAGTGGATATATACATTATTTAGAAATGAAATTTCCAACTTTATCATGCTTCTAGAATGATTGGTCACGGTATAATGTCCGAAATTGATAAACTTTATTCAATAAATGTTGCGTCAAATCAGGGAAACCTTGCATGTTGTAACCGAAACGTTAAAGCAAAATTAACTCATGAGAATTCAGGATCACTTTGGCATCGACGTTTAGGACACGTGGTCCAAAAACAGAATAGAACTCTTTGTCAAAACAGAAATTCTCAATCCTTTAGACTTAACCGACTTAGAGTCGTGTGTATTTTGTGCTAAAGGAAAACAAAATAAAGTCCTAAGATATGAAGCAAATCGTGCAAATAGTCCATTAGAGTTGATTACATACCGATATTAGTGGCCCATTCATCCGGTTACTCGAAATGGTCACTCTTATTTTATCACCTTTATTGACGACTATTCGCGATATGGCTACATATTCTTGATTAAAGAAAAAGCGCAAGCAATAGACATGTTCAAATCCTTTAAAGCTGAAGTTGAGTTACAACTCAACAAAAGGATTTAAAGCCGTCAGAATCGGACCGAGGGGGTGAATACTACGGTCGACATGATGGATCAGGAAAACAGTGTCCAGGACCATTTGCTAAATACCTAGAGGAAAACAGAATCGTCCCCCAGTACACCATGCCTGGGTCACAAGCATGAATGGTGTAGCTGAAAGACGAAACCTACACTTATGGACATGGTGCGTAGTATGATGAGTCAAAACTACGCTACCATTATTCCTCTGGGGAGAAGCGCTTAAAACCGCAGCTTACATCCTCAACCGGTACCAACTAAAGCGACGAAAAGGACCCCTTATGAGTTATGGACTAAGCGTAAGCCTAGCCTTAAACCACATAAGGGTTGGGGGTTGTCCAGCTGAGGCGAAGCCTTACAGACCAAATGAAAGAAAGCTGGACACCAAAACAGTTAGTTGCTATTTCGTTGGTTACTCGGAAAGGTCACAAGGGTATAAATTCTACGATCCCACAAGTAAAGTGTTTTTCGAGACAAATTCGTAAAGTTCTTAGAGGATACTTTGGTTCCGGGGGGAATGATTTGCATCAGCAGATCGTCGAGTTAGATGAGGCACACTCAGATGCGACAGAAATGCGAATCGAACCATTCTTTTGGGGAGATATCATTAGCGATACCCGCACCTGAGGTACCTCATCCCAGTAGTGACGCTCCACAGGAACCAAATTCATGTTCCTGAGGAAGTTACTGAAGAACCCGATGAATTGCCGGCTGATACAGTTCAGGAACCTACAGTATCTCAAGAACAAGTGCCCCTAAGGAGATCCACTCGTGAACGGAGAAACCCCATACCTAGCGACTATGTGGTGTATCTCCAAGAACCACGAATTCGATATTGGTATGTTGGACGATGATCCCGAAAACGTCCAGCAAGCATTGCAATGTCGAAATTCAGAAAGTGGATAAAGGCCATGGAAGAAGAAATAAAGGTCTATGCACGACAACAAGGTATGGGATGTCGTCTTGTTGCCTAAAGGTTCGGAACCCGTTGGTTGCAAATGGATATTTAAAACCAAACAGGATTCAAAAGGCAACGTAGAATGATATAAGGCTCGACTTGTTGCTAAAAGGGTTACCCAAAAGGAGGGCATAGACTGTACGAAAACCTTCTCTCCAGTATCTACGAAGGATTCCTTCCGGATAATCATGGCTTTAGTGGCACACTTAGATCTTGAGCTACATCAGATGGATGTTAAGACTGCGTTTTTAAACGGAGAACTCGACGAGACCATTTACATGGTTCAACCGCCTCGATTCGAGGTGGGAGATCCAAAAGGCATGGTTTTGTCGACTAAAGAAATCCATCTATGGGCTCAAGCAAGCGTTTCGACAGTGGTACTTCAAATTCGCTAAAGTGGTTGCCTCCTTCGGTTTTGAGGCAAACCAAATTGACGAATGTGTGTATCACAAGTTTAGTGGGAGCAATTTCATATTTATGATCTTGTATGTAGATGATATACTGCTTGCAATAAACGATGTAAACATGTTGAGCGACACCAAATGCCTTTCTGAGAAAGCATTTCGAGATGAAAGACCTTGGTGAAGCCTCATATGTGTTGGACTTGAGATCCGGAGGAATCGTACCCAAGATATCTTAGGTCTCTCACAACAGGCATACATCGAAAAGGTGTTGAAGCAGTATAGCATGGATAAGTGTAAACCACTTAATACCCCCTGTGGAAAGAGGAGATAAATTCAGTCTAAAACAATGTCCCAAAACAGAGTTTGAACGTTCGAAAATGAGGAATACTCCCTATGCTTCGGTAGTAGGGAGTATAATGTATGCCCAAGTATGTGCACGACCAGATTTGACACTCATTACGGGAATGTTAGGCAGATACCTCTCTAATCCGAGTAAGGATCACTGAAACGCAGCAAAGAGGGTGCTGAAATATTTACGAGAAACGAAACAACACGTACTGACGTATCGGAGATCTGATAAGTTAGAGATCACTAGATATACAGATTCCAATTTTGCTGGATGCTATGATAGCATGAAATCGACCTCAGGCTATGTGTTTACCTTAGCCGGAGGTGCGATCTCATGGAAAAGCACGAAACAGAACCTTATTGTGTTCTCCATTATGGAGGCGGAATTCGTAGCTTACTTTCCACGCATCCAATCAGGCGATATGGCTTCGCAATTTTGTCACAGGGCTGCGGGTATTGGAGACTATCTCATCTCCAATGAGGATTTACTGTGACAGTAAAGCTGCGGTGCTATATTCAAATAACAACCAGAGTTCATCTAAGCGAAATACATAGAGATTAAGTATCTGGCTTGTTAAAGAAAGAATTCTGAGTGGTCTGATCAGTATTGATCATATCAGTACAGACTCTATGGTGGCCGACCCTTTGACTAAGGCCGTGGAACCGGTAGTGTTTTCACAAGCATGTTAACCGTATAGGTCTTAGTCCAGTTGAGGATGTTTTATCCTAGTGGGAGTCTGTAAGGTTTTTCTTGTGTTCAATAAAGTTGTTTATTTCAGACATACAGTATAATGTAACATTCCGGTTATATTAAAGTTTTTTCTGCAGAAGTAATGTACATTAAGCAGTTACGACATACATCTGATTCTATTGATCTCGCTAAAGAGGGCCAAGTTGGAATTAGATATGTATGATCACCTAGCATATTAATTCCACACTACATATCCATTTCAGTATCCATGTCATTCAGTAGAATGTTAGTATCATGATTTAAGAGGGACTAATCACTAATTCAATGTGGCGACGTGCGGCTTAAGTCTTTTGCTAACGTTTGCTGATGGACCGGAAAAGGAAAGACACACTAAGGGACATAAGGTATATGAGCTCAAAAGGGTGACATATAATCTTTAAGATACATACATAGTCCAAGTGGGAGATTGTTGGGATTAATTCGAGATACGTGTGATGCGCAGCACGTTGATAAAGTTTATACGAATTAATCATAAGGTGGACGTTATGTATGATAATATTATATGTCACATATATCACGTAATAATATTAATTATTACGTAAAAATCCACACGTTAAGTGATCATCGGGTATGCTCGTGGATGTATAGTGTGGTCTAAATGGAAACCCCGAATATGTAGACAGTCATATGGTCAGAGACCGCGATGGATGGGCTCAAAGTGCAGCGACCATAAAGTTACGACATTTGGTCCCCGAGGGGCGACAACCCACGTGTGGCTTGTAGATAATTATTGGTACAATATTAAATATTGGATAATATTTAATAGGAAGATAAGATTGAGTTTTAAATTTAAATTTAAGATTAAATTTAAACCTTATACCTATCAGATCCTTCCATCCCCTCTATATGAAGGAGGCTTCACCTCCTCATATTATCAGTGTAAAAAATCGGCTATACACAGAGAAAAGGAAGGGTGTGCCAACTTGTTCTATAAAGCCCACACTGCCTAGCCTGTCCATCGGGTAAGCAGTGAATTGTTGATTCCGGTTCAAGGGGCATATCAACAATTGGTGAGAGGTCGTGAATCCTTGGATCACGCCAGATTCTTCATCAGCCGGAGCAGTTGCAGCGTACGTGTTCAGATTAACAACGGCAATGGAACAAGGTATAATTTCCGCATTTTGTTACTTTGTCCATTGATTCGATTAAACGGTCCTATTCAGGGTTTATTAGATTAAATCCAACATAGATATCAAGATCACATAAACGAAACAAATAGAATTAAGAATTAAGATAGCCGGCAATGCTTAAAGTACATCGAAATGTGAACGTTTTCGATAGAGTTGAAATTCTCTAAATTAACGTGAGTTTTTCATAAATTATCGAAAAC